>KZ308513.1:285156-307963 GCA_000376725.2 Ladona fulva
GATTTTTCCTGGGTGGGCACCATCTTGCGCAAAGTCACCCTTACCCGTTGGGATATTTTTAACGTCATCTATCATTTGTCGCTTAACGGAGAAAAATCGCACTTGCATGGATATGAGCCGGGAATCCAAGATGGATTACTATAAGTTCCCGGGGACATTCAGCATCATTTGCCACTACTCAACTTGTCAGGGAATTCGACCGCGTATCGAATACTGGAATTTAGAACTGCACGTTCCCTAGAGAACGATGACACCAAACGTTGACTGGCGAAGATGAGCTTGAGCAGAAATGGGAGAACAGATGAGAGAAATCTCGATGTATTTTCTCTTTTCATTTCTTTTATTCTTGTCTTTCCCTGCAATTGGGTTGTTCTATGAATACCAAATTAAAGAAATGATAAGAACAATGAGACCTTAATTTTAAATCTTTAGAGATACTAAAGAAACCGTTTTTGTGATCGTAAAAATAGAGATAACAATATTTTAGATAGCTTGAGATATTAAATTTCGAGCAGGTAATATACTCGCAAATCTTCAAATAGTTTAATATTTTTTTCTATAACAAAAATTATAACTTTGTTGCTAATGTTATTTCACGGTTTTGTCATTCAATCAGAGAATCTAATAGGGTAGATTACGTAAGGTGTTAATACACCCCCTGCCATAATCCACTGGCGGCTTACGGAGTACATATCAAAATCTAACGTAATCTGAAAGCGCTGTTTTCAAAGAAATCGTAAATAGAAAAAAATCACCGACAATTCGACAATTGTTTAAACAAAGTATTTCATCAGAGTGTTTCGAGATTATTGGTCGTAAAAAGGGTATTTGTATTTTATTCCAACTTAATTACCTTGATTCGAAGCAAATTAAACCCAAATTCAAGATATAGTCAGCAGTTTTCATTAGAGACGAAATCCAAGTCGACCTCGGATAGAGTTCAACATGGATAACATTCATCTTCGCAGTCTATCCACAAATTGTACAGTTATCCTTTTCTATTAATGTCTTAAATATTTTTGTTCCAAGAACATTTCCTTAATGCGACTTTTGGCTCTGGAACAGGTCCTTCACATTGGCCCGGTGCGTGCCAAACGGGCAATCGACAGTCACCCATCGATATCGTGCCAAGACACACTTTTCCGGTGAAATTCAAAGACATGGAGTTTTATAAGTACGGCCAGGAACTTCACAGCCACGGAGCTACCCTGTACAACAACGGACATACAGGTAAAAGAACTTTTCTTACTATTTCGTTAATAAATTCATTGACGGTGCTGCTTTGACGACTGAACCGAAAAATCCATGCACTTAGTCATTAGTTAATGATGCCATTTTTATGCAATAGGAATGAAATTCCAGTGACCATTACTGTAATGGGAATGAATAGTATAATTGGCATCGCAATTCCTTTTATTCTGCACAAAACCTTTAAATTTTTGGCAATAGAGTGCAAATTCAAATAAAGTAAAGTTCATAAGTAAAATTTGATGAAATAATCGAAGAATTATGACATTCAAAAACACTCGATAACTTTTTTACATAAACCATTTAAAAGTCATACATTACACGTATCAATTTAATTTAATGACACCTGGATTCCATTCTACCCTGTCCACAGAGACCTTACCAGGTAAGGTAGGTGTCTGTGAACCAGTGACCGCCATCTTAATCTACCTTCTCACCACTTCTCATCCCAAACTTTTTCTGTATCTTCCACCCTTCTACTAACGTCTTTTTTTATCATTTCCTTCCACCTTCTTCTTGGCCTTTTCCTTCCTTCTTTTCTTGTCAGCTATCTCCTTCCATTCGCTTCATGTACCCGAACTAACTTAATCTTCTTCTCTCAATCTGTTCTAGTAGCCTTTCCACACCCGGGATTTCTCTTATCCTTTCATTCCTGATTCTTTTCTTGATTTCCCCAGACTTAAGAACTTCATTACCATCATATGAATTTTGTTTTCCTCTCGGCCAGTTATGGTCCACGTACAGGAAGCATAGGTGAGGATTGGCAGTAGATAAGTAGAAAAAAACAGCTTCTTATATTTAATTGGAACATTTTTCTCAAGAAAGAAAGCCTCGCATGCACTAGTAAAATCTATTTGTCATTTTTATCCTGTGTCCAACCTCTGTGTTGATCTTACTGTCTTCTGACAACTCACGTCCTGAATATTTCAAATTTCTCACTACTTCCAACTGTTGACCGTTCAGTTAAATGTTACCTTTTTACCCCTCCCATAATCTCTTGCAACCACGAGCACATTACTCTTTCCTATATTCATCTTCATTCCATACTTAGTCAATTATTTCATTCTAGATGTCGATTTGTGTCTATAGTTCTTTTTCGCCCCAAAACCATTTCATCACCCGCAAACAAAACAGCATTCATTTCATCACTTACTTTTTCTTTACGTCTCTGATAGTCTCACCCATCAACAATATAAACATGGATGGAGGAAGAACACTCCCGTCTCAATCCTGATTGAACAGGATACCAGTTAGATCTGCCAATTCTGGTTTTCGCACAGCTTTGGTAATTTCTATACATAGCTTTAATCGTGCATAGTACTTTCTTTTTTACCTTTTTCTACCTCCTAAACTTGGTATCCTATCATATGCTTTCTTTATGTCAATAAACACTGCTGTTAAATCTTTTCTCCACTCTTAACTCATTTCCATTATTTGTGTAACTGTAAATATAACGTCATAGGTTGATCGTTCTCTTCAGAATCCACCATAATCAGGCCATCCTCCAGTTTATTTCTTAGTGTTTCATCTATCACTCTATCAAATACCTTTGCTGTCTGTAAAATGAGTGTTATATGTTCGTAATTATCAAACTGTTTCTTGTCTCCTTTCTTATGCAATGACGCAGTCGCACCCCTTTCCTAATTGTGCCTTTCTGGCACCACGCACTCTCTCCACACCACCTTAAACACCCTGCAAAGTCAGGAGACAGTCAGTTGTCCTACCGCTTTAATCATGGCTATGGTAACTTCGTCTATTCCTGCACATTCACCTCTCCTCATATTTCTTACTGCTCTATGAATCAGTCGATATCATTTCCCCTCCTACTACTCCCTTTACTTGTCCAATTTTCTCCTCCGCTTCTTCGCTATCTGTCATATCTTTCGTCTCCAACTTCGCATTATTTGCTTGGGATCTGTCAGTAGATCTCCATTCTTCATGGAACTGTTTTCTAGTCTCTCCTTCCTTTTATCACCCAACTTTCTGTGTATAACTTTCTTATCCCCAATCACACCTTCCTTTAGGATTCTTGTAAATTCTTTCCAGCATTTCTTCTTTCCCACTTCTATTACACTCCCATTTCTTGCTGTCATAAATCCTCCCAGTTCCTTATCCTTTTTCCTTCATCCACTTTTTCCTCTTTCTTTTTTCTTTCAGCCTCTCTTGTCCAAACATTCCTCCAGCGTATTTAATTTAACCTCTTCTTGCCTAATGTCCTTCCACGCACGTATTCTGCGGTTCTCTCGACAGTCTCTTTGAAATTTTCTCTCTTGACCCCATAAGGTTTTTAGTGGTTGATGTAACTTGCGCGCTAAATTAATTCTTGCACAATAAAAGAAATTATTTGCAAGAATTCCCTCGTAAAATTACAAGATAAATAATAAATTAGCGCGAAGAGTGCATTAAATTAATTGGTAATCCTGTATTTTAGCCTGTTCGAGAAAACCCACTGTATGGATATTTAGTGGAAGTAATGTGCTTGGATTTGTTTAAGAAGAGGAAATATTCTCCAACTTTCTACATTTATTTCCCGATGGTTATTTATTTGATTTTCTGAACTGGATTAATTACGACAAGAAGTTTCTGTTAGGTTGGGCAGCAGCAATTGTGAATCCGGGCCATGGAACTCAACCGAATTTTATAACTGATTGATACTTCCGTAGAATAAATAAATACTGTGGAATTCTTATTACGAGAAGCTGATATGCTGATACTTATATGATTCAATTCTCTCGCACAGTTGTGCTGGATTTAGGGACACTCAAAAACCGAAGTACTCCGAGTATAAGAGATGGAGGGCTAGAGTCGGTGTACATTCTGGACCATATCCACTTTCACGCGCCTTCGGAGCACACGGTGAACGGCAGAAGGTAAGCAAGTGTGCAGATTATGGACATTCATTCTGAATTGTACTTGTAGCATTAGCAAGTATCTGAACTTGAGTGCAAACACTCATTATCATAAAAGTTATTTAATGCACGTCATTTTTTGAAATTTTCCCAAGGGCGAGTTAATTTTTATCGATCATTTTAGGAGATGGAGAGTGAAAGATTTGTTCTATAAGTGAATATAAGTATGTACCCATTCTCAGGATGTCCACTATCTAGCCATTAAGAAATTCCCCGAGTT
The DNA here is from genome assembly GCA_000376725.2 of Ladona fulva. Classification (NCBI taxonomy): domain Eukaryota; kingdom Metazoa; phylum Arthropoda; class Insecta; order Odonata; family Libellulidae; genus Ladona; species Ladona fulva. The sequence continues at coordinate 289,534 of KZ308513.1, forward strand.
TTTACATCTTTCTCAAAAGTAAACAGATTGTATAAAACTTAAAAAAAACTGTTTCCTATCAGGAAACTTATTAAAATGTTTCCAATCTGGAAGGGGCTCCCGAGAGCCTCCTTTCCCGGGGCACTAATGCCACTCGAGCTGGTCCTGTTGAGTATCCAGCTATAAGTTGGTAGGTTCATTGAGTCATACCGCTGATGCCACATGTATATGTTAATACGTGAAGACTTCGCACCACCCTAATTAGAATCTCATTTATTCCCATGTTATTGACGGGGATCCTCCCTTAAAGGAGTATAACTACCCTAGAAAATGAAATCAAACTCTGAAAACATACTGATGTGTATCGTTCCATTAAAATAATGCTCCAGAGCAACAGTTCCAGAAATGGCATGAATATCATTTCAGTTGCACGAACACTTAATATTGATCGCCAGAAAGCTTTAAAACGCTTCACAAGCACAGGAAAGTCGTTTCTCGAAATTAAAAGGCAGAAGGAAAGCAAAATATTTCCTCTAGACCAGAGTATCCCAAACTTTTCCTCCGGCAGAACATTTTATCAATTCTATGATATCAGCGGAACACCTTGGTTACTTTTTCTGTCAATAAATATTAGTAATAATTGATTTCATTAAAGTAAGAGTCAAGGGTTCAGTGAAAGCACAATCTTCTCACATAATCAAGAGACCCTGATTTTTAAAATATGTTATAACTTAATTCAAAACTGAAATTTATACAAGAATCGTCATTCTTCGTAAGTTTCCGCGGAGCACTTAAAAACTCTTCGTGGAACACCAGTGTTCCGCGGAACACACTTTGGGAAACCCTGCTCCAGACAATAAAACAGAAATTAGATACCCTTGGTGACCGAGACTCCGTGGGATACATATTCACCATATTGCCAAAATGTCATAAGTAGAAAGAAAGTGCCCATCTACGTCTTGTGAGCTTTAAACTTGTCAGAATAACACTGTCATGGAAACGTTTATTCCTCTCATTTTTACTCAACTAATGAATCATTAGTTATTAATTATTAATACGCAGCCCAAAACAAAAGCCATGGAAAGATCCTTCGTAAAGAGTGTAAAACATAGATTCTTATGCCAAATTCCCTGAGTTTTTCAAAAGAACGAAATACCCAGAGTTTTCCAGGATAGCGGATACCTTGAGTACTATAATTCATTCCGAAATTGGCCGGAAATCCGTTTTCTTCAATTCAAAATCATTCACGTAAATTACAATCTTACAAAAATCATAAGAAAAATTCTCTTCTTTCAAAACGCTTTACGTTTGAAGAAGCGATGAAAAATGATTCAAAACATGCTTATTTACCACGAATATCATTTTCATCCTTGAGCAACATCTTTTTACGACTGTCTTGGAAAGAAATACGTAATCACAGCAACAATCCTAAAGCTGTGCAGACTTCTATAAGCAGTAAAATCTCAATTTTGAAGCACTTTTTTAATTAAGTTAAAATCCTGTGTACCCTTCAAATACAAAGATTATTGTGACATCTGTGCTTTTCTCGATCAATCAATATAATTACTTATGATTTTATCCATACATATATCCATATATACGCCATGCCATTCCGGCGTTTGGAATTCCCAAAATTTAGCGCTATCCTAGCTCACTGAGGATAACTGTTTTTATTATAGATTAATAATCGAAGATAGATGGCGTTTTTATTAAACAATACATTTACCATCAATTCTTACACGCTTATAAATACATTTATGTAGAAATACATTTAATTTATACAATTTACATTTATATTTCCATTGAGCAAATTACGATATACTGAAGGATACCTCAAGTTCGGGGCTTTTGCCTGTCTCTAAGATATTCATCGGTGAATGCCAACTCTTTCCTTCTTCTCAGGTATCCCCTGGAGGCCCACTTGGTGCACCGCGACCACAGAGCACCATCTGTACCAGAAGCTCTCAAGATGAGGGATGGAATTGCTGTACTAGGAGTGTTATACCACGTGAGAACCTTTCATTGATGGTCGAAATCGCATTTGCTTTTAAACTGGTCCTTTGCACGACCACTTATCTCCGTCGAGTCTCTTTTCATGTCTTTTTCTTTCTTTGCATATTACACGAAACGTGTTTTCCGCTTGTAGTACTATTTTGTAGATTACTAGCCGAAGTGCCAGTTGATTCTCAACGGGGAAAATAGAGATAGGATTAAATTAGATCAGGGATATTTATACAAAAGAGAACTTACCTATTTTCATCTTAACTTAGCCCAATGGGATAGATTATCAAAAACGGACATTTTCAAATCAAAGCTCTCATAATTTGGAGCCGAAACCCCGCAATTTTGAACAGAAAACAATATTGGACGACAAAATAAGAATCTCCATTCAATTTACCTTCTCTTGGTACTTGTCTCGATATCATGTGGCTATTATTTCTTAATTGATTTTGCAAAAGAAACAAACCCTGCAAGCGATAAAAGAGAACTAAAATGTATGAACTCGGATTTAACAATGTAATTAGTCGTCAGGGGGACCGGTTGTTTACAACCACAAAATGTTCGCGTATCTTATCAAAATTCTCGCAATTTCGAATCGAAAGCAATGTTCCACGGGCAAAATAAAAATCTTCATTCAATTTCCCTTCTTTTGGTGCTTGTCTCGATTTCGTACGGCTATTCTTTCTGATTTAATTTTACGAAAGAAACAAACCCTGCAAGAGATAAAAGTGAGCTTTACATGCATTTCTTATCTTAAAATTAACGTCATTCATAGATATTAATCAGTATTAATGACCTCAATGCAGATCTCCGAAGAAGGTAACTCTGAGCTGCAGGACTTGGCAGATGGGCTGGCGAAACTGAATGGTGTCGAAGGGAGCAAAGAGCGTTTGCCGGAGAGAGACGGTGATTCTATGACCATCGATTCTCTATTGCCGGAAGAAAGAGACGACTTCTTCCGGTATTATGGCTCCCTCACAACTCCGCAATGTCACGAAGCTGTGGTTTGGACCGTCTTTAAAGAAACAGTCGCCATTTCGGAAGAACAGGTATGAAAAGTGGCTTTAATCAACGTTTCGGGGCGGTTTACATAACTCTATCTAAGTATGAAAGGTCCCAGATCTAATGACCGGGAAATCGTATATCGTCCGTAATCTTTTTCTTCACCTTTTCGGCGTTATCATTGTTTGTCGATGTGCTGGGACGTCTAGGGCGCTCATCTTCAGTGTCTTCACGACTCTCTTGAAAACTTTGTACCACTTGTAAACGCTGGTTTTATTCATTGAACGTTCGCCAAAAGCAACATTTAGCATTTCCAATGTGGTGCAGCACTTTATTCCATTTCTAACGCAGAATTTAATGCAAATTCTTTGTTCCATTTTTGCCGCAAGTTAAAAATCGCCGATCACAGTTAAACACGTGTAACCTTTTCGACTGCCAACAATAGATATGCTATCAAAATGGCTGCCTTTAACAATGTACGTTAGGGACATGTGTACCAATACACAGAAAAGAAATGTTGACAATTGGAATTATACAGCCCGGGAAATTTAAAAATTCCGCTTTTTTTATCACGCCTCGTATTTTCTCGTAGTCAAAGTTGTGAGATAAATAATGTTATGGACTATATCCAAAACACCAATTATATTTCATATGCTAGAAGATCATTATTCCGCATGGTGAAAAACCGCTAAAGTCCCATAAACATTCCTAATCAGGAAGCTCTACGCCAGTAGCCTAGGATGAGTTGATTCCTCTTTTCTTAGGAGGAAGGTGCTATTTTTATTCCCTTCGGGTCACTGTTATCCAACATTGTCACATAATCCTATTTCCCCATTCAAATAAACGATCAGTCTCTTACGTAATTAATTACAGACTATTCATTTGTTTGCGCGCGTACGGTTGATCGTTTCAACTGTTCTCGGAGGAGGATTCTTAACATACTTGAAAGTTTTGATACCTATGTAACCTTTTTCTACACATTACATACAGGCATTCTCGTCTTAATTCAGTTCTTCCTAACCTTGAGTTTTTGAAGACGTTTGTCATTTCCTCGCCAATTGAAGAAATTCGATAATTTACTGCAATAAACTCCTACGATGATCTATAGGCGAGACCTCATTTCGGTTTAAGAGTTCCATTTTCAACCCCAAATCACTGAATTGAGCCTCTTTTAGGCTATGATACCGGAATTTCTTAGATATCCAAAACGAAGTTTTCAACATACCTACTCTTTAATGCCTTTCGCTTAATTCTTCCTCTCCCTTTATCTACGTCCACAAATGCATCCTCCGAGCTGCCTTTCGGCGTGTGGCAGGGGGTGCACGAGTCTCGTACTTCTTCCCCGATTGTTTATTGTTACGAATCGTCCGCGAAAAAGAAATGTAGTCTTGTAGCAGCTAGCCCTAGCATCCATTTCTCTAATTTTTCTCTATCAGATCAGTCCCATGTAAAAAGGAGGATCGGCGACGTATTCGAAGAACGTACATCTTGTTCATTCGAAGAATGTACCATCTCTGAATGCATCGAGTAATTTAAACTTCAGTTTCACAATCTACTTTCTTTTGAAGATTCCTATCCTACGTTCTGAAGCATCCAATTTTCCGTGACAATTCTTGGCAATTTGTGTTGCTATTCGCTGCCCCTTTTCTAATTCTCGAATATAACACTTGTCACCATGGTGCCCCTCTGTATAGTTTTAGGCATGCATAGCAACGCGAAGCCTTAAATAGCGTAAAGTAAAATCGCTCACGGTCTCTTTCTTCGCTCATACATTTTAGGTTGCATCACAAGAGTTCCCTCAAAGAGGTTCATACCTGCGACGTACTATGTGCATAAAAAAGCACCTATCTCACGTTTGTTATTGGTAACGATAATTAGGTAGCTATTATTTTACAGGCGGGTTGTTTAATTTAAGAATCCTACTCCCATTCGATCTCCAAAAACAGCTTCTGTGCGTTTTTGCCTCAAACATCCAACGGAAAAAGCATATCAACGATGTAATTATTGCAATACAGCGGTAATTCGATGAAATCGTGGTTACCATTTTCAGGGAATGAATGGAATTCCGGCTGGAACTCCCTCACGTTTTCTCACAGTTTCTTGATGTTTAACTCATACTGCTTGTATGAAACCAACTTTTTGCCTTCTATTCGAACATTGATTTTCATTTTGCATCTAATAATTTGGAGCTTTTCCAAAACTACGCTGTTTGTTATTTTGCAGTCTATTTCATTTTTTGTGGAATGAAGAGAGGAGTTGTAATTTTTCCAAAATAATTTCTACGACAACGTCAATCGTCAACATCAGTTGACCTGGTAACACTCTTAAACATTTAAAGACAAGGAGGCTAGCGGAAAAATCGGGATAGGGAAATTCTAATGGGGAAAGTTGGACAGGAAAGGAAGGAATTTTGTTGCGCAGGGAAGAGAGGAAATTTTGCATTTTTTAGACGAAAGACTCAACTTCCTCAAATAATTTGAGATCCTTTCTTACATCAATTCTGCGAAACCCTCCATATTAAACGAGAACCTTTTTTCTCTCCCCACTGATTCAATGCATCCCACCGACAGTGTTCCTCTACCTGCAGTCCCAACCCATTATCTCACCTTTCCTGTCCAACTTCACCCCCTCCCGAATTTAGCCACTTCCCGATTTCTCCGCTAATCTTATTATATATAAATATTTTACGAGTATTCCCATGTCACCTGATGATGAGGAGTAATCGTTCAAACCTGGTCGTGCTGATTTTCATTAATTATTGTCATGGAAAAAATACAACGCCTCTCTTCGTCCTACATTACGGATGTCCACAAGACAAAAGAATATATTTATTATATTCCTCTCCCCGTCCACTTCCACTAGGATCCTTTTTGAAGCATATGTTTGCTCATAGATCATTCAGCCATGCAGTGACCTGGACTTTTCTGGACCAATCCGCATCGACCAATGACAACACCATCATCTTCTTGTTTAAGAGCGTTAAAATCGCTCTCTACGACTGTAGTCTTTGGGCTCCTTTTCAGCTGAGTGCCAATTTTGATAGAAGTTTTTAATTTCCAGCAGTGAAGAGTTTACCGCTGTTGGTGCGTAAACTTTTGATGATCTGAACATAGTTGCGCTCATGAGCTTACACATTCTGTGAGATGCAATTTTTATTCTATTCACGTTATTTCCTTATTTCTTATCGACCTGGAATACGACGACTTCCAATCATCCATATTTTGTACCTCTGTAATAAACAACTTGCCCTCTTTGAGTTACATCAATTATTTGCCAAGTCCTACTCTATTTCATCTTCATGTAAAGAGTAAACAGCCGCGGATGTAGAGAATGATAAGTTTACCCCAGTATCTGAACTCATTTCGCTTCATCAGCTCTGCAAATGAAGCCGAACAAATTCTGCGCAAAAAATTGACGATCGCGGGCTTTTCTGATAATTTCAACATTTTCAAGCAAGGCCTTTTATTGTTCTGGTTGGATGGCTCAATGGATAGAGCAACCAACCGATATATTGGGAGAACCGGGTTCGAGTCCCGGTTCCGTCAGACTTTTGTCATATCCGTCTCTCCTTGGGAATTTTCCTAGGTGCACGCCTTATCGTGCCAAGTTAACAAACCCTTTTCCTTGTGTAAGCCTTTTCTTTGTGTGCGGTCCTCAGGACCCTGACTCTGAACACTTGTGAGGTCCTATTGCGAGTTTATCGACATCACATTATTTTCATCTCAATTAAAAGGTGCTTTTACCTTGCTCCTCTCGAAATGTGAAACTTTAACGTCTTCGTTTGTGAAGAAATTTACCGCATCAATATTGAATGCGCTACCTACTAGGGTAGCACCAGAAGTATGTACCCGACCTGACGTATACACGGCTTTATCTGCTCAAAAAAATTACTATGGTCGAAAGTACCAACCTTCAAAAGCTTAAGTTTAAAGTTTCAAGGCACTACGTTGTTTAGTATTTGTTTCATTGCCGTCAATAGTGAACTACTGTAGCGCCGAAGCTCTTTCGATCTGTTTGCTGCGGAATGCGCTGGACACGTTGCTCGAATTACACGATTACGGAAATCGTGTGAAACTTACGTGCATGAGAAGTTCCTGGATTAAAAGATTAAGGATTAAGCTAAAATTCTGTGCAAGATTTTCGTATCACTTCTTATTGCCGAGTACCACTACAATGAAAGGGATCGATTTTTACATGTTTACTAATTTTTCTCCATTATGGCTTGCATGATCCAAACGGAGAATCTATGCAACATTTTTCAAGCATAGAATGATGAAAACAGAAAATTTTATCGATATGCATGCAATCATGGCGATGTTATTGCCAACAGCCTGCAAACGGATATTCAGGCTTTGACGGATATTCAGGTATCGACTGTCCTTAAGATTTTCATTTAGAGATAAGCCCGTTTTCTATTTTTCAGTTGAAGCAGTTCCGAATGCCGCAACACAACTTCCGCCCTCTGCAGGACATGAACCATCGATTCGTTCTGCATAACACGGATTCTGGCTCCCGGTCCAGATCCAGTGGGATCGCAGCTCCAACACCTTTCTGCACCCTTGCCCTCGCTTCGGTCCTCGCCGCATATGGTCTTCGCCGTTGATATACACCATCCCAATCACAAACAGTGCGATTTCTCAAGTACTTCACGGACTTCTACTGTGCAATGCACGGTGTGAGTGTAACGTCGAGGATCTTTAAGTTGACGTGCGATGTAGCATCGATGGAGTCATTGGCATTTCATGTAATTTTCAGAAACCTCATTTTCGCTCTTTCCCCAATATATTTCTCATCAGTAAATTATGTGCAATTTCAGAGAAGTATGCAACTTGTGAATATTTTTTATAGTTCTTTATTCATTGCGTCATTTCCAGCTTGCATTTCTAAACCCCCGAAAGATCGCTGTTTTCAGCCTTCCGTAAGAGTTTACTGTAATTATTTAAGGAAAATAAACTCAATTTTTAAGGATTTAAGGCTTTTTTTAAAGGTTTCCCCCTTAATACATTATAAGCTGAATTTTAAAGGCCTCTAATATATATGCTCTCTACAATTCAATTTTGTAACGATGGAAGACCACCTCAGAATCTCTACCCAATCTAACATTTTACAATAAAATGCCCAACTCTAACAATAAAACAAAGACTTGAAATGAATAGCATTGGAATTGAAGGTGTGATGTCTCAAGATGCCAAAAGAAAATGTGCCACTTTCATTTTAGAAATCACTGACTAGCATATAGCACAATCCTACACAATCTGACACAGTTCCGTTAACTAAGTGCCAGCAGTAATTTTGGATGGAAGAGTATACCGATGCAAACCTGAGTTCCATCAGAACAGATGGTGCGACTTGAATTTGCAATTAGGACCCTGAAAGAATTTTGATTTATGAGGAGCTGTGGAGGTTATGAGCGAATGTCAGAAGATAGTTTCTAGCATTACTTATCAGAGTTACTTAGCATTGCAGAGCAGAGAGGATCACATTGAGCAGAGTGCGTTAAACTCCATAATGATTAAAAAAGACCATACCAAGCCGGCTCTGCCGACTTAGTATACTTTTTCAGCAAAAATCAAACACATTCTTCATTTAATAGTCCTCATAGTGGCTGTGCACTACATAGAGGGCTCTCTTCTTCTTGTAAGAGTATTGTGAGTTGAAGGGAATATTTAAATAGAAATAATGCCCCAGTGTTCAGGAAATACATTTGAGAGAGAAATAATTAAAATAAAAGTCTATCTTCGGGAGAATCATTTTTAATTTATGATAGTAGATCAATGAAGGAGACCATAAATTCACAAAAAATTGCTCTATTAAGCAATTCATGATAATTGCTGCATTAAGCAATTCATGATAATTGCTGCATTAAGCAGAGAGACAATGGTTGAATGAAGCAATAGTATGTCCAAGGATTGGGTTGTAATGGATGAGAGAGAATGAGAAGAGGGAATACTGAAAAAATGTTGGACCACTTTGAAGATGTCCAAGTTAATGTGTTGTGGCAAAATATCGGTGAAATTGTGATTGAAATCAGTATGAAAAAGGGTCTTTTTGTACTGAATACTATGTAAGGCTTAAGCAAAAAGTATACATAAGTATTACAAAAGGGTTAAAGAACGACATGAGTTAGTTCTAAACTATAAGAATGAGAGATATTTCATGAAAGGTAATGTTTCAATTATTAATAAAAAAACTCTCTTGCAGTTAGGGGAAGATATTATTGAGTATCAAAGAATACCATTCTTTACTGTTGTCAAAGCCATAAGCAAAGGTGGAGTGAAATAGATTCTAAAGAAAGCAGAGTAACAAAAAAACCCTACTCGCTGCACAATTCACAACTTTGTGAAGGTCTTCAATTATCTGTCAAAGTAAAAAATCATTTTCAATTAAACAATTCAAATGTAAAATGAGTTTTATGGTTTCAGTGCAATGTGAAATTCTGTTCAATGATTTATGAAGGTAGTTCACTAATTATGCTAAAGACCAGGCAAGACTGTATAGCAAAAAATAGTAACAGATTTCATTTACCAAAAAATTAACGTTATCCAGAGAGTAGATAAAAGCAGCTGACACAATATTCCGACTGAGGATGGGAACATTAATCCTGCCCATAATACCTATGACAGTGAGAATAAACCACCATTTATCAACCATGTCCCGGTTGTTCTTTGATACTTTAATAACTGCTCCTTGAGAATGTCTAGCATTTCCTAAGCTGTTACACTTTGTTCTTGATTTAGTTTGTTCATTATGGTTAGTACATACTTAACGTATATAACTTTTGATTCATCACTCATTCCTAAATAGCAATATTCTTCTACTGCAGTTAGTTTCATTTTAATATTTTTATTATTTATATTTAGTTGAAATTTGATCTTTTGACTGGTTATGGACCGGAACAGGAAGTTTGACGACTCTGATGAAAGTGATAGTGGTAGTGAAGAAGATTCAGCTGCAAATCAGGCAAAGGAATGGGTGACCAGAGGAAATATAAAGGTCCCTTAAAATTTACCGGAGGTAGAAGGGAGTTGATCGCTGACAAGGCACCAAGCATTACATCAGATTCTACACCCTGGAAGTATTCTTGCTCTTCTTTCAAGTTATAATCCCTCTGCTGGTACAGGACACTAACGGACATTATTTACAGTATTTAGCCAAGCAAGATGAAAGATCATCTCCCCAAATTGACATGGCTTTTTCTGAAATGTTGACCATTCTTGCAACGGCAATTCAAATGGGATGTGATACAGAAATGGGACTGAATTCAAATGGGACATGACATTAGAGACTCACTGAAAGACTACTGGTCACGATTAGAGCAATTTTACACCACATTTTATGGAAATATTATGCCGCGTTATAGATTCTTCCATATACTTCAATTTCTACATTTCACAAACAACAATAATTCACCTAATCGGGATGACGAAAATTACCATCGGCTTTGGAAGATAAGATCTCTATTTGACAATATGACAACTATGCTAAATTTTTTAGACTATCCGAACACCAACTGACAATTTTTTTTTATTCAAAGAAAGAGTCTTATTCAAGCAGTGTATTCCTAAGAAGTATAAGAGGTTCGGCATAAAAATATACAAAATGTGTGATTCGTTTGGCTATACATTAGACATGACTGTTTACCTAGGAAAAGATATACTAAAGGCTACAAAAGACATTACTGCAACTCACGCTACTGTGAAATATCTAACAAAGAGGTCAACAGGGAGTGGCCATAAGCTAATGATGGACAATTTCTTCTCTTCTCCTGACCTTTTTGAAGGTCAGGAGAAACCAAACCATAGTGGAATGCCAAAATAAATTCAGAATAAAAAACTGAAACGTGGTGACATCATTATATAGTAAGGACCAGACGTGACTCTACTGCAATTGTTTGGAAAGACAAAAGAGAGGTACACGTACTGACGAATATGTATGCAGCAACAGGAGAGGGTAACTTCTGTAATGATCAAGGAAAAGCAATAAAACCTGCAATAGTAGAGGATTATAAAAGGCGTATGGGATATGTAGATAAATCAGACAGAATGGCTAACAGCCACTCGATTAGCAGGCGATCATGGAAATGGACTAAAAAAATTATTTTTTCATCTTCTGGACCTCACATTTCTAAATGCATACATTACTCTTTCCTCTGTTCAAAGCGGTATTAGTTATCCCAGTTTTAGATTAGCTCTCATAAGAAACCTCTTAGTGTCAGCGGGAAAAGAGAAAATGATAGCTCAACGCTATTGTGGTTACCCATCTCCTGTGTCACAAACATCAGAGATTAGAAGGAAGAAATAATGAACACTGGGTAGAGAATGGGAAAAGAGCAAGGTGCCATTTGTGCTCGCTTTGGGGAAAAGAATGTAGAACAATATTCAAGAGCTGAAAGTGTAATGTACGTCTGTATATAGTCTTGATTTAAGGATTACCATACGAAAACAAATTTAAAAGTGCAAAAACATATCCGGCAGTCAGAAGACAAAAAAATCTAAATTTAAATGCAGAATAGTATAATAGAACAGATTCTACACAAATTTCAATAATTTTCATAACAAATCGTACAGTATATCTAATGCAAAAATAAAGAACTATTTATTTGAACACTACTGGTTTTAATTTCATCCTTATATCGCAAATACAAACTGAGATAGATGCAAAATAGTAATCGACTGTTTGAACTGATTTAAATACCCAAAAAAATTCAGGCCAGCTACTCTGATTTAAATGCCATACGATAAAGGTAAATGCCAATTTTTTCCCTGAATTTGTCTTGTGCAAGTAACTTTAGATTCATACGTAATAAAGTGAATCACCTTTCATTTTTGCAATAATTCACAAAAGCAGTCTTACTTTCAGAGAAAGTTCTTCTTTTCCTACATATTTTTCAAAGAACTGGAGTGGATGCCCAGCATATGAGCATTGTATCTCTATGGAATGATTTTACACAGAGTTTGCTGGAACCTTATAAAAGAACTCTACTGTTAATTATTATACAGGGGTATGGTGTGGTTTCCCAACTCCCATTTTCAGATGCAAATATTGCATAAACAAAGGCATGGTGGTAGCAATGTCCTGACACATGTCTATTACTTTAGAGCAAAACACACACTGACAGTCTCAATAAAATATGTGTATCACACATTTGGTTTTCCCCCTGTGAGTCATAAACAAAACAAACCCATCAGTTCATAAGAATGAGTGATAAAAATTTTGATTTTATTTTATCCAGAAAGATTGGATACTTCTCAAAATATCATTGGTTCCAGGAACTTATTTCATCATCTTCTTTTTTATTTATTCTTGGCCTCCATATTTTCGAATGATTGATGATTAAACAATGATTTGCTCTCTTCAAGATGACTCCTGCCTAATGCAACACAACTTCATCATCAACGTGAATAGGTAACTCAAGTCCTAATCCAGATAAATCAAAATGCCCAAGGTAACACAACACATTTATTAGAAATTTCCTACTCATTTCTTTAATCAATGTATAAATCATGCATTGGAAAAAACTTCACGAAGAATACACAACCTACTGCACATACGCTATCTCCAAAAGCAGTATCAAGGAATTTGCTTTTATTTATTAATATTAAATAGCTTCAATTCTTAGAAGAGTTTTACACATATGGCAATGGATTAAGCAGATGATGCAATAATCAGTGCTGGGTAACTATTGTTCTCATAGTAATTTCTTAAATTTTCAACCATCAATAAATTCATAACTAGATAACTATAATATCATTGCTTTAAGTTCACTTTCACAGAAATCCTTTAAATAAAGGCGAGACAATCACCTTCAGTGATACCTGAATATAATCTAATGCAATGAAGATGGCCACTGACTGTTAAGAAAATGAGAAACAAAGTCCATATTTAAATTACCTTTTCATAAAATGATGCCAAAGTAATTATGATCACACAAAAGAGAATTTAAAAAAAGGAAGATCTTCTACATGAGGTTTTGTAAAAAAAATTCCAAATTAAGCAATCCTCAAATTTTGCGACTTGATAATTTAGTGTATATTTGAAGCAATATTTATGCATACATATACATACACACCCTGACACACACTCACATTAGCTTACATGTACATAAACATGTTTTTGGAGGCTGCTTCAGCCTCCATTTTCTATTACAACCAGCCCATCGTCAGCTAGATGGCGCAAGGTTGCATGCCATGCGCAGCCTTCCCCTGGAAGCCCTGCGACCCCTAGAACGATGGTATGACCACCTTCCCCCTCTACCTCCCCTACCTCCATTCCTCCAACCCTCTCCCCCTTTAATACACTCTCTGGATTCCCCTTCTGCATCCTGACCCTCTGGAAAAGGCCTTTCGAAAGATTCCTGTTCCCCTAGACCAAACTCAGATTGAACAGGAGGCATTCCCTTGGAACTATTGACAACTTGGGACGGTGGTTCACTCCTCACTTTCCAGGAGCGCTTTGGCTGACTGCCAGCATTGGACCATGAAGACCCTCGAATTGACTTAGAAGCTCTGCTCTGCTCAGACCCTGACTGCCTGGCTGAAGATCTGGCTGACGAAGCCACATCACTGGAATTTCTGGTACTCTCAGCTGACTGGAATGTATTTGAATATTACTAAGGTATGTTTCATGATTTTCCAAACGTAAAACAGTACAGTACATCAACAGTACAAAACATCAGACTATCAATTCTTACTAAATGATTAAATTGGATCCATTTATTCCAGCAACTAAGTTGGGAGACAAAATCATTAACATTATGATAAAAATGAAAGAATCTAATCAAGATATTGAGTTTGAGAAAACATAAAGAAGCTTCCCTTCCATCCATTGAATCCTCTTTCTAAATGTGACAGAATCCCAGTATTTCAGACAGTTTCAACATTTCATAGTACTTCCTGATTTCAATCACAGCACTAAGTCGTAAAAAACCCATCTAAAAATTCTTAGTAATTGATCCAAACCAAAAAATTTTGACATAAGTTTATACAATACTAAACATGGGAAGAATAATTATAAATTGAGATACTATTTCAGAGTACAGTAATATACAACAGGCAAGATAAGCAGAATTTAAATATGCACATTATCAATCTAAGAAGTTTGCTTTCCTTTATTATAGAGCACAGATAAAAGGAGAGCCTAAGAATAAAATGAGACCACCAGGTCAACCTGGATAAAACTGGCTACTTTGTACAAAATAAAAATTGATGAAAAAATGTATTTACTCCTGAGGTCAGAAGCAGCAGCTTGCTTTGATCAGCGTTCACATCAATGATTCCACCTTGACTTTTCTGATGCATGTACAGTGCTGCCATCTGATGCTGAAGATCTCGAAGCTCATTGGTCAATTCAAATGGTGGCGCAGCCTCAAGGGCAATTGGAGGAGCAGCTGATGAAAGGGCATCCAAATCTGCGCTAATTGGCTCTCTGCACACTGGACATGGAACCTGTGAACATTTTAACATGAGGATCAACACAATACACAATATGCATTCACTACTGTAAAAGGAAAAGGCTTTAAACTAAAAGATAATCAGGAAACAGGTAAGGGTGATCTAGCGCAAGACGGTGCGCACCTAAGAAAAGTCCCAAGGAAGAATGGACTTGAAAAAAGTCTGACGGGACCAGAAATCGAACCCAGGTCTCCCAATTGCCAGTTTGGTGCTCTATCCATTGAGCTATCCCAGCAGAAGATTTCTACAAGCCATTTGGGAGACTGTTCTGCTGGGATAGCTCAACGGACAGAGCACCCAACTGGCAATTGGGAGACCCGGGTTTGATTCCCGGTCCTGTCAGACTTTTTTCAAGTCCATTCTTCCTTGAGATAAAAGATAATCCTTAAAGCTCAAGATGGGCCAAATCAATACATAACTGAAACAGAATTATATCTCAGTCTACCAGGTTTCAGGCTGTGAATGGCAAATCTGTGGTACAAAAGATATTTTGCATACTGAACCCCAATGGCACAACCCTTCCTATGTACACTACACAAAATATTTAAGCTTAAAAACAAATAAATTTGATTTTTGTTAACAATAGTGCTTTTTAATTAAAATATTATAAGTCCATAATTACATAGATGATGCTAGCAGCTTAAAACTATGCATTGGCATAAAATTAACTGACGAGTCACAAGAAATGAATTTTCAGAACTTTACATTGAGAATGAATTCAAAATATAGGGTTTGCTCAGTTTATACCTTTTCGATTTAATTTTAGAATGGTTTTGTTTCTTAAAAAATCGGAATATAAAGTTTCTTAGTAAGTTGGCATATATTACTTTACGAGTTTTGCTTGAGGAAGCTACTCTCTTTATCTCACCTGAAGAGAGTCCTCATCTTGTTGCTCCTTCTGTAAATTCAGACGATCCTTCTGCATCTGCTGCTGCTGCCACAATGGTAACTTTTCCCGCTCCTCTAGAAGATTGCGCTGGGTGGTGCGTACATAGCATGCAAGGCAGTGCGAATGGAAGTAATGAAAGCATTCTGTCTTTGAAAATGCATCTCCTTGCTGGAATCCATACAGACACACAGCACAAACACAGCTTGGGCAGTTGCTGCATGTCAAATGTTCCTTCACCAACTGAAAGTTGTTGCATTACATTGAAAATAAGTAACTACAGACACCAAAATAGCCATTGAGGAATTAAAATTACATATGCATGGTTAATAGCATCTATTTCTCATTAGCATATACAAAGAACTTAAAAATTGGT
Source organism: Ladona fulva (assembly GCA_000376725.2). Taxonomy (NCBI): domain Eukaryota; kingdom Metazoa; phylum Arthropoda; class Insecta; order Odonata; family Libellulidae; genus Ladona; species Ladona fulva. The sequence continues at coordinate 305,228 of KZ308513.1, forward strand.
GAATGGTACAATAAAAATCTTTTTATTATTGACAATTAATGAAACTATAATTATATATCAGGCAGGATAACAATTATTCCAAATTCACCATACTGTTTTCATGAAATTAATCATCCTGCACTGAAAATTAAGATACCTTAATATAAATTTACAGCAAAGAAAATCTAGCTATAGATTCCCAAGGAGAAACGGACATGAAAAAGTCAGACAGAACCTAGACTTGAACCCAGGTCTCCCAGTTGCTGATTGGTTGCTCTATCCATTGAGTTATCCCACCAGAACATTTCTCCATGCAGTTTGGGAGACTTTGTAGGCAAAGGGCACTTGAGTTTGTCCGACTACGCAGCATCATTCACAGCTTTGCAGAGGAACCGATCATACAAAGTGGTGGAAGGAGAACCCCACTTTAAGGATAACACACAAGGATATATAGTCCGTTTCTCCTTGAAAAATATGCTTATAAAGAAATTATGAATGATACTTAGACAATCAATTATCAAATGGCTGTCGTGATGAAAATAATTCCACTACCATCATAATTCAGGGCTAACAAACTCTAAAGCTCAAAAATGTATCTTCTTCTTAACCTCCTTCATTTCAATTCAATTACCGTGGTAAAGGTATAAGTGTTCTTCTTTTTCTCAAGTTTGATTATGGAGAACTATCACAAAGTCAAGGCCGAAGTAGTAGATTTTAACTCCTTCATTTCAATTAATAAGTCTGTACTGACAATAAGGGAATGGTATACGGATAAATTTATCTCTAATGAGGAAGGATATTATTTGAAGATGATGATAGACTTCTTTCAGAGGAATATCATTTGCAACAAGAACCATGTATTTTCATTAATGATGTCTTTGCTAAATAAAATTCATTAAAATACCAACATCTGCAAGCTCTTCACTTCACTAATAATCCATGAAGAACTACTTCAACAATCTGCACCTTTTTGATGATGGATGGAGGTCAAGGACCAACCGTGAATTATAAATTATGCTCCTTATAAATCCCAAATCCAGTTATTCTTTTTCTCCATTTATGCAAAGACTAAAAGATTACATTTCGATACACACTTTTTATATCACTGACAAAATTTACACCTGTAGATATTTGTTTCCCTAACATATAATCATCAAGTAAACCTCATCTTGCAATTCATAAACCACACTAGTATTTCCATTTCTCTTTAAATATGGTGAATGTTAATAGTGGATGTAAACTTATGAAAAGACCATGCACTTTTTGCACAACGACTGTTAAAGAAAGCATATTAGGTTAAAAATATACCAGGTACACACAAGATCAGGTTTCAACAAGTTCTCACCATCATCATTGGGTAATGTGGTTGTGTGAATGAGTTACTCTTGAATCCGGCAAACCTCAGCACTTAAGTTTGACAAAAAAAGTAGAGGATAATTCTTTTTCAAAAGCTGGCTTTCTAATTTACTGACCTTTGATTAATAAGACAATAAGTTATATACATATAAATAACAGCCAGCAAATGAGATAGATTTCACTAAATAGGATGCTGTTTCCAGATGAAAGTGGCTATCAATTAGATGATGGTTCAGAACATCTGCAACATAAAACCTCTAAAATAATAGTTTTGATTGCCTAGCATGCATGGAAATATGTAATCAAAAAAGTGTCTCACTCATTAGTTAGGTTAGAACATCAGTAACATGATGAACACAATTTCATAGAGTTGACTCTGCATTAACTGGGGTCATGATTGGGAGAGGGTGCACAAATAATCAGCAAAACATAGACAATCCAAACATTCACTTTTATTTCTTATAATGATCATAATTTATTTAAACAATTTGTCTTCATCTGCGCACACTGCACATTATTTTCAATTGCTTCATTAACCCCTTATGCATAACTCTCAACTTGAGCATACAATCAGCAAATGAGCGAGCTAAGATGTTATGAGTTTCCTTTGAGTCTTACAAAAGTCCTACTAGTGTTAGAACAAATAAAATTGTGTTTTTTTTGTCTGAATTTTTTTCAAAAAGACAGCGGATAACATCAATTAAGAGTAAAAGACCATTGCCAGATTATTCACACTGATAACTCGGGAGTTCACTGAATATTAACCAACAAGTCGTTAAATGGATAAAATCATTTCTAGGAAACAGATTTCAGCGAGTTGCGTTGGGTGGAGTTTTATCTGATGAAATTTGCGTCACTTCCAGGGTTCCGCCGGGTAGTGTATTAGGCCCAATTCTGTTCCTAATATATATTAACGATATAGTAGATAATGTTAGATGTAAGGTTAGGTTATTCGCTGATGATACTGTTATTTATAGAGAGATTGTAACTCCAGATGACATTTGTTGTTTACAGAATGATTGTTGACAATTGACAACATTATTGCAGGTTGGTGCAGAGATTGGCAGTTAGACTTGAATGTAAAGAAGTGCGTAGCTATGAATTTTAAGCGTTCCACTAATGTTACCCGTGTTCCCTATAATATTTCAGGTTATCCGTTGCAGTTCATGAGGCATCATAAATACCTAGGTATTACGCTCAGTAGTAGTTTTTCCTTCAAAGAGCATAAACGTGGTAGGTAAGGCGAACAGGATGCAAAGTTTAGCCAGCAGAATTTTAAGGGGATGCTCATGGAGAGTAAAAGAAACAGCGTACTTTTCCCTGATTCGACCTCTCCTTGAGTACTGCTGCGCGATTTGGGATCCCCACGAAGTAGGATTAACTTCCAGCCTTGAGATGGTT
>KZ308513.1:339579-409952 GCA_000376725.2 Ladona fulva
TTTTCATTTGTATGAAACCCAATTTTAAATGTGTTAGTTTCTCTATAGATACAAATTAAAGTTATAAATTGCGTTTTAGTCCTAAAATAAAAATAAACTATAATAATATAGTTTATGTACTGTTTATTTTTTTCTTTTTAGCAAATCTGTAATTATGCCTCTAAATATTTTCACAGACTGTAAATGTTGCTCATGAGCTTCCACAGTGATTATAATTTTATGCAAATGGTTTTTGTTACTTGCTAATCTTTGCAGGAAACATGCTAACAGAGAAATAGATGGAAAGGGGCGTCCTCGAAAACCAAAAACCCCAGGTGGTTCCAATTATGGACCTAAGAAGAGTGTGACATCATCAAGTCCGAGAGTAACCCAGGTCCAGCAGCCAGCAAGTACTGGAGAGGCACCAGCAGCTGCTCCTAGCAATAGCTCCTCATCCTCTACTAATAAAAACCCAGTAGCTAATAACACTGGAACCTCTGGAGGAACAAAGTCTCCTGCAAAATCTACCGGCATAGTTTGTGATGTTTGTGGACAAGAGTTTGAAACTGTCACTATTGCCATTCAACACAAGTTCAAAAAGCATCCAGACAGTGCTATAAAGCACTTTTGCCCCCACTGTGGTCAGCAATTCCCATTAAAGGTAACTCTATACCCAAGAAAGTCTAATGTTTGAGAATTACTTTCTTACAGATATTTTCAGAGAAAGTATAATTAGAATTGTCTGACATGGTTAGCTTTTATGCGTAAAATGTATTTTAATCGTATAAAATTGAGGCTCATCTTCAGAAGTTTGTGTATCTAGGATATTGCTGAAAGGTAAAACACCTGTAAATTTTTAGATCTTTGTACAAAAATGTGTGCATTACGAAATGCTTGTTGATAGAAATTGTGTTGATCATTGTAATTCCAGGAAAATTAATAATAATAATAAGTCGTCTTTATTGTAATTCCGGGAAAATTAGTGTGTGTTGAGGAATACCTAAACACTTAATGTTTAAAGTTTTATGAAATAATTACTTTAATATTTTGTTGTAGTGATTAGAGAGTTTTAGCATATTTTACACCATATACTTGTTTCTTATTGGCGATCTGAGAAAACCAAAAATATATGTACATGTGAGTCAGACCAGGGTTATGTCAGGACCACTGTTATGTTTTGTTCATGTGCATTGAGGTTTCCATAATGTATCAGTCAACTGCTAAGCACCTTCTAAAACTCTTTAATTTATTATTCTGTTATAATATATATAATATTTTTGCCATTTATATGTTATGTATTAATTTTAACTGGAGATAATGCTTATTTGGTATACTTATTATCAACCTTTCTCCATCAGATCAACAGAGATAAGCACCTACAAGTTCATCCGAGCACCCCACCTTCACAACTTTTCCCATGTCAAGAATGTGGAGTAGTCTTTTACAATGCACAGGCTCAAAACTATCACTTCAAGTCAACTCATAAAAGGTCAGTGACATTCTCTTTTATTGTTCTGTGGTTCATTCTCTGTCATTGATTTTTGACTTGAAAAAAAACTTACATGATTTTGGACTGATTATGACATCCTGTTGGAGGTCATTAGTCCAACTTCTGTACACCAACTTTTCAGTCACAGTGAACCTGGCAGGCCAGAGTTGGAAGCAGTTCAACTTTTAAGGTTCCTAGGATTCTGATGCCTTTATAATTTGGGGAATGGAAATTTTTATTTCTAAAATTGTTATGAAGAGAATTATTGATTAGTGGGGCTAAAATGACAAGATTTACCAGGTATGAAAGTATTCAGATGTCCATTTTGATGTAAGCTCTCGGGTAGGTTTTCAATCACCTAGGTCATTTGATGTGGCTATTCAAGTAGTGGAGGCAGAGAGGACTTTGATTAAAGGAATAATAACTAGGTATATGAGGATGAAGAGTAATGCAATCAGTTTTGAATGGTGTTGTGGGTTATTTTGTGCCTGAGCCTTCATCACTTTTATGTAAAGTGGAACAATCATCACGATTTTTGGTTTGTGAAGAAATCATTTTTCTTGCTTATCTCACTATTTCTCAGAATTCATGTCTCATCATGTTATTTCAAGTAAAACGTCACTGCCCCATTTACATTTGGCTCTGAGAGGTCTTTCAAGTAGCTAAACAGGGAATAATAAGTGTGAAATATCCTTGGGATTTTGCCGCATGGCTTTACTGTGCTAAGTTATACACCTTTCCTTAATCCTTAAGCACAAAGCAATCAGTCTGCCAGTGAAGTAAATCTGGGTAATTTCAGCTAAGGGCTTTAATTTCTAAATAAACATATCTGATATTATCACAATGCACTCATCACCTCTTTGTTTAGCTTAGTTGACATAGATTTCTGGAGAATGGTTTCATTGGGCTCTCACTTAGTGTGATTGATTGATTGTCTGCCTTTGGTGGAAGCAGTCTCCGAAGCCAGTGGGAGCTCATTCTTTTCCAATACAGGTTGACTGCAGGATAAGCATTTGGCCTAAAAGCTAACAACCAAAATTCACCATCTAAACTATAACTATCCACCATAAGCAATTGTAATTTGCTAAGGAGTATAAAGGAAAGAATTTTATCGATGAATTCCTCTCCTTAAAGGAGTAATGTGAGTAAACAGTGATAATACTGCAAAGGAGTTTTCTATATTATGTGAAAAGATATTTAGGACACAGTCCAAGATCTGATTTCATGAGCTGTGTGATATACAAAGTATTTTTATAATGCTTCAATCAGGCAAGAACCTGAGTAGCTTCTTGCTCTGTGATTTCATTAAAAGTGAGAGGCAAATATTAAGATTTGTACAATATCTTAATGACTCAGATATATATTGAAGTTGTATTTTCTTTTCTCAAAAATTATTACTTTCATCTTCTTACTGTGAATGTATGTACATATATTTTGTATTCTTTGTATTGAAAGACTGTTTTTACATTTGAGTGCTGTAGTTCTTAAAGCAGTTGCTCCATATTTTATGACTATGTTTCAATTACCATGGAAATAATTCCATGTCATCCTCAAAAATTAATTCCATGAGTTTACCATGAAGTGAAAAAATTCTTACAAATAAAATGTTTAGATTTTATGCTCATTTTAGTAGCAACATGTTCTTGTAAGATTTATGTTGGTAAACTAAGGACAAAAGCAGCCTATCTGTTGTATGTTATATTTTCTGTTTTGATATTTTCCAATTTTCTGAATTAAACATTTTTGGGTTTCTGTTTAACTAAAGTTTGCCAACGTTTCATTCCAAATGAAATGAATGAAATGGGGCTTTGGTGTATTCAATATAGGCCATTATCCCCAACTATAATTTATATTTGGCCAGGCCGTAGCTGTAGATGGGTGTCATACCATGTATTTAATTATTTTAATTAATTTGATTTCTTAACTTGTATCTAATTTGGCATTGCTTTTATTTGAATTTTTAGAATTGTAGCAATCTTCAAACCAGTGGAAACTCCACCCCCTAGCAAAAAGATCCGAGTTAACAATGCAGGGGAAGCGCAGTCAGTCTATTACTGTCATATCTGTGGCTATGAATACATAATTAAGTTCAATCTGCAAAAGCACATTGAAAGGCACCACTCAGAGAAAGAACGAAATGCTATCCCAGAGTAAGTGTTTTACGTTTATCAGTTAATCCCAACATTTTTCTTTTTATCATGTATGTTATTAGTAGTGGTATTGCAGATTGATTTCTGTGTTTAAGAGAATGGTTCTGCTGAATATGATGGCATTTAATTCCATTTATGGCTTTAGACTCATTCTGTTGAGCACATGTAGTATTTTGATAATTTTCCAGTCTAATGTTCCATATATTTAATTATTGGTTGTTATAACAATTTAAAATGAATGTTAGCGGAAGCATTACTGAGTATCTAATCAGGTAATGTAATCATTCTAATATTTTAGAATATTTCTTTTCCTTTATATACTTCTTGCTGAATGCGGTATATTTGTAAAAGTTTTCTATTGATACTTTGGATGATTACCTCAAAGTTTATCAATTACGTTCCACTAGAGATGTTTGGTATATTTTCTATTGGGCAGTTTAAGCTGCTGGGCATTCATATGCGAGGCATGCTTTGTTAATTCCTTGAGAGTTACTTTTGTATAATATTCTCTAGCACTACTTATTTAAATTTCTTCTGTTTTAATTTTTATTACTTCTTTCTTGGTTTATTTAGGGGCATTATAAAGTGTACTACATGCGATGCATTGTTCTACAGCAAGAAAGCATATGACAACCATAATATGTACCATCGTCCAGATGATTTATACGTTACTAGTGAAGAGCAAAGGTAGGTGTTCACAGCAGAATGTCATGGCATAGTTGTGTTGTTTTTTTGATTATTTGAAAGGGTAAATTAACTTATGGAATCTCAAGGGTTAAATGGAAGTTGGGACTCTTTTGTCCCAATTTTGCCAAATAAAGACTTGTATATTCACATTTTATTGACTTTAACTTTTATGAATATGACATCAAGTTTAAAAAAGGAGTTTTATGCATTTATCATAACATTCACAGAATTTCTGAGATACATTTCAATAGAAGAAATAAAATGAGGGAATAATAAATGAAAATATATTATTAGTATTAGTGTGTGATCTTAATCACTGATTAGTCTGGGCTGATGTATTGACTCTACGAAGTAGCTCTCTCTTTCCTAACAAGAGGTGTATGTGTGATTTATTTTTATGATTTTGCCATTTTTTTCTAACATTTTTATGTATCTAATGTAACAGATTTTTTCACGAGATATGAAACTATTTTACATAGGCACTATTTAGCTTTTGACTGGGAACTAAATTTTTCTCAATTCTTTACTTTAACTTTAGAATAACATATTTGTGATATGGACGAGACCCATGTGTGTCTTCCGAAGAGAATTTGTTAAAAATTAGCTCTGATGATACTAATTAATTTTTCTCATTAAAATTTTTCTTCATAATTAATGTCCATGATATCCAATCAGACTTGATCTCTAGTTATCAATTATTTAATATATTTAAGAATTATATTTTAGGGTTAGGTACTTGAAAAAAGCTAAAATTTTTGAGTTTGCTTCTTCCCTTTTATTCTAAAATATAAAGATAAATGGTATTTTTATACTTAGAATTATGTTTAATACATTAAAAAATTGAACTTGAATGCAGGCTGCAGACAGTAAGCAGAGTGGACCAAGATTTTGACATTCGTCGAGTTCAGCCTGGACCTGTTAAGTTCATTCCTGTGAACAGACCTAGACCATCACGTGTCATCAATTTATCTCTGGGGAAAATGGACTCTAAGAGAAGGCTTTCAAGTAAACTGAAAAGCAGGCGGGCTAACTCTCAAGTAAGTTGCAGCTAAAAGCAGATAATCTTTTTATTTTCATTTCCAGACTTCCAGAGTAGAAAACTTAGTAATGTAACTCTATATTAATATAATGGTATGTTTTGGGTTTTCATCAAAGACAAGGGTTAAAAATAGGAAGTAAAGATGTTAGAAAATGTCTCTTCTAAAGACAAACCCAGATGCAACCTCGTTGCTTATGCTCTCCTGCCTGAGATTTTTTTTATACAAACCCTTATAAGGCAGATTTTTTTTGTAGGCAGAAATTCACTCTTACGTTGTTTTGAATAAGATAGAATGGTGGCTAAAAGTTAATATAAGCAGTTACTTTATGGTAAACTTATGTGAAAGAAGATCATTGTATCTGTTACGTTTATAGTCTCCAATGAATACATTTAAAAATGGTAAAATGCTATGCTTGTAGATTATGCTAAATAATGTCTTGATGATGTTATCCGGAATTTCTTTAAGTGAATGTTAAATTATACTCTCAGAAGTTAGATTTAAAATTAAATGGCAATCCTAAAACCATGTGCAGTCATTTTTTTACCTCATTCAATAAATATGGAGAAACTCCTTTTTAAAATATAATGCTTCCAATGGGGGTTTATTTATTTTCTTGTTAATGTCTCCTTAATGTTGATATAAGAACCATGGAGCTGTATAAACATTTGTCAAAAGTTATTTACTTAGAAACATCTTAGTATATTTTGTACTTAAGTCTTATCTAAGGGTCTGTTTTAATTTTCATTTCAAAAAACATTACACACAGTTCCCTAACAGTCAATTTTACAGTAGATATGCTTATTTTCATAATTATTCTTAACGACCATGATGAAACCCGATTTTCTCTTTCTAATGAGGTGTCACTTAAGATTTCATCTAGAATGTTCTCCATATTGTCACCTATGAAAAACATACCTCAGAGTTACATTATTCCTTTATTTCTGTAAATGTGTGATAATTGCTTGTACAAATGTATTTTTAACTTTCTTTAGAAAGCAAGAAAGAGGTCTAGGGATGATTCTAGTGATGAAACTGAAGAGTCGGACACATCCTCCGAATCAGAACTGTCTCCTGACTTTGGGCCTGACAGCGACAGTGATAGTGATGTACCTGTGAAGACAAGTGTTGACAAAAGTAAAAGTGGAGTGACTCCTCAGCCAGGTAACTCAGCAGATGATAAGACTTTAAAACCAGTGGTAGGAGAGAGTAAAGAAGACTCCAAAAGCCAGGTGAGGGTGAAGAAAAAGATAAAGATGGACCCCGAAATTAAGATCAAGGAAGAGTCGGTTGAACAGAGTGATGCTGAGAGTGGAGAGAGGAAAGAGGAGGGGGCAAATACTTTGTTAAGGGAAAAATGTAGCAAGAGAGTGGAAAGTAATAGACTGAGGAAGAGGAAATTGAATGGAGGCAAAGGAGGGGATGAGGAGGTGAATTGCCTTAGAATCAGTGCTGCTGTGAAAGAGGAAGTTTCAGATGATGGTTGTGCACCCACTCGTAAAGGTAAACAAAAACTTTCCTCGGAAAGTATGAAAACAGATGGTGGCCCTTGTTTGCCCAGTGATGATGTGAGTGCTGAAGCGTTGCATCAAGAAAAGGTGGTGGATGTAAAAATAAAAGAGGAAGTCATGGAGGACAGTAATCTTTGTGAAAGTGAGGTTCCAGCCCACGATACCCTTACAGGGGTTGAATCACAGGTGGAGATAAAGAAAGAGAGTAGTTAACTAAAAGATGGTTGTAAATGGAAGGATAAGCGAAGTAAGTAATTTTGACATAATTTTCATCTGTCGTCAAAATAGAATAGGTAATCTTGCACTTTGAAGGAATGATCATCACCTAAATTTTTAGGGAGACACTTTAATGTATCTTGTGGAGTACAGTTGGAAAAGTCGTACTTTTATTTAGGTCCTTAGTTTTAATCACATCTTGAAAGGAAGAGATTTTAAAAAATTGTTGCCAGTTGACAAAACTGTAAAAATGTAGCAGGATTTCATTTTTCTACATTTATCATACATTAGACGGCAAGGATATACTTTTCTTGCTTCCAGTTGAAATTTTGTTGTACGAAATCTTCTTTTGTATCCTTGGATTCTCTGTCAAATTTCAATTTTTATGTATTCTACTCAGATGAATTGTGTTTTGATGTATTGTACCATAATAGAGTAAATGAATCATATTTAAAATAATACTAATTTATTGTTGGCCATTTCTTTGATAATTGCCTATGTTGTCAGTGAATATAATTATCTTGTCTTTTTAGTTACTTTATGTAGCTTATGATGCTGTGGCTAAAGATATTCTTCCTTTGCTTTCAATTTAAACAGTGTGGTTGTTTTGGCCACGAGTCAGAATTAAACCTTTACATGTCATGGCTTCTGTGTCCAAAATCTCTTTGAATAACAACTTCAAATATTATTTCTGATGTAAGGCTAAGCAAATACTAATTGTGTAACAGCATGCACAGCAACACTTCAATGATAAATTTAGGAGAAAACTGAGAATACTGGAACTCAAACCTGGATGTACCACTTTCCACACTAAACAATTTCTCTCTCTTATTGAATGGTCTCAGTCTAATAGGTGTAGAAAATGTTAGGGAGGTAAACCTTCTTAGAATCTCTTCATTAAGCATTGCTATCCTTTGATATTATGGTTACCTCAGAGTATCACGACTGTTTTTGGAGCAGTTGTGCCTCAGATTTGTAGATAACCAATACATTTGCCCAAAACCACATACACCCCAAATTCCCAACCTCTTAAACTGTACTGAGAGGTAGCTCAGTTGATCATTGTGTCTGCTTTTCAAGTTGAATATCCAAGTTTAGTTAATGGCCAGATTCATCTTCATTAATCCTTAAGAATGCTTCTTGGAAATCAGGGTAACCACGATGATGTACATTCATTTCTGTTGCCCTAGGGTCTGGTACTGACTTCTTGCTGTTGCCTTTTACTGTTGCACAGTTGACGTTACTTTAATACCACAAGTACTTAAATGCATTGAATTTAGTTTTCATTTTACTCAATTGCAAATTATAGGTTATATGATGTAATATTTCCATTTTACACGAACTTTTTAATTTTGATTGAAGAAGTATTTTTGCTACAATTGTTGCTTTACCCTTGAAGAGGAAAAAAAAAATTAAATTGTACCATGAACTTACATTCACCTTAAATGTGATTAGAATATTTCCTTTTTTCCAGAAATTATCTTCATATTTGTTTAAACAATTACTCTTCCTTCAGGAGGGGATCCATGCAAGTTCCTTGAATGTAAAATTACTCCATTTTACAGGTAAAGAATGTGTCATTAGTACCTATGAACAATTGCAGATCCTTAAGACCTTCTCCATTCCAACTTGAGTATTGTGAACAAGTACCTTAGCCAAGTTGATATTAAAATAGTGTATTCTATTGGCTGTTTTACTTGCTATACTATTTTTTGCTTCTTCTTGGGTGCTTTACCATTGGTGGACTGGAGAAACTAAGGCAATTCTCCATGGAGTCAATGTGTATGCTCATTTCAAGAAGAAAAGAATAAAACTGCTGCAGTATTGCATAGAAATAAAATTTACAATGTAACCGTAACATTTTTATTAAAAGACATTTCCGTCAATTACCATGATAAATGAACAACAGACTAATAATATAAGTATTAATTGATATCACAGAATATTAAGTTTTGTAGATGAGTTTGGAATACCCTATTGAAGGTTTTCAACAGAGAGTAACATAAAGCAGTAATTGTCATAGATTCTGAAATCTCAGCAAAAACTGAACCAAAATTTCAAAAGCAGTGATTTTCATTACATTTGCAATGAAATTAATTAATCAAATTTTCATTATAAATTAATTGGAAGATTGACTTCACTCAGCAGGCATTCATTTTTGAGCCTGGAATTCTCTTGCAAATGTCTCTCCTACAAGGAGAGGAAACACCAAACTGGCCTCAGCATACACCTAAAGAATCAACCACATTGAAAAAGGAAAGCATAAAATAGCAGTTTTTTAACATTATTATTGCATAAGCATATTATTTCTGATCAACTTTTCATCCTAAAAATTTACTTTTCATTCTGTTTCAATGAAAACCTAGTAACCTAATTTTAACATTTGGATCAAAATATTAGTATTTCGTAATTGTTTGCATGCAAAACAAAATCTTCACATTTCCAGAACAGATGAGAAAATGCAACCTAACCATTTTTATGGTAAAGGCTTTCCATATTAGCTGAACTGGACATATATGTAAGATATTTCATCAATAAATAGGAATACTTGTGATACATAATAGTACTTTATAATACAAAATAGATTGTGCTGTATTACCTTCACTGGATGTGACTCCTTGCGTATTTTCCCCCAAGATATTGCCTCATCTGGGCGAGCACCACTGTCACTGCCATCAAATTCGGTAGCAGTATTAATGAATACTGAGTAGTCTGCTCCATTTCTCTAAGAATTAGAAGTTGTAATATGTGAGAAAGAAAAAAATTCTTCTTAAAATGGTTTCAGATAGCTGACCCCAAATAAGAGATTAACTGTAAACACAAAATGTTGTCATTTCTATCAAATTAAGCAGAATGTAATTAGGATCGCACTAAATTTTAAAGATATGAGTAGATTAAAATTCCTCAGGCATATATTTTTTGTGGAAATTAATCATGCCTTAAAAAGCACAGAGGAAAAAGCTTCATAGACAAATTAGAAATTTTAAAAACTGTTCTTTCTTCAAGATATATAGAAACCAAGGAAGATATATTTATGCTAGTTTCTTAATAAAGTTATTTTCCTGCTAGATAGAGAAATTTTGACCAACTCAGCATCGAATTGATGATAATATATTTTTACTTTTACAACTTACAAATAATGATAACTCTCAAATTGAATCAGTAATAAAAAGTCATTTACCATCAAGTTTGCATTACAGATGTGATGTTTCACCAGCCCACCACCTAATATAATCATTCCACTGTTTTTTGCTTTCACAGCCATGGTATTCAGGCGTCTTAAATCTAGAAAATGCAGACATTAAAGATTCAAACGCTTTAGATAAATGTTGTGTGAAAATTTCTAGCCCCTTAACGCATAACTACAAAAGGAGAGAAGTTTACCTTGGATTATGTCCAAAACCAATCCTGGGTTTCTGTATGAATGGAAATACATCATATCCCCAAGGCTACCATCGGTGAGGGCTGGGCTAAAGACAGGAATTTTATTTTTGGCTGCCCAGTAATACACGGATTCCTCATTATTTATTTTCTCTCCAAGTCTAGCAATCATTTTTGATGGAGTCCAGAGTGTGTTCTGTGAATGGAATAACTTATTATGCTTTGTACTCACTCAGTTTGAACAACTCCTACCTTAATTCCACAACTAAGCATTTTCTGTTTATTTCTAGTCCTCTGGAAATCTGGCAACTTCTTTTGCTACATATTTTACCATATTTCCCTTTACATTAGCAAACAATTGAAGCACAGCTTACATGCGTTAAATTGTCCAGTGTTTAAAAATTTACAATTATATTTTAAACTATTTGTTTCACAAGAGAGTTGCATTAATTCTCTAGTACATGTTAAAAGATGCTAGTACTTATTTTCAATAGAAAATACCAACAAAACGTATCCATCCATGTCATCTTACCTGATTTAAAATACTAATCAAGAGCAATTTCACGAAAGGACAGACTTTGCTGTGGTCATATAAAATATGAAAAACATGTCAAACAACCTTTACCAGTAAATTTCCAATTATCCCCAATGGTTGAATTTTTATATAATTGTAATCAATATTATTTAAAATTATAATCCAGTAGAAATTTCCGAGACTGCATAAAGGGAAACTATAGCAATGTCACAAATAGTTTCCATCAAAATCAAGAGCAAAATTATTATAACATAATAATAAAAGATATATGCAATAGATTTAGAAATGTAATTTTACATGAATTACATGCTCACAGAAGCTAAAACAGGAAAAATTATTTTATTCATGGGTAAATACCAAGACAAAAATATATATGATGCTTATTTATATCGTGCTGTTACAAAGAAGTCGATAAGTAAAGCTAACCTTATCTTTCTGCTCTAGGAGCATTTCATCCAAAATAGGCATAAGCCAGTCCTCAAATAAGCAATAGTTTTTGTTTGGAACCAGGAGATTTCCAATTCGATTGATTCCTTTCTCCCGCAATGTCCTTCCATCTAAATGAAAGTCTCCGAGGAAAGTTGGAGCAAGGCACTTGATAAAATCTTCTTCCACACCTCCAGCAGTAGTGACCAGACAGTCTACCTGGGATAAAAACGATTCAATGAATGCAAACTTATGATAAAAAGTGGTTAAACGAAATCACCTATACTAGAGGAGCTTAGGTTTTTCAATGATATTACTTTAAATGAAAATTCACCATACTGAGAAAGGTATAACATACCATACTAAATAAAACATACCATTTTGTTCTTTACTAAAAATCTGATTGTGTCTCTCAAACCAGAAGAGATCAGATTTGAGGTATATCCCAAAAATATGGTGCAGTTAGTCCTTCTCTGAATAAAATCATCATCTTCATTTTGGTCTAGCAAATCTTCCGGTAGAGGTGTCTTCCGGCACTGAAGCTAGAAAAAAAGTCTTTCCTAACATTTTTATTGCATAGGATATATAATATTTTAGATACATTCGATGGTAATTTTTACTTTCGATAGAATAGAAAAACTTTAAAAGTCTTAAGAAAACATCTGTCTATTTATACGCGCTTAGCATAAAAATGTTCTAGATTACCATTTTGTTAACCTCGTCGATAGCTAGACCCAAACTAGTTGACTGAAAACCACAATGTTTGTAGGTTTGTAAAAGAGCGTGATAGTCGATTCCTTTTTCCCAATCATAGCCTAGGGAGGGTAGAAGACGTGGAGCATAAAACAGGAAGCTGATGAAAATCCAGCTAGGATTTTAAATGACACTATTTTTTATGCTATTACTTCACCTTTCACTGTAGGGGTTCCTTCTTCTAAATCGGTACTCTTAACCAAAACTGCTTCTTTTGCTATTGTAATGGGATCTTCCTTTGCTGTTGTATTCGAAGGACCTTCTTTGCCGGACATGTTTCGGATGATAAACTAATAATGCTGAAACGGAGTATAGAACAAGTTGTTTTACTTGGGTTTAAAATGGATCAAGTACAATTTTTCACTGAATTTAAGCTTTACTAGATATATAACATTTTTTCTCCAGGTGAAGGAAAAGAGAAAGCTCCTAGCCAATTTTAACTTGGATAACATATTTCTAAAGCTGAATGTTTCATTCCCGGTCTAATACATTTCAATTTCAAAATACCGTCAGCGAGTTAAAGGAAAAGAATTCCGCTCTCTTTTTAAGAACAATTACTTTAAAATTAGAACAGACCATGTATGAATCACGTCCAAAATCCAAAATATGGTTTTACTTAGCCACAATGAATTTTAAATCCTTCCATTCAAGATTCAAGCGTGCGAAGAGTGCGAACAAATGACATACGAAATGCGAATGAGTGATAGCGAATAAAACAAATCCGCTTGGTTTAAATGTCCATACCTTCAGAAGAAGTTGGTGAGTTAATATACATTTTCTACTTAATGATTACTTTTGGCGGAAAATCTTTTAAAATTGAAAATAATAGATTTGCTTGCATAATGACCGCAATTTGTTGAAACATTTTCCCATAAAAGAACGGTTTAAATTGTGAAGGCCCCAGGAAAGACTAAGTAGTGTTTCGTGGAATAACATATTTTTATAGAAAATTAGACGTTTTCTCGATATCTCTTCCTATGAATTGTGCCTTTCTGAAATTTTACTCTATGTTTTATAATCACACTCTGATTCCACTATTATAATTGATAAAGTTTATATTTGCTGCCACTAATCCCGTATTGATATCTTGGTTACTGTTACTCTATTGAATAGCTTTTGATCCTTAAAAACTCCATATAATAGGGCATTGGACTATTATACCATTCAATACTGAGATGCAGGGAAGCTCTTCTTAAAGTAAGTTCTAGTAATGACACGAACAACTAGGCAAGGGCAAATATTTTATTAAAGCAAATATGAACCATCGTTATTTTATGAGTCTTTCAATAACCTCAATCTCACATGATAAGAGTTGGTTTACCAACTTAATCAGATGACAATAAAAAAACTTAGGACTTGGATCACATGAGAACCCGCATAATTAACATTTCAGTAGTTTTTTCTCATAATATAGGCAATGAAAAATAAACGAGGCATTATTTTTTTCTTGTAATTATTTGTTTTTGAAAAAGTCAAATCACCCGGTTTTACCCCACGGGTGGGGTTGAACCGGGATGCATTTTAAGTGTATGGAAAATGGGAAAACATTTTTTGTCGTTGCTCTTTTTTAAGAAAAACAGACTTAACTGGCCATATTTAGCAACAAAATACACTTTTTAATACATTTTGGCTTAAACAACATTATTACTTATATTTAAAAAGTTTTACTCGACCTTATTTACCAAAACAGCAGACAATAATTTTTTTCGTATAGGTAACTAGGGTCTGCTCAGGTCGCAAGCAAAATTATCGTCCCCTAAACCATGAATAGCTTCAAATGGGCATTCTCAGCATCCTATGCACAGTATCCAACCTGCTCCGTCTTTTGAGTTGGAGTAATTGCCATAAGATAAATAGTAGGCAGAAGAGAGTCATAAAGGGTAGAATTTGAAAATGTGAAAAATCTGATATTGCAAAATATAAATAATAGCGCGTTATTTACAGAAGTTTAATGAATGCAAGATCTGCATCTGTAAGAATTGTTCGCGTTAAACTCGAGAGAAATTTCAACGCAGTAAACATTTGAGGGCAATCAGAATAGATGATTAGCATGAATATTGCGTAAGTTCCTCTTCAACTTGAGCTATTTCAAATAGTAACCAGGTACTGGGGATGTATACCGTATCACTGTCGTCGTATAAAAATCATCCATTAAAATGCAACCATTAGAACAATATTAAAATGTGAATTAATAAGTTTTCTTTGGAAACGATTGGAACCGAAAACGTACCTATTTCTACGTTAACAGCGCTGCCACTTAACAGGCATTATAAAAGCGAAGGAAGGCCACGTAATAGCTCCGCCCAAAGGATCTAATAAAGCAAATTCGCAGTGAGTTTACGTAGGTGGTGTCTATAAACCTTATTGTTTTGAATGTGTGTTTAGTGCCTTTCCGCTAACAGCAACGAAGAAAGGAAAATTTCTCGTGGAACACGAAGAAGACATCTGAATTAATCCAAAGACATTACATCTATCAGAACAGATGAATTGGATAAAAGGGGCGTAAATCATGTGTTGCATATCCACAAGGAAGAATAAAAATAAAATCTTCGGTTTATACGTATCAGAATAACTTCTTATGAAGCTTTTTTGAATGAAATATCATTTTTCGCTCTTTCCCCATTGCCTTTTCCTTAAATGAATTAATTTTGTAAAATATTATCTATCTATACATAAAAAGCAGAAATTCTGAGGGTTTGTTTGTGGGTTAGTGTGTTTGTTTGTCTGCGATTGCAGTCCACACCGTTTGTCCGATTTGCATCAAACTTTGCGTACGTGTTCTCCGTGAGCCTGAAAGAAGTACTGTCCATTCGATAGCTTTGCTGAGTGAACCAAGATCGTTCACATAGATTTCCATAAGAAATACATGTAAAGTTCGATTTTATCGATTACAGACTTTATTTCTTTTGCAAAATTAAAATAGAAGGAATAGTCGTATGAAATTGGAATAAGTACCAAAAGAATGGAAATTGAATACAGATACTTATTATAGTCGTGGAATATCGCTTTCGATTCGAAGTTGCGAGAATTTAGATAAAATGTACGAATTTTTTGTGAAAGTTTGAGGTTGTAAACAACCCGTCCCCATGACGACCAATGCGATAGTTCATTCCGAGTCCATACGTTTTCCCATAAGAATACATTGTTTATTTAGGCCCATTTAGAAGCATTGGCAAGAATTGACGATATGAAGAAGAGGAAAATTTTATAAGATATTACTACTATTAAGATGCTACTTCTCTTGCCCCCTACTTTTTATTCACATTATTGTTCGAAACACTCCTATTAAACTTTTGATTCTGTTTAGGACCACTACTTGCGGGCAATAGTGTACGTATAAATGCGTTTATAAACTGTTAATGTTATAATAATAGAAAGCGAATATGACTAACGACGCTTCGCAGATTATATCGAGGTAAAAATTTCGTTTATTTGTAAAATTTATTACGTTTAGGAAACGATATCTTTAGCATTGATACGCTGACGAAGATAGAGTTCGAGATAATGAATTTTAAGAAATTTTTTTTTCTTTTGTGATAACGTTTTACATCTGAAAGTGCTGTTTTCCATAAAAATAAACACAAATGAGCACTCTAAATGTTATTTCCAATAGCTTAAAGCATATAACTCATTAGCTACATATTTTGTTGCAAAAGAAAGTTGAAGTTTATTCCGGTTTCTTACTAATATAAGATAGAAGCAGTTCAACCCCGGATAAATTAGCATGCCTTTAATTTTTGAAAGTTTTTTTTCAGAATTAAACATAATCAATATTTAAAATAGTTAAGTATGAAATAAATGGCAAATATTATATCGTTGTTATCATCCTTTCAAGATGTATATAATTATTGCATGGAAAGTTATTGAAATTTAAAAAGTATTTGTCGGAGAACTCTTGGGTACCCAGACAGTCCAAAAGTGATTACTCCGGTTAATTGACAATGCGAGTATATCGGATTTTATTTATTTCGTGAAATTATGGCTTTTCGATGATTCTTAACGAGAAATACGAGAATGAATCGATTGTTTTAGACTTGGTTGTCGACCTTCCGTCTCCATGGCCACGAGGTATTCGGCATTTAAACCAGGACAACGTTGTGGACTTCAAGGAAAGATGCTTGTTGTCATTCTCAAACAATAAAAATTCAGTACCGTTTGTGAGATATGAGGAGCGATTTTAATATTTATCATCGATCGTTCATATGTAGAATATCCGTGATCCCACCTTCCGTACGAAAACCATGATATTTTCGCATCGTTTGGTGCTGACATGAGTCTTCTAATTTCTACCGAGGAAGCGGCCCAAGAGAATGTTGGCCTCGCTAGCATCTGGCCGCTTGTGTAAACAAGGCTTCAGAAGTTTGCTTGCGATTGAAGGACCCATCCTCTCAATGCTTCCTCGAATAACGCAGTGAGGAAACGGGTTCAGGAAATAGTGCAACGTATGGAATTCGATCTTTAAATTAGAAAAAGGGGTATTTGATACTGGATCGAGCTCCCGTATAATTCATAATTCTTTAGAATTCATCATTGTCTACTTTTCGTCAATTTATCCCTGAAATCGATGAAGCTTCTCCAAAATCGAACATTTGTATAATGGCGCTGTTAAGGTTGTTACAACTTTTACTTCATTGAGGTTCGCTGGAGTATTAGGTAATTTATAGGAATCACTTTATAGGAAATGTCTACATTAATGGGTAGCGAATATAGTGCAGGAGAGAAAAGACGAGGTGGGGGGAGTTAATGTACATACCGACCACGTCATCTGATGCGGACTCCGTATCTGCAGTAATTCTTCCTCTGGCAATCTCTATATTTAATGAATGCTCGCCTTAAAAACTCGAGAACCAAATGTCGCACAATTTTCAAACTTTGAATACCGTTAAATGTCTTCCCCGGACAGATAATAAGCTATTTTTTATTCTCATGCCTGCCCCCGGTTCGACTCCAGACGTTTAAGACTGTTTCCATAAGAAATGCACGTAAAACTCACTTTCACTGCTTACATGGTTCATTTCATTTGCAAAATTAAATCAGAAGGAATAGCCGTGCGAAATCGAGACAAGCACCAAAAGAAGGGAAATCGAATGAAAATTCTTATTTTGGCCGTGGAACATTGATTTCGATTAGAAATTGCGAGAATTTTGATGAAATAGATTAACATTTTGTGAAATTTTGAAGTTGTAAACAACCGATCCCCCTGACGACTAATTCCATTGTTGAATCCGAGCTAATGCATTTTAGTTTACTTTTATCGCTTGCGGGTTTGTTCCTATTGCAAAATTAAATAAGAAATAACAGTCGCATGAAATCGAGACATGTACCAAGAGAAGGAAAATTGAATGAAGACTCTTGTTTGGGTCGTCGAATATAGTTTTCTGCTAATAATTGCGAGAATTTTGATCAAATAAACGAAACTGTTCTAGAATTTTGAGGTTGTAAACAAACCGTCCCCCTGACGACTAATTTCATTGTTGAATTCTAGCTCATCATATTTTTCCCGTTGAGACTCAACGGGCCCTTCAGCTAGTACACTATATTTCCGGATATTGATTAGCTCTTAATTAACTCACTTTACGAAATCCTCTACGATTTACTTATATTCGAATCTGATTCACTGGAAATTTTGGACGAATGCTCCGAGTCGGCTTGTAATCGAAACTAAGTCATTAAGTAATTGTGATCATTCGTCGATAATTTCAAATGTGGCTCTCGCAGATGCCAATTTATTTTTGGAAATCGCAAGATTTTTACTGAAAGAGTAGCTAAGAATTCGCTGAACTCCGACAAAATGTCGTTAAAAATTAGTTAAAAAATAAATTAACTAAATTTGCGTCTGTAAATGGGGTATCAGTTCAGAAATAACTCCATTTATATGTATAATATGAATATTACTTCTTATACCTATATATATATACCTCTTTTATCAACTGAATGTAATGCTATTTTTACCTTAAATAAAATAAAAAATGTTATGGATAGAACAGGTAAACGCTAAACAGAAAAAAAGGTCTCTGAGGAAGAAGTTGCTAAGGTAGCCACTATGAACGTACTAAGGTCATTCTAACATAAGTAATAACCACGCAACGTATATATTTGTGTATCCGATGTCAGTAACTCCCATAAGAAATGCATTGGAGTTATTTTTTACTAATTTGTTTCACGCACTTCCCTAGAAGATAGATATATGAAAGAAACCTTAACAAGCATTAAATACCCAAATTTTTACACTAAAAATATCCTTGGTTCGACTCCAGATGACTCGAAACCCTCCCGTAAGAAATGCACGTAAGTTTCATTTTGACCGATTGCAGACTTTTTTTCTTTTGCAAAATTAAATCAGAAATAATGGTCCTACGAAATCGATACAAGTATTAAAAGACGGGAAATGGAACGAAATTTTTTATTTTGTTCGTAGAATATAAACTTATATTCGAAGTGGCGTGAATTCGAACAAGAAGGACGAAAATTTTGTAGAATGTTGTGTTTATAAACAACCCGTCACCTTGACGATCAAGGAGATTGTTGAACTCGACTCTCATACGAATATATGGGAAATATAGGCCATAAGAAATTCATGGGGAAAGAGAGTGGACATTTTATGGTTAGGAAAGTTTTTCTTAACTTTGGAAATCGAATCTCAACGATAAATTCTTACGAATAATATAACTCTCTATGTTTTATATGATTTGAAATTGTAGTTCATGAAGAAAATTTCGAAAAATTAATATTTTCGTTCACAAAATAAACACGGAGAAATTTTGCCTCCGAAAGTATATCTTAGGCAACAATGTAAACAAACGCAAAATTGTTTTATCAACCAAGTTAACAATGTTATATCCATATAGCTGTGTATGTGAAGGCTATAAATGAGCTATATAAATGGCAAAAAGTAAGTAAATTAAATTTTTATAATTATCCACGCTCTCTGGATCAGCTATAAACAACAATACATACATTTTTAAATAAGTTAAATAAAACCCCGTCATTTTTGACGGAGGAATTCGCTAGTATATAAATAACGGTAAGCGTGAAACAGCGAATTATTCCGATGGACGGCTTAATAATTTCCGAAAATTTATATATAAATGTGGCTACTGCGGTATTTCTGAGTATTTTGCAAATGAAATCTTAAAATCCTTTTACAGAATCTGTTCCTCTGCAAACTCTTTTCGGGGTGCTTCCGACAAATAACGTAATTCCCAAATTCGACGCCTGCGGCCTTGTCCCGATTCACGAATCACTTTACCATATTCTAGCCTCGGGCCAACTTTTTGCTTTCTGGAATGTCCCTTGCTTCATTTATCCCATCAAGAGAAGGCAAAGAAAAGTTTATATGGAGATATGAGCTCGGTCTGGAGTTGTCCTCAGGATCTTTTTACTTTAACGGTGACTGTAATAGTTAAAATCTCTGAAAATTTCCTCCTCTTCATATCGTCAATTTTCTTCTAAATATGCCTAAATACACATTCATTCTTATGGGAAAATGCGTGAACTCGGAATCAACTATCGCATTGGTCGTCAGGGGGACGGGTTGTTTACAACCTCAAAATTTCACAAATATTCGCATATTTTATCTGAATTCTCGTAATTTCGAAACGAAAGTTTTATTCTACGACAATAATAAGAATCTGTATTCAATTTCCCTTCTTTCGGTACTTATCTCGATTTTATACGACTGTTCCTTCTATTATAATTTCGCAAAAGAAATGACATATGTAACCGATAAAATCGAACTTGATTGAAAATTTTTAAGAGGTGCCGCAATTTACGTATCATTGCTGATTTTTGCATTCTTCTCCTGATACCATGGTAACTTATTACGATCAGTTTTCTTTCCCGTTTCCCGTTGACGAAATAATGCTCCAATTTATGTCAAGCGACTCCGGGCCTTCGGCAGTTCAGATAATGGAAAGCCCGGAGAGGAAGTGACTCTGAGATAGTATGCTATGGAGATATAGTTGTTATGAACTCACTGATACTCTCAAATCGTGTATATCTCTTCGCGATTTGTAGCTAACAAAAAAGTGTTAAGTAGTAAACATGAGGCTGTTCCTAATGTAGAATATTTCAAGTACTTAGTACGCTTTATAAAAATCAACCCTCTTATTTCTTGACAAAAGATGCCTCGACGTCCAACGCTGTTAGAAAAGGCTTTTGTACAAGGTCGTAGGAAAAAACCGTCGAACAAACCATTTGGAATTTTTGCAGAGGCTTTAAATTCCGTCTTAATATCGGGGAATATTAACTGTAGAAGTGTGAACGTAAAGGAGCCGTATTCCAAGCTAATGTCGAATCCATAATATCTTTATTGTCATTCGCGTTCATGAAACAAAGCCAAGTGCAAACCACAAAACATTTCTTGAATGACCTGTTAATGCATAAGGAATGTAACGAGAGAGAATTCAGTGGGAAACAAATGATACACAACCTATGCATACAAAATTTAGATCTGTTTAAATCAACTGATTGGGTAAAATGAAAGTATACGTATTTCTGGGCTAATAATTTTCGATATGATCAATGGTAGACGTAGTAACTTTGTGGAATTTCATCAAATAGGAATGAAAAACGCTATGTAAAAATTCCACAATATATTTCCTTCGTACGACCGGTGAATCTGGTGATGGCCATGTACTAGTTGAAACTAATACTTTTCACTTCCAAGCTCATTTCATCCCACTTAGCATCAGTGGTAATAGAATAGCACTAAGTAATCACGGTTATAGCAGTAGTATTGTTAAAAGTGCTTCGACTGCTTCGGTGATTTCGCACGTAGGCCCACACCGGGAATCGAACCCGGGATCGCTTTCACCGAAGTCGAACGCGTCGCCCACTTGGCTATCCGGGAGCCTAATTAAGATTCCCCTGCGTGTAAAATTTAACGAATTAAAACTTAATATCGCCTACAAATATGGATTTACTACGTTGGACGACGGACGAAAGACTAGATATTAAAGCTAGAAGAAGTAGTTTCGTTTAATGGACCTCTTTTCTCGTCTTAAATTTCGGATTCTCATTTAGTCTCGATACGAAATAACGTCATCGCCGACGTGAATTCCGCGCATAAGTGACTGCGTTGACGATGACGGTAGAGATCATCCAGCTTTATTATCTCGTATTTACTAAAACGTGCGAATCGTGCGAAGATACGCGCATGAAATTCTCATTTTAGGACATCTGAAGCAAGTACTGTATAAATCATGAGAAACGCTTGGAATCTTCCTCTCTTAATATCGACTAAAGCGTTCAAAAATATTGTATGTTTTCGTTGATATCAATTCCAACAAGGCATTTGCGTCGAGGAGGAGATAAAAGATGATTTATATTATAAATATCTAGGTGATTTTATCCATTGATTACATTTCGGTGCGTTATTCTCTCATATTTCACCACTCTCAAAATACGACGCTCAGAAATTCGTCAAAAATATATTTTCGGGCGCTCGCTTTTAAAGTTCTCGGGGATTAAATTGGAGGCTGCCTATACTGCAGCCAAATTAGATGCCCATTTTATAAGGAAGTGTCCAGTGGTTGAGCAAAATACGGATAATCTTCTGCACCAGAACGATTTCCCCCGTTCGATGTTAGTTTCAGAACCAAAAATTAGCAAATTCACACGTCATCAACTCTTCAAAAAATTAATTTCTTCGACGTCAATTCTTGCAAAAACTGATTGTGAATAACTCATCCCTCCACTATCTATTACTAAGAGAGTATCTTTTACTAGCACACATTCAGTAACACCAAAAAAAAAGAGATTCTTGATCTGTATATCTTTCCCGACAAAGAGCAAAGGCAAATTGACATCTGTCACTATCCAAAGGTATATTTATTTTCCGATTTATAACATTATTCAAGGGACGATTTGCAGTATTAATTCAAGTCTACTTCTTATATCATCGAGTGCATCTCAATATTTGCTACATTTTCTTCATTTAGAAAAAAATTACGAAAACCTTGACATCAATCGGCTCTATACTAAGTTTTTCAGCGTTTCGACGATAGATACTACGCACAGGCGTCATCGTAACCGATGGTACTGTACTTTAGAATTCATATTAGTCCGACGTAGCTTAAGATAATACTTTCGCTACTCTTTGGATAATGGAAACACCATTTAAAAGATAGATAAAGGTTTCCAGTTTCCGCGAAATGTCCGATCAGTCCGGAGATAGTGAATTTTCTTGACAGTATTTATGGCGGATAATAATGATTTCCTTTTTTAGCGATGTAATATGGAATTTGAGTCTGGTCAGTTTACATGTTGGCTAATCACTGTACTGAACCAACTGAAATAAAAATATAAATTCTCTAAATATATTCGCTAAAAAAACTAAATTTCAGAAAATCCTGTAAGAGTGATTTATGCAGCGTTTTTGATATTAAAATCAGAGTTAAACCAGTTCATTGCGGCGGTTGGGAAACTCCTAAATTTTTGGCAAGTATCTGTAACCAATGATTTTTAAACTTGTAGCAGGTTGCAGGGATTTGCAAGAATATTGAGCGAATGCATTTAATCTCGCCTGTAAAGGGCCAAATAATAATGAATTGCTGATGAATGATTTGTCTCACGAGTGAGCAAAACGTGACTTCATAGCCCAACTGTTTCACAAAAACAATCACGCGAAAAAATTCTGTGGACATGTTAAAAATAAAGTTCCTCTCTACCAGAGGCTTAAATTTAGAATTTCTCCTTAGAGTAAAAAACCCGATAAACTACCTGCTAAAAATTTTCACGTTTAATTTCCAATAATTTGCTCACATATTCCTGTAAACTGGTTGTGCATAAGCAAGTACAAGCAAGTAGCTACGTTCAAGAGTAATTAAATTAAGTTGCGAAATTAATTTTTATTCAACTACATAAGTAAACATTCCTTGAAAAGCTATGAATACCAAATTTTATAGATCCATTTAAATACGATTCCACCGACAGTAGCTTTCAAAACAGCGAAACTTGACCTGGAGGTCTGCACGGATGGAAACTTCAAGTCCGGAGCCGACCCGGCCCGTTCATCCCCTATTCCGAGCTCAAAATACGACCCGATTAAACGGGTAGTATTTTGAACTCGACCCGAGCCCGACTTTTTTCCATATCAGTCCAGATTCCACCTGTCTAGTATACGTTAGACTATAATTTGTTCAAATCGTATTTTATTCACTGATTTAAGTTAATCAACTTGAAGAAAGGGGATTCTATTCTTAGAAAAATAGTGTAATAAACTTCTAAATAGGAACCGAGATAGCTGGAGTCTAACATGAAAATCTGAGGAGTGAACAGTAATTACGACTGAGTTTTATTTCCAGCCCAAATCATAAAGAAATTTACGAAATTCTGAGACGCAAACCTATCAAGCAAAAATGTGCTGAGCAAGGAAAGATGGTGTTGACTTGGATGTTTCATACACGGAAGCTTATACAAAACCAATACCTCTAGGGAAGCTTAACAGAAATGTTTCTTTTCCCTACATCTACGTAAATACCCTGGTAGCCACCTTCCGGCGTGTGTGGGGGGGTGTGTACACCGCGCGTTTTCGTTTTCTCTGTGTCTTTTTTTGGCGTATCTTTTTCGGGGGGGGTGTGTGTCGCGCACGCGCTTTGTTTTTGTATATTTTTCTTTTTTTTTTTTTTTTTTCGTTTTTGTGGGAGTTTTTTTTCTGAATTTTTTTCTTTATTTTGTGTGTTGGTCTGGCTTTCTTGTATTGGCTTGGGTTGGGTTGACTCGCTATTGGGGAAACCCATTCATTTCATTAACAGCACCGTAAAAGCGGCATAACTTTGATATTAAGGCATGAAAGTCTCGATGAGGCCAGATAGTATGTATTTCGCATACTGCATCGTTTGCCTCGTATCGGATCCGATCGCGGCCTGTGGCCGGCCCGAACAGGAAGATTGTCCTGCGCAATACTATTCGCTGAAAATATTTCGCAGTAAAGAAAAACTGTGATGTCACATTTCTTTAATGGCAAAGATTACGTGGAATCCTGAAAGAGAGATGAGTTATTCACTATGATTACGCCTTCCGTTCTGTCAAATCACGAACGGAATGCGGGAGAGATAACGCAAGTAAGGTAAAGTAATGATGCTGTAATAACGCTGTTCTCTCAAGAACGTGATCGTAACTGAGGAATAAGAGGAACGAATAGTGCATTACCAGGCAACGTTAGTTGAAATCCACGGTTTACTTTAGATTTGGTTTCACCGCTGTATTTTGTACGTTTAAATTTAGATTGATGGTTAGGGCGACAGTAGAGATGATTATTGCTAAAGTAAAGAGAGATTCAACTTGATAACCTAAATAGTTGGGCAATGCAAATAACGAGTAAAACCATGGGAAAATAGAAGAACAATAAAACCAAAGTTTTTCGTATCTTCCACCAAATATCTTCAACTGAAAGTTGAGTAAGAACTAAAAATTGTGACAAACCACTGGCAAAATAAAACAAGAAAGAAGCCATGTTCAAATAAAGTAAAATTGCACAATTAATAACTTACGTCAGACACTTTTCACAGCGCTACAATTTATAAGAAAGCCAATGGTTGGGTTGGAAATGATGATTGGACAGTATTTGCAAGACGCAAAAATTTCCATCCATCAAACTTTTATATTTAATGTCCCCAAAATGGACAACAGTTAGATAAAATTCAATATTGCAATTTCAATAAAACTTATGGTATAGAAAATCAAAGATAAAATTACTTTCTCATTCAATCAACACGCCACAATTTACAAGCCTGTTATATTATTGACGGCTTGTTGCGTTGCTTCAGGGTAAAAGTAGGAAATTAATTCGTCAAGTCTATTTTAGCTTAATTCTGTAAATTACTGTGGAATCTCTAACGGCTGTATTTAAAGCCATCATCGACAATTCTTCATCATTTTCCATTTCGTCTCTCTTTAAGCGTGTGCGATATTAAATCGCAAATTAGAAAGCACTTCCCATTTCCATTTCATGGGTTTTCTTTGTTTCGGATTTCTGTTTCAGTATGTTAAGAATGGTTGAAAGCACCAAAAAGGTGGCTCACCATTTCCCGTGCACGCAGAATATTGTCGGTTTCTTCCTCTTGATATCCTTTCGAAATTTTGGTCCCAGAGCGGTTCCTTGTAGAACCCTCCAGGCTTTCCCCATCCACTTGCATTCCACATCACTTTTTGTTGAACTTCTTCCTTGTATTCGAAGATGACTCAGTGGCAAGAAACCGGTCGAAAGTAATAGCTTTTTTATGTTACCCACCTTCAGTGCATATGTGGCCGAGGCACTTGACCTTCGGCGTCATTCGAAACAGCGAGCTTTACCCGCTGCTTTGAAGATCTGCATCTTTGTTTAGAAATCGGTTACTATAGAACTTGGGGATTCCGTTAAAATTTCTGAAAGAATACACTTTCCTCGATTTAACGCACCCCTTCAGATGTAGATCGCCAGGAGACAAAAGTAAAATTGTAAACATTTTTGGTCTGAACTAACTAAAGAAACATTCGATAAATTATCATAGATAAGTATATCTGAGTATGATTGCGAAAAACAAAGAATGAAGTTTTCTTTGCTATTATATTCCAACCGGGACTTCCCAACCTGTATGGTGGGACTCGAGTAGGTTGATGTCGTATCAATTTATTCGTTTTACCTTAAAAATATTCTAATATTTTGCTTAATTGGAAATAAATCCTCCAATAGTTTCACCGCCAATCGTCAACAAACTAATGTTCGTAAAATATTCCCCCTGCCGAAAGGCGGCTCGCAGGGTATTAATGTAGATGTAGAAATATTAATCACAGTAATCAGTAAAATTAGTGCACATTGATGGGACTTTGTTGAGTTGACAACGTGGTACTATCTTGACGTTGGTAATGACTCGATGCCATAAAGATATGGAAACGCAACTTTAAATTTCGAGTTATTAAACAAAATAGCATTTGTTGTCGTCTGTGCATGCATTATTTTCCTCGAGAATTTCGAAGTTAGTCGTTAGACTTGATCCTGTTTTCGAAACCTTTCGCTTAACGGAGATTTAATTTCTTATCTGTCGAGAATTAGAAATTCACGAAGTTAAATTCACGCGAAACTGCTGTACAGCATTTTGCAGAAACACAAGGGCGTTCCTCGGCCTCCTCTCAAGGAAGTGCCGCTTAGAACGTCCTCCTCCGCAAGATGTTGTGCTGAGGAATGCATCGAAACATCGCCTAAGGCAATGTTTTGAGGCGTGAATTTCGTTGAGCATGCATTTCATAGGTAAACAAGTCAGTGACAGCTGAATAGCTCAGCATGCGCGCAGTTGCTACCGATTATAAAAAATGTTTATGTTTAGATGTGGTTGCGACACAGTCAAATTTTTATTGCATTCATTTGGAAAGGGAAATTTCCCTTCAAGTTCCTTTTTCGGGTTGAATTGCATCGAATACCGTACCGTTCTTCCAGATTAGTATCAGCATTTATTATATCTGATATTCATTATTTAATTAATTAAGTTATTTCATATTTTATGCAATTTGGAAAAAGTCTCAAATGTAAGAACCGGTAGAATTTTTCTTCTGTAAATTGTTCACTATCCGGGAAGCGTATTGCTTATCTGACTGAAGATTTCAGAATACAATTGCAGAAAGGCATATTCAGTATTTTCCCGCTTTATTCCTTCTTTACCATAGGCCGAAAACTCAGAAAATAGGCCCAAACACATCCATAATTTGCGATAACCTCTGCTAGTATTTCGACCAGGATTTCATACATTACATAAGTTGTTTGGGGAATCTTATTAGCTACTTTCCTGATTGGCTAGCACGTTATATGCTAAACACTTCCATAGAATATTCTGCGGAAACAACATATGGCATTAGTATTTAATTATTACGAGGTCTAGTCAAAGTGCAATGGTTACTGAAACAGAAAACTCGTAAAACCATAGCAAACTAATCTAATCCCTATTTTTAATTATAAACTGATTAATTTACACTTTTAACCCTGTCCGGGTTGGTTATTTTGAAGGACTGCGCAACGGTGCCTAAAATAAAGTATTGGAACCGTCCATCTTATCACTTAAGGATATATTGGTTTCATACGATATGTTGCTTTCATTGCTTACTTCTTTCCAGCACACTTCAATGCTTTGTACAAATAAACTCTAATGAAATTGTGATATCCTAATAATTTTGGCTGGAAAATTTATAGAAGTTGCTTCGAAAATCAGGTATCTTCCATTTGACAAAGAATATTTACTTCACTTCCAATCCCGGATGACAGCATACGTTTTACAAAACCACCAGGCGATCTTTTTAATGAAACCCAACTCTAGAAATATCTTATTCGCCCACTATTCTAAGTACATCATTTATATACTGGTGTAGAAAATGTACATAATTATTATTTTTTATTATACATTTGTAGATTGTACATCACGTGCATATTTAGATTCTTTAGAAACAAAATTGCAAAACAGCCTTTTACTTACAATTAAACAGCCATTATTTTCTAAACGTTATTCATTCTGTAGTTATCCGCATCTATACTTCTTCATGCTTCCAAATAATTTACATATTGCTTCTTCCATGGAAAACAAGAACGCATTCGAAAAGGGATATTGCTTCTTGCTTTGTAGAAATGTTTGCTTTGAACGACGCTTGCAAAAATTGACAGGCGAGTAATTTCTGAGAGTTATTTCGTAATGATGCAGGAAGCAGTGCTTTCTGATCGTAAACAATCAAAATTGTCTCGATCGCATTTTTATACGAGAATTAGCGTAACAAAAATAATACGAACAGATAGACATCCTAAAAGTAGCCAACGACAATTCAAGACTTTCATAGAAAAAACTATCTACCTTCGCCCGAATCAAGCTTTTTAATAAAATATTGCCGTAATCTGTTTTCGGTTGAATAGTAGAGGGACGATTTTCAAAATATCCTTAGCAACGTTTGGATTAACTAGCACTGTTTGGATAAACAACTACTTCACAAATCAAGAACAAATTTATTTTTAAAATTTGAATTTTTTCCAAAAATTTTTATCTAGATGCGTGTCTATGTCCATCGTTTTCAGATAAAAAAATTTTTAAGAGTATAGATTTGAAAACGTGAAAAGCTCCCGTCGGATGATCTGTCAGATGAATGAAAGTGATGATGATGGTGACCTGACCGACTGGATGAGAATAATCGACATACGGAAGCCATTAATGGATGGGTCCAATTCGTCATTAATCAAATACAAGCAATGATGTAAGTCTTCCTCGAATAAGGTCGAAGGATGAGCACAGCCGTGACGAAATCAATGCCATTTGTATGTAGCAAGTGGTACCATACGAGTGTCCTTGTGGCCAACTTTCGATTTCCTTTGTGTTGTTCAACACTTAAAGACCTTTCACATCGCCCTTACTGGAATAATTCCCATTACTTTCTTAGTATGTCTTCAAAGTAAACAAGTGTAAGTGATTTTGATGCCATAGAAACGACTACGATTTGTTTATTTACAAATTTCGGCCGCGGTTTGACACAAGTTTACGGGCAGCTTAATCACATAATATACACTTATTTAATGAAAAAACAATGCCCAATAGACAATATATAATCGCTACTACATGCTACACCCTTTACTCTACTACGCTACTTTACTTTACTTTACCATTGAAACTCAATTTAAATAACAAATTTCCAATATTTACATCTCTGTGTCTCAAAAAATCTGCATTATTTGGATTGGTATAGTTTAATATTAAGTAAGATCAGGAATATCTAGAACACTTTGTTCCAAACTATGAGAGGATGAAAAATGTGCAGCGAAATATTTGACGGTGGTACGGAAACTTTATTTAGAGTATTTGTAAAACGCTTGTAATATTTTCCGCGCCTTAAGTTCGCGCAAATTTGAAAAATGTTCACGACAGAGCAGTCGATTAATGTAAATTTCACCAACTTTGAACCATTATCGATTACTCGATTAATGGATTGCTCTAATGGATGAATAAAATGAATAGTTACTAGAAAATTGACTAGAAAATTCGCTGAGCGATTCCACCATCAAATGAATCCTCATAAGGGAAACGATCCCAATAACTTCGCGTACATCCAATGCTTGAGAATATACATTACACTCTTATTATAACGTTATTATCATATCATTATCAATAATTTAACACAAAAATTGCTTTACGCTTAACATCAAACCTTAAATTAAAATTTCGTTGGTGTGCCCGAAACCAATTCCCGAACCCCGGTGTGCCGCGGAGTAAAATAGTTTGGTATAAACTGATCCAGAAGGTTAAATATATCAGTTTATCTTATTAACATTTCATGACAGAATGAACCAACTAAAAAAGGCGGTGCTAGTCGCGGACTGTGGTTGATGGTCATCATGAGATATGAGAAAACCCTCAAGATTTTTCACCTCACGAAAAAATACTTCAGTCTAGTCCGGTAAATGAAACCAGCAAAAACTTACGAAGGTATTTCTATCGTTGAAAAGTGGCTGAAATTATCACTTTAAGTTTAACGTAGAGTTCTGTTATGTGAAATTGGTATTGCGGTACAATTCAATTTCGGTTCAGTTTTACCCCAAGCAAGGTATCGGTGTACTAGGCGAAGCTTTTCAAAGGATCTCGAACCTCATTTGGTAATCTTTCCTAATTGAAATACCATGTTACTTAATGCGCAGGTAAAGAGCCAAAAAAAATAAGAATTTACAGCCAGAGAGAAATGCTTAAGCTACCCTTATCAGCGAAGAAACCCGCAGTAGCCTTTTGGACTTTTTAAAAATATCCCAAAACTTGCTTGTCGGAATTTTCTCCAAGGCGCTTTGGAATCCCTGATACGCATGATAAAGGTATCCTATTGCATAACTTGTTCTATAATCACTGTTTNAAAAATTTATTCTGGATTCAACTCTAAAGTTGTTCTCAAACTCTATGACTGTCACCTCATTTATTATGTTATCACATGATATTTTAGGCAGCAAACGCCTTTTTGGCTCAGCGAATTTCCAGTATCAATTCTCTCTCTGCTGTTTGTGAAGCGACTGGAGCAGACGTAACGGAGGTTGCCAAGGCAGTTGGTCTCGATTCTCGCATAGGAGCCAAGTTTTTACAAGCGTCTGTTGGTAAATAGAAGAATAGTTGTTTTTGAATTCATTTTGCTGTGTGTCTGAGATTCTTAAGTACATCTCTCTCTCTTTCAGGCTTCGGAGGGAGCTGCTTCCAGAAAGACATACTGAATTTGGTTTATATTTGCGAATGTCTCAATCTCCCTGAGGTAGCAGCTTATTGGCAGCAGGTAAACTTTTTGAAGTATTTATTTGTTTTGTATTTTGTGTTTAAAATAACAAGATAGATAGAAAGCAGGTTGAATAATTTTAACAACCTAAAGTTATATAATGCCAAAATCTTTAAGTTATGATAATTTAGGGGGATAAAGTAGCTCCAAGTTATATTGATAAGCTGAAAATGGTTTGAAAAGCTGATTTAAGCTGTTATTAATATGAACTTCAACATCTCCCTGGTGTTTTCTTTTCTGAATATAGATCATAATCTACAAGTTTCCTTTGCTTTTTTATTCCTGAGTGATGGATTATAAATTTAAACTATTTATTAATCTTTTTAAACCCAAGTGATTATCATAGGTTACCTATTGCATAACTTGTTCTATAATCGAAGTTTATACGATGGAAAACCATCTCTAAAATACATCCGAGCCAGACTTTTTCCTGAAAAGGTTAATTAGCCACTTTGGTGAAAAAATTTTTCGCACGAGGTGAGAGAATTCAGGGGTTGAAAGTATAAAATTTTTATAAACTATGTTGGACAAACATTCAGCTCTTTGCGCTGTGAATATTAAACTCCAAAAGATCATAATAAATTATGTATTACTTTTTGGACCCTGAAATTTTGAAATAAATAACCTTTTCATCAGGTTTCGCACCCCCAGCACAAAAACGTTTACCAAACCCAGAGCTGCGTGCACCCGTGTATGAACCACTGCTTTACAGGAGAGCAGCGCCTGATTGTGATAAATACTGAAGTTTTCTTACTTTCAACGATGATTTAAAATTACGATGGATGATTTATAACCACAATCAGCGAATTAATACTATTCATTTGGTTTAACATAAACCACTTTAAATTCGAAACAAGAAAAAATAATTACTATCGAAGAAAATAATACAATTGCTTCGTAAACATTGATAAGTGGGATTGTCGAATATTTTAGCATATAGATTAAGATCGTAATCAAAGGAATGCCGTTTTCCTGTTTTGTTTTATAAATATCGTTGATATCTATGCAAGAATATCTTTTTTCGAGTTTTCAGTAGTTTCGGCAGAGCGCACGTAGACGCAGAGCTAGCGCCACGTAAAGAAAACGTCCTGTCCGTGAAGATTTCATTCAGTGGTTGGTAGTCCCTGGTGTACGATGTCGGTTATTTGAAGTTTCGTGGAATTGTTTGTTTTATGTCTTATTTTTTCTAAGAGAGACTCTGTTTTCGGAAAGTATCGTTGTTATCATAAATATTTTGTGGATTAATATTTATATTATTGAAGAATATCTTCGAGTTTGATTACTTGGTGTTAAACTTTACTTCAATCGCAAAAATGGTAATTAAAAGGATATGTTGTATCGGAGCCGGGTACGTGGGAGGTCCTACGTGTAGTGTGATGGCATTAAAATGCCCAGACATTATTATAACCGTAGTCGATAAGAGCAAAGAAAGGATAATGCAATGGAATTCGGAAAAACTTCCTATATACGAGGTAAGTTGGCATCAGTATCCTGTGGATACAGTCCTTTGGAATATTTATCTAGCCTTACTTTAATTCTTTTCTTCTTTGGTTGTGTGTATTCTACAATTCAGCCAGGACTAGATGATGTAGTGAAGACGTGCAGAGGAAGGAATTTGTTCTTTTCCACTGACATTGAAACTGCGATCATCGAAGCGGATTTGATCTTCATTTCTGTAAACACTCCAGCAAAATCTTTTGGAATCGGAAAGGTTTGGATACATTTATATCTTTATTCATTATTTTAATACTGATGTATTTTACTTACTGGTCGTCATTTATACTTTAATAGGGACGCGCGGCGGACCTGAAATACGTGGAAGGCGCAGCCAGAATGATAGCAAAAGTAGCTACTGGTGACAAAGTTGTTGTCGAAAAGAGTACTGTGCCTGTACGAGCAGCAGAAAGTATTCTGAAGATCCTCAGAGCTAACAATAAACCGGGTGTCAGCTATCAGGTACACAGAAAGTTAGGTTAAAGTGTTACTTATGCTTCAAAAGTGAAGTCCTTCCAATCTTAATGTTTTTGTACATTTCATCTGAACATCATAAGGTCTGTGTCACTCAAAGACACGTTGAAAACTTGGAATAAGATAAGGCTGCAGATGAATTATCACTTTTGTCATAAAATGTTTGTTTAGATTGCTAACTATTTATGTGGGTAATGGAGTTGCTTACACGCTTAGATTAAATGATAATCATCATGTATATTTTTGAAGATAGATTGTCATAGTTGATCTAATGTGTTACATATATCATTGCAGTAGATATTTGCAGTAAAGTATTCTTCTGCCAATTTTCTTATAAAATATTATATTTAAAGTATTATGAAATTTATCATTAATTTACATGGAATAGTATGAAATCTTATCCCTGAATATATTTGCTGAGATTACCAAAATTCCCATCTTTGGGTTTCCTTGGCTTTTTAAGCTGTGTCCCCTTTTTATATTATAAAACTCATGCTATAATTTAACGTTTCTGGTGTAGGGGAAAGAAATAAAACATTTCTTTGTACTGCTCAACAATCACATATCATGATAGACCAATTTCAAAGAAGTTTACACAATCTTGGTTTTACCAGCTTTATAATACTTACTACATAACTGAGGTAATTTTTACTTTAAGAGAAAGAAAAATTTTATGTTTTGCATGAATTTGTTCTTCGATTTATGAATTTATGTTGTTATTACTTCTAACTCACTGCTTATTTGTTGTTTTCTGGTTTCAGGGAAAGGATTCTGAAGTATCATTCATGGAATGTATTCATTAGTCTAATTGTCAGTTGTAACTTTTCAGATATTATCCAATCCTGAGTTTTTAGCCGAAGGGACTGCGATTGATGACTTAATAAATGCAGACAGAGTCCTAATTGGTGGAGAAGACACCCCTGAAGGTCAGGCTGCTATTGAAAAGCTGTGTTGGGTCTATGAACATTGGCTTCCGAGAAGCCGCATCATGACGATGAACACTTGGTCATCAGAGCTCTCAAAACTGGCAAGTTTCTTTTTATTTTATATTTGAAAAATTTATTCTGGATTCAACTCTAAAGTTGTTCTCAAACTCTATGACTGTCACCTCATTTATTATGTTATCACATGATATTTTAGGCAGCAAATGCCTTTTTGGCTCAGCGAATTTCCAGTATCAATTCTCTCTCTGCTGTTTGTGAAGCGACTGGAGCAGACGTAACGGAGGTTGCCAAGGCAGTTGGTCTCGATTCTCGCATAGGAGCCAAGTTTTTACAAGCGTCTGTTGGTAAATAGAAGAATAGTTGTTTTTGAATTCATTTTGCTGTGTGTCTGAGATTCTTAAGTACATCTCTCTCTCTTTCAGGCTTCGGAGGGAGCTGCTTCCAGAAAGACATACTGAATTTGGTTTATATTTGCGAATGTCTCAATCTCCCTGAGGTAGCAGCTTATTGGCAGCAGGTAAACTTTTTGAAGTATTTATTTGTTTTGTATTTTGTGTTTAAAATAACAAGATAGATAGAAAGCAGGTTGAATAATTTTAACAACCTAAAGTTATATAATGCCAAAATCTTTAAGTTATGATAATTTAGGGGGATAAAGTAGCTCCAAGTTATATTGATAAGCTGAAAATGGTTTGAAAAGCTGATTTAAGCTGTTATTAATATGAACTTCAACATCTCCCTGGTGTTTTCTTTTCTGAATATAGATCATAATCTACAAGTTTCCTTTGCTTTTTTATTCCTGAGTGATGGATTATAAATTTAAACTATTTATTAATCTTTTTAAACCCAAGTGATTATCATAGGTTAACAGAAAATTTGCTGTAGTATTTTGAATGCCATCAAATGTTTGTGTGCGAAATGACCTAAGCTGTCGAAGCACTTTTAACAATACTACTACCCCCAAATGTTTGTCAGCAAATTGTTTTCTGTGGTAAAACTAGTGTAAACTGAATATTGGTAAATATATGCAATATCTATGATATCCTTTGAAGAAGATTGATGTGTTCTGTATATGTGCATTCATACATTTCTTAGTGAAATGCTTTGGAATTATTTGGACAAAGGATATTGATATCCAAAGGAAAGCTTTTGCAATATTTTGTTGTTGAAGAGTAGAAAGTCTTATTTGGTACATTTTTGATGGAGAATTCAGTCTACGTTTTCAGAATCAATTTCCCAGCAAAAGGATTGGTTTGAGGCTAGGAAAAAAGCTGGTAGTGCTTAAATATTTTTTCAATGTTGTTCATAACTCATTGGCTCTACTGAAAATCTTTCCTTTAATTTTGGAATTAATTTTCTTATAAATAATTTTATTTCACTGTGCTTGTATTTCTTGTACATGTAATATTTTAAGATAAAAATTCAGGTACAAAGCATTATACATCTCCATCAATATTCTGTATTTTCAATTTGAGAAAAGGTAATTAAATCAATTAAAAATATTATGGAGTTATTGACCATGGTTCTCATTTCTGTTCATTCACCATTTTGGAAAAATTTTCATCTTCCTAAATTTGTTGCTGGTTTCAGGTAATTGACATGAATGAATATCAAAAGTCACGCTTCTCTGGCAAAGTTATAGAAGCTCTTTTTAACACAGTGACTGACAAGAGAATTGCATTGCTTGGATTTGCTTTCAAGAAGAATACAGGTGACACGAGAGAATCTCCTGCAATTCATGTTTCTAAAACTTTGTTAGATGAAGGTGCTAAACTCCATATTTATGATCCTAAGGTAAGTAAGACCTTTACATATCTCTCTATCTATGATCAAAGTTGTATAATTTGAAAATAAATTTAGGTAAAGAGAATTTTATTGCTTCATGAGAAAATTTTTTTACAGGTTGATCACAAGCAGATCATGTATGACTTGACTCATGCATGTGTTACTGATGACCCTGAGAAAGTGAAGAATTCTGTGTCCATACACGACGATCCTTATTCAGCTACCAGTGGCACCCATGCAATTGTTCTTTGTACAGAATGGGATGAATTTGTGGTAAGAGTTTGTGTTATTTCTTCCGAGACATTTTTTAATTCTTGGTGTTATTTTTGTGATCGATAGTAAAATCTGCATAAGATGTGTTTCAGTGAAAACCATGGGATTCATGGGTTTGAACCAGGTTATCATAACTTTCTAACTAATTTGTGACAATTTCTTCTGTGTTTGAGAGAATCATAGAAGTCAATTTACTCTTTAATTTTTAAATAAGTACTTTGCATGTTATTACAAGAAGAGATATTCTTTAGTATGATTTCTTTGCCCCAGTTGAAGGCTGTGTGTTGAGAGAGTCCACCAACTTTTGCCATCCAACATTTGACGACGTCTTGTCGTATTTCTGAAGAATGGTCATCTTTTTGAAAAAAGAGAGAACTTCCTTTGTAACTTCATTTTGACTTTTCTCTCTCCACTTTGAAGTTATTTTATTTACTTGATAGACAACTAGGAATGGTTAACAAATTGTTTAACAGCAGCAGTAAGAGACTGTCACATGATCAAGACTACACTCAACAGCCCACCAAATACTTCACTACGACTATGGCTTATTTATTGAGATTATAACTTGAGTTAGCAATGAAAGAAATAACAAATAAAAGCATTTTTTGTTAATTCCCTGCCCTGAGACAAAGCTGATGGTAAAGATCTCGGACTGTAAGTGCTAAAATTGTCTCCATCAGGAGATTCAACATATCTTCATCTTTATCTCATGGTAACATTATCTTGGATTATCTTGATATCCTCCATTAGCTGTCCTCTTTTGTTGAGTTACTTAATTTGAAAAGATCCAGTGGTAATTATGTAATCCAATGGTAGAATGACTGAGAGTTTGGAAGGTGGTACAGCTCAGTTATTGTTTATTTTCCATAAAAAAGACTGGTGCAATCTAATTGCCCTTAATCTAGCAAGTCTTTTGAAATATAAAGTTTAGGATGTCCATAATGGGGGAAGGCACGTGAACAAGTTCTTGAATTTTTCTGTAAATTTAATTTTGCTACTGTGAAAATAATAGAAATGGACAATAATAATTATTCACATTAATTAATATTCACAATACATTAATCTCTTTGTGATTGAGGTTTTGGTAAATTTTAGTACATTCTGGCTACTTTGGCAAGATTTGGAGTGGCCTATTACTTAACAAGCTCTATAAAAACATCTATTTCTTAATAATATATTCATGGCATGATATCAATAGTATTTTGCAAATATTATAATATTCTTTTCTTGTGTGCTAGTATCTCCATCTTTTTTGGGATACTGGTATTTCTGGCTTTGTTACTCAGTTGATTAAAATTCTCCAAAATGTCTTTATTAAAAGTCATAATTCTTTATTTTTACTTTAATTGATTTGTGATATTTCTAACTATTGAAACTCACTCAATAATTAATCTTTTTGCAGAGTTTGGACTACGAAAAAATATATGACGGAATGATGAAACCAGCTTACATCTTTGACGGAAGGAAGATATTAGACCATTCTCAGCTATTAAAAATAGGATTTCATGTGGAAACAATTGGTAAACGCCTTTGTAGGCCATTAGTGAATAGGATTTGGGGCAGCCCGTACCAAATTTAACTTGGTTCACTATTGGAAGATTGGTCAATTTTTGTGCAATAATCACGTATATTTTCTATTTGTTTTATATATTCTATTAATATCATAAATTTATTTGTGTGAGTGTGTATGTTCATACATTCACACATACAGGTTTATTCATACATGCTATAGATCTTTTTCTATATCTCTTTGTATTAATATTTAGTTGCATTTTAAAAGAATTATCATTCCATATTGGAGGAATTGATGCCAATTAACTGGTGCATGATTATATATCCTGCTTTTGTTCAGATTGCCTGTAATTTTTGGGCATATTATAGAAGTCAAAGCGAAGCATTTCTGTTGCAAAAAAGCATGCAGAAAATTTTCTGACTGTTCAAATGAAAATTTGTAGTCTAGAGCAGTGATATGTACAGTAACAAGTTTTTCATCATTGCTCTTTCCTATGAGATGATTCATTTTTGAATCAAAGGACGTATTTTTGAGGCTTTATTTAAAGCTTCAGTTTTCAAGCCTGTATTCATTTAAGCACTATTTGAGCTTAAATCATGATTTTCATCAAGCCTTTTCTTGTATTAGCTCCTGTGATATGTTTTTAACATTAAATAATAACAGTCGCACAAAGCTTTTTGGGTATGATCTCAATCCATTTCAATGCATGTGAAATCTAGATGGGTAAGCCATGAAAGAGTTTTGTTGAGTTAATAAATATTATCACCTAACGACTTTTCCTCTAATGCCTATCTTGTGTCTATTTATCTGTGTCATTGTTTTAGGCTGTTTTTTGGAACCTACCAAATGTTGCATACTAAGATTTCATAGTGGTAACTTATGTATATAAATTTTCTCTGTGATCCCTCATAAAATTTTGCATTTCCATTGATTTACTATTACCACTTTTCTTCAGTCAATCATTTCAAGTGCTTCCCTTTATTCCCTGCTGTTCCACTGTACATTGACACATCCCTTATTGTAACTCATCTGTTATTTGTATCTCTCTAGTCAGGCCTAATATTATCTTTTCAATGGGCATTTTTTTCTAATATGCCAATCACATTGTCTTCCATATTTTTCCAAAATAAAATTTTGTGGCTTTTTTGAAGCATACACTTCTTGATTTCTCAGTGTGTACATTTCGGAGTTCAACCCCATATCTTCTCTCCGTAGGTTGCTCATTTATTTTCATAAGTAAATTTTGTTTGGTGTGACATTTTTTTTCAAAAGACCTCCTTTGTTTTAAATTGTTTTCATTTTATTCCATTCTTAGTTGTAGAGATCACTGTACTGGTAAACTTGGGATCCAGCATTCATCTAAATAATTAGTAATGTCTTTGTGTGAGTTATGGGTGTGTTCTTATTTTTATACCCTTTTCTGTATAGGTGTGTTATTTATGATTGTTTCATTTAAATCTTCCACTGTGATTCAAGCTTGTTAGTTTTCTTGTCATTACTTTGAGCTGTTATTTTACTTAATATGCGTACTTTTTTTTGGAAATCGTTGTCATGAATTTTTCAAAGTAACTTTTTTCTGGTTTGATCCATTTTTGTTTCTCATCTCTTTGTAGAAATCAGAATTATCATTTTATTTGTAATTTTTATTGCAATGATGATGGGGTAAGCTAATTACTGCTTCCTTAGAATTAATTCCTATGGATTAAATCTGTGATTATTCTATTCTTTACTTGATTTTAAAAATAGATTGTTTGGGAAATTTCTGGCTTGTGATACTGCTTATTGTGGACATTTTAATTTGATACTCCTCATTTTTATGATTTAAGAACAATATATTTAAATGGCCAGAAAGTTCAGATGATTAATACAGGCAGCAATTTGTTGAAATGAAGGAATTAAGTTCTCAGAATGGATAATTTTAGAAATTACCTCTTTTTAAATGTATTATATATACTTGTGTACTTTTTGTAATTCAACAAAGAAAAATATTTTAGTCAGATCGTCAACATAAAATCATATCTCAACCAAACTTGTGTCTATTTTTTTTCTTATGGTATTATATATTGTTTATTAAATCCATCCATTCGTGCAGGTCTCATATTAGACATCTGAATTATCTTGGATGAACTGGATCCTTTATAGTGGACAGGGGAATCATGAGTATTGTACTGTTTTTGATATTCTTATTTAGAGGTATTTTTGTTTGTAAGATCTATTTATTTCTTCCAATGATAATCAATATTATATTATAATTAATTATTTTTGTCTCTTGATGGTGATTTGTGTCATAGCAATGTAACAGTTGTATGTGTATTCTGTATCCATTCCTTGTTTAAAAACCACCCAGTTCCTGCATAAAAATTGATTTCTGCCATTAATCAAAATGGTCTTGTGTCTGTTATCACTCTTTGTGCACAGCTGTTTTCAAATGTGGTTGAATTTACTTTTAACATATAATATTTACAGCAATCTGCAGGGTATATTACATGCCTGCCAGTAAAATGGTTTAGATTTGTTTGACCCAATGTTCCATCCATTTTAAGGTTTATTGATAGTTTCTCATCCCTTTTTAATAAATAAATATTCATCCAAAACATTGTAATTCATCATTAGTTTTATTAATCATGTTTAATTGCATATCATTATTGGTAATGACCATTTACTCCTGCCTGTGGATGTACTAATTGCCGGAAAGTTTGGTAAATCTTTTTTATCTTGTATTAAGCATGCATTACTTGTTTTACAAGTGGATTTATCGTATAGAACTTAAGATATAAAATAAGCATACTGAAGACTTCATCCAATTAGGCAACTTTATCAACCATTTTCAATCAATACTGATATGATATCAATGTTAATTATGGTTGTTGTCCTCACATTTTCATTCATACTGCTTGTTCTTGTTACTGTATTTTATTTGGAAACTCAGACTTCATTCTTGAGAAACTATCCTCCATTAAGTTATCTTGTTTGCAATTTAATATCAGTGTACATTTCAATCAAGTAAGATTCTCTTACACTAGCTTTGAATTTACAATTAATGGAATTTTATGATTTCTGGGAGCCATAAAGAAATTATTATGCAATTCATGAGACTGTGTTGGCTCCCCACTCTACTTCCTGTTGGTGTTTTGTTTTTGTCTCGTTTATTCATTTGAAAATTGAATTTTTTGAAGGGCATATCAACTGTATGTTCATGTGTAATTTAATTATGTTAATCAGTAATTCATGCTTTGTTCATAAACCTCATATCTTTCATCACAATATCATTCACTTAAGAATTAATGAGCCATATTTTGTCTTAAATTTCTTAACAGTTGAAGTCTTTTTATTGGTACATTGTGGAATAACAGTCTTCACTTTGCCAGTACCATACACTGGGATTATGGAACATATAAAAGATCTCTGTCATGTTTTTTTATCATTTTAAAAGTTAATGAGATACTTGTTGAGTAATTGAGATACCATCTTACATGTGTAAAAATAACCCAGTAACTCTTATCCTATTTGCTCACTATGAGATCCTGCCCAATCAACTTAGAGGAATCATTTTTGTAATTTGAACTTTATTCTTTAATTTTATCATTTTAAATTAGTTGAACTATGATTATGATTGTAATGAAGCATTTTATAACCATAACATTGGATGGCAGTGGTTACGGATGTCCGAAAGCATTAATCCTTGATGAATTTTATCTGAAAATGTTTATAAGTATTTATTTAGTGGAATATTTTGACTTTCTGGTAGAGAGTAATTTTCAGTGCTTTCTTGGACTCAATTGGAAGGAGAAGCATAACATACATTTAAGAAGCACTTAATTATGAAGCATTTAGTCTCTAAATGTTTAATGGGATTTGTTTTAGGAAAGCTTTTTGTATTTTCATATCCTGAAATAAATATCTGTTTATAATGCGCTTTGGTGATCATTATGCTGGATTTATCCTCCATTTAACTCATATTATTGCCAGTATATTCACTACTAGTGTTGTAAAATTATTCCTTTGCAACTGTTTGTCTCTGTTTCACAATGAATTTGCTTGAATTGATTGGGTAATAATACGAGGGCTGTATGATAAGTAATCATGTTTAGCGACTGATGGCACCACTGACTCAAAATGTGTATGCCATAATTTAACGCCATCTTTAGATATATGACTGTCAGAATTTGTTTGCTTGCCACCATGGAGTG
Organism: Ladona fulva; assembly: GCA_000376725.2. Lineage (NCBI taxonomy): Eukaryota > Metazoa > Arthropoda > Insecta > Odonata > Libellulidae > Ladona > Ladona fulva. The sequence continues at coordinate 380,669 of KZ308513.1, forward strand.
TTTGGCACAAAGAGTTTGCTTGCCGCCATGGAGAAAGAGCAATATCGGTCAGTGATTCAATTTCTTATTTTTGGATGAGAAGATTTGTGAGGAAATCAAGGTGAAGTTTTATGCTGTTTATAAGGACCATGCACCTTCGATGACTACCATCAGATATTGGTTTAATGATTTCAAGTGTGGCCGAACATTCATTTTTGATGAAGAGCGCCCAGGCTGTCTGATTGAGGTGACTACGGAGGATATGGTTAACAAAGTCCATGATGTCGTGCTAGCAGATCGCTGTGTGAAGATCAGAGAGATTGCTGACATTGTAAACATCTCAATTGAATGCATACAAAGTATCCTACACGAAAAATGGGCATGAGAAAGCTATTCACGAGATGGGTGCCGTGTTTGCTCACAAGAGGAGCAAAAACAGAGTCACATGACAACTTCGGAGCACTGTTTGAACATGTTTAAGCGCAATCCGAAAAGAGTTTCTACAGCATTTTGTGACTGTTGATGAAACATGGATCCATTACTACACTCCAGAAATGAAAGAACAGTCGAAACAGTGGATTTCATCCGGCGAAAACAGTTCCATCGGCCGGAAAAGTCATGGCCACCGTTTTTTGGGACTCCCATGGCATTATCTTCACTGAATTTGGAGAAGGGAAGGACAATCACGGGGCAGTACTATGCTGATTTATTGAACCAATTTGATGATGAATCAAGGAAAAAAAAACATTGTTTTACGGCCCCATTTGGCAAAGAAAAAAGTGCTCTTCCATCATGACAATGCACCAGCCCAGCATCTGCAATCACCACAGCAAAACTGATCGAATTATGTTAGGAACTGCTACTTCATCCACCCTATTCTCCAGATTTGGCTCCATGCGATTTCTTTTTTTTTCCAAACATGAAAAAATGGCTAGGGGAAAGCGATTCATTTCAAACAAGGAAGTCACTGTCACAATAGAGGCCTATTTTGCAGAGTTCGACAAAACGTGTTTTTTGGATGGCTTGAAAAAGTTAGAATATCACTGGACTAAATGTATTGAGTTGAAAGGAGACTATATTGAGACATAAATTTAAAAGAAGTTAAAAAGATGCATTTCCTTGCCTAACACAGGTACTTATCATATAGCCCTTGTATTTGGGTTCTCTGTTACCATTGATTAAACAATAACATGACATATGCATGCTGTAGGTCTAACCCATTAATGTGAATAAGATTCTACTGTTTGTTCAGCTAATCTCATTAAAATTTGGTAGTTGTTTATTTTTAATAAAGTTAAAATATTTATTCTTTTATCATCGCTTATTGGTTATTTAGTTACCATGTTTGGACATATTATTTTTTAATTTAGGGCCGAGTTTCTACCTGCATGCTCTATGCTTATATGACATTTTTGTTTAAACATGATTGAATATATCTCATTTAACCTATTTTTGGTATTTTATTTCCAAATTTTAAGTTATATCTTCTTCCAAAAGCTATGCAAATTCTAAATTATTGATAAATTTGCTTATTGAGTTATCTCAATTATTAAGTATTAAGTTCCAATTCTTTTATACTCCACTGTTTCAACAAAACTTCCTTCCTTAAATTGATATCTTTCCTTATTGATGTGTTGCCTGTTATTAGTCAATGCATGCTAAACCCTGATAAATACTATAAGACCAAATTTCATATGTTCCCTTTCATTCCAAAGTATGAAGTAACAAAAGAGTATTAGATGTATTGTTGTCTTTGTGGATTCCTTCTTTCAGGTGCAATTCATTTTCCATTCTGAAACTAGCTCTGTTGGCAAAGAACTTTTGAATTGTTATAATTAGAATGTTTTATTGACATTTTAAAGGATGATTATCCTTTGATAATTAAAATGATGATTGAACCTTATTGATAGTTATACAAATATGATAAAATGAATTTAAACTTTGTATTTTTTAACTAAGTATTAAACATTTCAGTGTATCATCTACTTAAAATACCACCCATTTATTTTGTGCTTTTGACTTTGCATCACGGCTACCCTTTGGAATGTAATGCCTGCATGGTTTTCCTTATATGACTATTTTATTACTCATATTTTTTGACTGGTGGTGGTTTCTTTTTTTTAATGTGACCTATAACTTAGTAATGGGACAATATCCAATTTTTTACCGATTCCAATATGATTCCTGATTCTAATTAGTATGTATAACAATGAGTAAAATTAATTATTTTTTATTTACCAATGTTTTTGAAAATAATATACTACTATATACAAGTCCAAAAATTGCAAAAAAAACAGTTGAATTTTATTTTTCATATTACATTATTTTATTAATTAAATTAATATTAAATAAGTCAATGGACCATATTTAAAAAGATATCAAAATTTTATTTGGAGCTGGAACAAAGTGTAACTAACAGATTTAATGGAAAGTTTGAGAATCTGGTGGAGAATTGAAGATTCCATTTTTTACAGAGGAATTTGTTAAATAAATTTACTTTAAATACAGTATTTAGGTGTTCTTATTTGAATTAATTTTTACTGATGATTGATTTGATAAATATTCATTATCAGAAATCAGAAATGCAAAAAAAAATATCAGAAATGGAAGATTCCATCATTAACAATTTCCAAAGAATTGTTTTTGGATTCTGAAATAAGGGTTCTCGGATTTCAATTCCTGAATAAGTTCTGAGATATACGGTTCCAACTAGTTTTCCTGTCCTTAAAAAGAATCTTTAAGCTTTATCATTTATCTTCCAATGTGATTTGTTAATTTAAATACCAAAATTATGTGTTTAATTTATCCAGATGAAATTTTAAATTGAACGCTCACCATTTTCTTGAACTGCACTTCAAAAGAATCTTTAAGCTTTATCATTTATCTTCCAATGTGATTTGTTAATTTAAATACCAAAATTATGCATTTAATTTATCCAGATGAAATTTTAAATTGAACGATCACCATTTTCTTGAACTGCACTTCATTATTGTGTACAATTTTGTGAATTAATTTTTTATAGATTGAAGAAGCAGAACTAAATGAAAGCCATCTTTATGTATCATATAAATTGTCATATGCTGTGTGTTGAGGCAATAAGATGAGAAGGAAGGTCACATTGCTCTCTTCATTATGAATTTCTTGATCATCATGTACATAAGCTCAGAAGTCGACTCTATGATTTCATAATTGTATTTGTATTGTATACCTTGTGTTATTTTGGGGTATATATTGTGTTGCTTGGTTGATTATGATGTAGGATTGATGTTTATTATGTATACGGTTGCCACCGTGGAATAGATTCCACACCGCAGCCTTTTCAGTGATATTAAGAAACACTCTCCTGTAACACCATGAGTGAATATTTTTCCTGATTATTTTCAACTCCTTCCATTCATGGGACTTTCATCTGTAATAATATAATATTTTGAGCAATGTTTATTATTTATGAATTACTGAAAATTAATTTTGAGGTGATTATTGAAGCTTGGCTGTCGTTGCAGCCATAATGTCCTCTCTTGTCTGAAATCGTGTTCGTATCAATCGTAAGGGAAAGTTTTGTGAAATAAATCTTGTGCAACTGTTTTAAATTTGTTCAGTCATCATCAGGCACATTTGCCGAAAAACTCCTCATTGTCCTGAGGAAATGTTACTTTGGAATTAAATTATGTTGCCTTCAGTTTATAGTTCCAAGTTTTTATCTGTGTCATACTAAAACCAAATTTTTTGTAATCTATGTGTCCTTAATGCTGGCGATGTTATCTTTGTGGTCTAGAGAAAAATATTGAAAGACTTATTGACTTATTTAAGTATTCATAGGTAGATCTGTAATGCATCTCTCTCACATCTAATGTAGTTTCCCTTTACATTTTCCCAACATTGTCAATGATATTAACAAATCATTGGTAAAATTGTTGGAAATTTGGTTATCACAAAACGATCTCGTTTTGATTTCTAATATATTCTTGCCATCAACACGGCTTGGAAATGGAATATCCCTTTTCTGATTTAGGAGCAGTTATTTGTAAACTATTAGGAAAATATTGCTTCTAAGATACGAGGTCTGTTCGAAAAGTATCCGACCTTTGGCTGGGGGGAAAAAAAACTGGCATTGGAGCATTGGAAACCTAATCACCCTCAAAGTAGTCTCCTTGGGACTCCACACACCTCTGCCCGCAGTGCCGCCATCGTTGGAAGCATTCCGAGAAAGCCTCCTTCGGAATGGAGTTAAGCTCAGCTGTCGTTGCAGCCATAATGTCCTCTCTTGTCTGAAATCGTGTTTGTTTCAATGGTCTCTTTAGTTTAGGGAACAGTCAGAAGTTGCAGGGGGCCATATCAGGAGAGTATGGAGCCTGTTGAACCACAGGAGTCTGGTTTTTTGCCAAAAAATCCTGAATAAAGTGTGAGGAATGTGCTGGAGCATTGTCATGATGGAGGCGCCAATTTCCTGTTGACCACAACTCTTGTCTTTTGCGCCACACAGCATCACGTAGGCGACGGAGGACATCCCCGTAGTACTCTTTGGTAATTGTTTGACCCTGTGGTGCGTACTCGTGGTGTACCACACCGCAGGAGTCAAAGAAAGCAGTCAGCATCACTTTGACGTTGCTGCGCACTTGGCGGGCTTTCTTTGGTCTTGGTGACGTGGAATGCTTCCACTGTGACGACTGGGATTTGGTTTCCAGGTCATACCCATACACCCAGGTCTCGTCACCAGTGATTATGGTGTTCATGAAGTCGGGGTCACTGTTTGTGGAGTCTAGCATGTCCTGTGAGACTTCAACACAAAGTTGCTTTTGCTCCGCCGTCAGCAGCTTCGGCATGAATTTTGCCGCCACTCTCTTCATGGCCAAATCTTTGGTCACAATGGAATGTGCCGAAAAAGTGCTGATGCCCACCTCTTCCGCAATTCTTCGGATTGTCATACAACGGTTCCGCATCACCTCAGGGTTCACTTGGGCAATTACCTGGTCATTTCGGCATGTTGATGGCCGACCGGAGCCTTGCTCGCTCTCCATCGATGTGCAGTCGTCTTTAAACTGGTTGTACCACTCCTTAATCTGTGTAATGCCCATAGAATCGTCACCAAAAGCTGTCTGAATCTTCTGAATGGTTTCTACCTGGCTGTCGCCCAGTTTCTGGCAAAATTTGATGCAGTAGCTCCAGTCGTTCCGTCATTTTCCTTGCAACGAAAAACCGACGAGAGCACTACACAGTACCTCACTCAAAATGCTGCTTACCAGCAACAGACGCGATTTACCGGTGGGAAAAAATTCACACATGTGCACAAAGGTTCAAGATCGGCTGATGCAAGCGCGCTTGATTCAAATCCTTCAGGTTTTTCCAAAACAAAATAACGGTGGATACTTTTCTAACAGACCTCATATTATCATATAATCATTGCTCGTATTAGGATAAAATATAAAGATGGGATATGGAATAGCTCCTGACAATCAGGCTGTTTTTTATGTATTTAAAACACTTTCCAAGCTAGAATTTAAGGCACATTGGAATTTGATCTTGATGACTCTTGATCTTACTCTATTTATTTGATAAGAAATTGACGTTTCTCATCAAATCCTCCCAAACTGATGCTGTTGTACATAAATGTAAAATTTCTCCATCCCACAGTAATAAACCATTGTACGTTTCATCATCAGTTTTACCATCTGTGGAATTAAGACAGGACAATTCACATTTCAAAAAACCATAAATTTAAGTGCAATTAAGAACATAGGTTAGTGGTTGTATAAACTCACTCACTGGAAACATCATCAGTTGCAAGGAAAGACAACTTCAGAAATTATTGACATGCATTCAAGATTCTACTCTCATAGTTGAGTAAAATCAACCTGTATTATCATTTTTTCAATACATACCTCATATCAAAGCAAATCTCCTTCATTTGACCCACCAGCATTAGAAATTCTGGTATCTCCTACAACTAATGTTTGTGGGAGATACTCCCATATGTAATCAATACCCCCAGATATAAATCACCACTGAATTAGCAAGTGCTCCTTTAAAACCTTACACATTTCCATACCCATTTTCCCCATTGCTGTGGTTGCCCAACCATTTTGTGCATGTGAACTACGTTTTAACCAAACTGACTCTTAGTACGGCACTTAGTATTCTACTACTTTTGCTCAATTCCCCCTTTTTACCACAGTTCAGAATATTATGATTCCCTTTCCAATATAGTACAAATTAAAATAATATTTCAAGCATACATGCCGGAATGTAATATTGAAAATCTTTTGTTTTGCGCCTGGTTGTAAACGTGCAGTACACTACAACAGCCAAGTTAAAACTCTCTGTTCAATTTCTCATCAGATATATATTTTGCTACGTAGTCAATATTCAGATCCAGTGATTCCTGTTAACAATTATCAAGAATTTTTCATTCTGACAATTTAAATAGTTTGCATACTAAAGCCAACTCACTATAATTAAATTCTGGAAAAAGAGGGCTGATATTATTTTTCAAATGCTGATGAATTTCTTTATCAGAGAGTTCTGGAAGCACTTCATCTCCATTAGCAACCAGAAATGATGGAAGTTATTTAAACGTTTAAACACTCAAGACCTTGGTGTTTCTTTTCTAATTTTGAGCTAGCTTGCAAAGGGGTCCACAAAATTTTATGATATTTCTACCATTTCCTTGCATCTTAAGATTCAGTTAATCACGCTAAAACATAGTTAAGATCAATTCCTCATCATGCATGCAGAAAAAAAGTTCCATTCTATCCTAAATAAAAAAATGAGGTAAAATACTCTCCCAGTTGCTTTTCCTTTTGAAAGCTTTTGAAAATTTTTTTTGGAAAGGAAATGTTGATGATATTCATTCAGAAATTTTATCAGATCAGAGCTCCCCTTTTTTGCCTTCCTCATCCCCAAAAACTCCTCCCTCATTTGTTGCCAATTATTTTGTTGTTAATTATTATTTCATGTTTGTCAACGTATACTGAACATTTTTTAGTTGGTGGTAAGTGGAATTAATGAAACTAGTCACATTAAAGAATTTTTCTCTGCTAAAATAATCTCCTCTATCATTACCATGGATTTTCACAAAGGTATAGCTTTTCCATCAGATAACATTAATTTTATAGTTTTATTCCTTTTTCCAAAGATTTTCCTTCTTCACAAATATACAATAACATGTTTTTGCCTAGGAGGAGGATTATTAAATAATCTTTTTTTGATTTTTTGTGAATTTTAAATTTGTTATAAATTCTTTTTAAGAAAAGGAATACCTGTAATAATAAATACCAATGTAGAATAATATATGAAGTTAGATGGAAGAGAGGCACACTTCAGCCTAATCTTGCTGTTAAAGGGTCTAATAATAATGATAAGATTATTAGATTTAACTGTTGATATGAATTTTCTTAAAAAAAACTTCAGATAGCAATTTTGTTTCAATTCTGCTCATACTCTGGTTTATATATATTTACTCTTCATGTCACGTGGTATTTCCTTAAAAGCTACTCAGTCAATCTTTATATTCCTTATATGTATTTATTTTTTCTATGTATGATTATTTATCTTGTGCTGTGATACTTTTTGACCCTTGTTTCTTCAATTTTCTCTTATTTTGTAAGCAATTCTATTCGAGTAGGAGATTTTATATTTTGTTAATTTGTCAACTAATGATAGGCCAATTGCCATCATGTCTGGAACTAATAAACAAGGGAACCTGTGCTTTCAATTGCTAGAAATTTGCTGTAAGTAAGCCTATAGAAAAGTGAAATTTAGCCGTCTTATGTTAGCTTTTAATCGATCTACATTTTCAGTGGGCTTATTTACAATTGACTTCATATTTTGGCAATTTTCCATGATTTATTGTAATAAATTTTCCATTAAATAGGATTCTTACTGCTACCTCGTACCGTAATAGATAACCACTCAAGTTTTGTTTATTGCTGCCCTGAAGTGAGTTCATCCTCACCAACTTAATTACTTCTTGTTATCTTTATGAATCACCTCAGGATTAACTTAAGGCAATTTTAAAGTATTGTATGTTGAAGGACACATGGTTTTATGGAAATATTTTATTGATGGACAAATGTTTTTAGCATTAGCAATTATTTTAAGGGGGATTAAGGGAGGTTTTCCAAGTGGTCTCCCTCCATAATAGGGCAAATGCCAGGTAGATCAATCCATGCAATTTTATATTTCATACAATTTTAACTATGTGTAATGTAAATTTTTTCGGAATTGAGCCCATTGCCATGAGGTAAAGCACCTACTTTGTGTGATATATTTGTAATGATAATAAAAATACTGAATTCCAGTTGATACTAAAAAAATTTTTAAATAGTTAAAAATAGTCAATAATAATTTTTGAGGCAGCGTTATATTAAAAGATGAACAACCTGCATGATTGACAAGAATCTTTAAGGACCAAAGCAGCAAATAGAAGGATATTAAGCAGTCATAAGCATTAAAGGAATGAATCAGAAAGGTAGAAATTTATGAATGTAACTTATTAAATTTTCACTAAACATAGGTTTTGCTTATAATGTGCTCAAAATGTTGTCCATTTATTCATGTCTTCAATTACCTTCTTTTTCAGCTTTATGTCTGCCTATAACTTTTTGACGTTTCCCTTTTTATGCCCTTTTATTTAACCAAGTTTTATAGGGTTTTATTCCTTCTTCTTTCAGTTCGAAACACAGACTCCAAAGTGCTTCACACAGAGAAATCTGGTCATAATTAACTGTTGCTGTATTTGATAAAGTAAACCAATACCAACCCATTATTTGCATTTTAATAGTTCAAGTGTCACTCAGAACTGATTGAATTTACTCAATTGAAGTTCTAATAACATGATTTTTGTATAATTTAAATCTTTGATTTGTGCAACCATCATCATATCTTCCGGTAGAGTATGCACGTACAATTTATACAAAAAAATTAGGGAAATTATTAAAGTGTTAATGCAGGATGCAGAATGGGTATCAGATTACAGTAGGGAATTTAATTGTGGACCAAGTGCAAAAGAGGTTAATATCCTTGGTTTTATTTAAATAGAGGTCAAGGAATGGGGTCTTATTTCATTGTATAGTAATTATTACAACCAGGAGAGATTTTTAGAAATACTAATTATCTCTTTGGTTATTATTCTAGTGCAAATTATCAAATGCATATGATCTACCAGGTGCATATTACTGATCAAGAATGTTTCCCACGAAAAAAATAGCATAAAAATTCTTTATGGATTGTGCACTTATTTATACACATAGACCGAGAGACTTGTTTTTAATTTTTAAGTTTCTTGTCTTTCTCTCCTTTTGCCTTTGTTTCCTCTTCTAATTTATCCTCGACTGTTATTCTAGTGAGGTAGTGTTTGGAAAGGTTTTTCTCCTCTCTTTTATAGCTGTCACAGACAATGAAAGCAACAAATCTTGTATGTTTTACCTAAATTTTGAGCCACCTTCCATCTTTATATATGTGGATTTTATGAAAGTTGAGCGTGTAAATTTTATGAAAAAATCCAAAGTTTTGCTCTCAAAATTCCTAGAGGGGTCTGCATATTATCTCTGTATCTAGGGACCATGAGGGTTAAACCCGTCCCTGCATTGGAGTTCAGAATTTGTTTCTAATTAGAAGAAAACTTGTGTGTTAAAGAACCCTCTTGATTCTTGAAATTTCTTGGGGCTCAAAAATGATTTTTGAAAGCTACTCATAATCTTGCTATGGTTCCGGAACATTTTTGAACAAATGTAAAAGTAAAATCTATGCGGTCAACAAATTTTCTGTCTGAAGCCTGCTCTTGTCCCTGAAGGAATATTTGAATTTTATATTTTTTTCATTTTGGATAATTTTTTCTAGAAGTATGGAATGTTGCTTGCTAATAAGTAGTTTTTTATAGTTTCTGAATTTTATTTTTGTTGTTTCTGAATTTCTTTGGATTTGAGGTAGGTTCATGGGTAAAACAGCAAGGCCATTAAAAAATTAGAACAATTTCCGAACATGTTTTAATAGTTTTCCAGAGTTAAGGAAGAAGAATATAGATATCTTCACCGAGAAATTACTATAATTAGGTAAAGTAGGGTAAGAACGACAAAAATGAGTTTCGTAAAAATCAGCAGATCGCTGGTAGATAGTGTTAAAGTAACGTATTCAGTGATTTCCACGACCATTATAGTCTGTTGATATAAAGCAGTAATTCTGTGGATTTGTATGTCTGTCTGAGATTGGAGTCCAGACCGTTTGTCCGATTTGCGTCAAACTTTGCGTACGTGTTCTCTGAGACCCAGAAGGAAGTACTGTCACCTCTCCACTCGATAGCTTTGCTGGGTTTGAACCAAAATCGTTCTGATATATTTCCGTACGAAGTACATGTAAAGTTCGATTTTATCGGTTACAGACTTTCTTTTGCAAAATTAAATTAGAAGGAATAGTCGTATAAAGTCAAAATAAGTACCAAAAGAAGGGGAATTGAATACAGATTTTTATTATTGTAGTGTAACATCGCTTTCGATTCGAAGTTGCGAGAATTTAGATAAAATATACGAATATTTAGTGAAATTTTGAGGTAAACAACCCGTCCCCTTGACAACCTATGCGATTGTTGATTCCGAGTTCATGCCTTTTCCCATAAGAATGCATGTGTATTTAGGCCCATTTAAAAGAAATTGACGATATAAAAAGGAGGAAATATTTCAGAGATTTCAACTATTACGGTCACGAACAATTTGTAGTGATGAATCGCATGGGCGATAAACATACGTAGCACCGTAATGAACTAATGGAGATGGTTGAGAAACTTTTTGTCTATCAATTCGGACTCCTGACATATTTTACGATTAAATTGAAGGAAATTCCCGAATGATTCACATTCTCTATATTGATTGTAGATTTCGGCTTCGAACTATGATAACTTAAAGAGATTTGATTAGATTGAAATTTTTTGTTATTGATAATCTTTGCCATTGTACTAGAATAAGATTTTATTTTCTCTTATTTATGAATATGTGTATTGCATTTAATCCGACTTCCATTTTCTGTTTGAGAATTCTTCAGCTAGTATTACTATAATTACGAAACCTGATAATATTTTAATATTTTCTAAAATTAAGGAGGAAATTGAGTAAAATCAGGGGAGAATCTTATTGATTCATATAAGACCCCGAGACAGTGATGTATGCTCCACTTTATGGCGAAGCATAAATGAAAAGAAACGGCCTCGTAGAAACATTAGGAAAAGATTAAGTGAGCAAATATCCTTCGTCAAAATTCCTCTCCATGGCAACACCGGCCTAATTAATTGCTCGATTAATCAAATCTCCACCGCTGATAGTTTTCGGTGTTATATTCCCCGAAGATAAAAAAAACCCTTCATTCCAATTTCCTATCCTGAGCCGCGGAAAAAGGTGTTAACACCTTAATTCATTCCTCGGCGGTACAAATCAGCACGTGGACGAAAAAGGATAGCGTGCTTTCCTCGTCGGAAGCGGAGTTTTTTCGTCAAAACATTAATTATGCTGTGCTATCCGTGAAAACACGCGATGGATAACACGCCAGAGAGAAGGGGAAACACTCGGCGGGCAAATTAAGAGCGGACACCTCGAATTACATCTTATTATTGTACGAAAGTCGTCACTGTGCTTTTATAGTGCACCCGACGCGAAATGAAGCGGCGTTAATGAAAGATAGTGTTATTAGAATCTGTTAAAAACTGGAACTTTTCCTATGCAAAGATTTTTTTAGACCCAGTCTAAAAGAAAAAACGAAACCGCGCGTATTATTTATTTGTGTTGGAGTAAGCGAACAGTCTGAGGACAGAATTATTTCGTTAAAGCTCAGGACTAACGTTGACTAAGGAAATGAAGGAATTGAGGACTAATGTTATCAAATTTGAGGGACATTTTATCAATATGTACGGCAAAATAAGTCACTTGCTGCTTCAAAAGAACTACTGGAAATTTCTCTAACTTTGTTGTATTTGTTTTATAAATACACTATCAATTTTTTCTGGTATGACTTTGTGGTGGGTCACCGTAGCGTAAAACAATGAAATGATAAAACATTTAGCGGTACTATGAAATAGTTCTATTTGTAACCTAGGTAACGAGCCTTGTGCCTGATGAAGACACAACGCGTTGAAACCTAGGTTACCAATGGAACTATGTTCCGTGGTACTGGTGAATGTTGTATCATTTAATTGTTTTGCCTTTGTAAATATAGTTAGAATATATATGAATGAGGTGTCCATTATTCTTCTGCATAAATGTTTACGCCAACAAAAAAAATTATCAACGAAATGTTTACATAATTTACTCTTAAATAACGAAATTTGCAATAAATGTTTTAACAATGCGCCTTGTTTCGCTGAATCATAAATTTCTATTCCGGGCCATTTAAAAATTCTAATTCTTAAAATCCCCAGAGCGTAAAAGCTGAAATATCCATAAGTTTCAACCGAGGATTAAATCGCTGAGTTACTTACGCTGTCTTAAATAACAACTCGCGAACTTTATTGGATCGTTTTATCAGAGAAACTGCAGCTGGTGTTTCCGCGGTGGAAACACGGTCAATTGCCATCAAGAACCCCTAAACCCGCCGGTTAACCGATCACAAAGCGACGTATCTGTTAAAAAATCCCGGTTTTCCGAAGTTGCACCGAAGCCCACAACAGATTTGAACAGGATTCCGCGGTCACTGGCGTGAGGAGGAGGGGGCGCGTTGTATTGGTGCGAACAGCTAATTCGGCGGAGGCGTAGAAAGAAGGAGCGGTTCAGACAGCGTAACGAGCAGCGTTACCTCCGAGAAGAAAAAAGTCCGCTTTAATAATTGGTGCGATCGGAGCCGAGCAGGCGATATTCACGCCCTGGTGCGCTTGCCTCATCGGAGAGCAGTCCGGTTAGAAATATGCCCCGTATAACAATGGCGCATTTATAATTCGAGTGGGAGAAGAATTAGCGGGCACCCGAGGAGATACCGGAAGGAGGGGGTTACGGTGGGCGAGCCGCTGCCCTCGGGAAAGCTCCCCAGCGAACGGACCGCCCCGGAGGAAGATGCCACCTGCTCGAGGGATCCTCTCTACGATTGAAATAATAATCAGATTGATGGCAGCGTAACGAGGGGGAGGGCCTCGATGCATTAGCAGCGCAGAGTGGCTGACTCCGGAAAGAGATAAACAGTTCTCGGTAGAGTTACCGTTTTTGTTAGTATCGAAATCATCGTATATATATATAAAAAGCAAATGTCTGTCCATCCGCCCGTCCCCCGATCTATCTCAGAAACTGCTTGATTTAGAGATATGAAACAAACAGCATAGCGTTTCTACGATGCTGAAACCCACAGGATATCATAATCTCATCACTGTAAAAGCCCGGGTTCGAAACCAGGAGCACATAATACGTTTCCTTAAGAGATGAACGGAAAGTTCGTTTTCATGACTTGCAGAGGTTGTTTCTTCTACAGAATTAAATCAGAAACAATGTTCCTACGAAATTGAGACAAGTGTCACAAGAAAGGAAAGTTATCATAGAATCTTATTTTATTCGTGAAACATTCATATACATTCGAAATTGCGAGAATTTCGATAAAATAGACGTAAAATTCGTAAATTTTTTGGAAATAAACAACCCATACCTTTGACGACCAAGGCAATTGTTGATCGTTGATTTCATGATCTATCCCTTGTAAATACTCGGGGATAATCAGTTAGTATACTTTTCCATAAGAAATGTACTGCTTTCATGATTTGAAAACAGCAGAAAAAATATTATAAATAATGGTAAGAAATATATTGTAATATGATCTTACTACGGACTGTTTCTGGCTTCGGAGGACCATATGTATACAATATTAGATAGACTTTTTAAACTAAATTAAGTTCCGTCATGCTTAACGGGGGCTTTTACTAGTATAATAATAATTAATGAATTATTAATATCAGTAGGAATGAAAAGCACTGTAAAAATTCCACAATATATTTCCTTAACACAACCGGTTTCAACTAGTACATACATACTGTAGTACCTCGTGGTGGTTCGTCGAGTCGTGTTAAGCAAATATATTGTGGAATTCTTACAGTGTTTTTTATTCCTTCTTGATGGAATTCCGCAGAGTGATGGCGACTACCATTGATTACATTAATAATAATACTTATCGAAACCAATGATTTTTCGAAGAAATTTGACGAGAAGGTGTGAATAATACGTTCGTATTTAGATTCGTCATTTATTTTGCACTTGTTGGTGGGGACATTGATATTTTTTCGACGAAAAATTTTTTCCAATGAATTTTTTTGGGAAGCGTAGGAATGGAATTTTCAAAAGGATCGTAATTTTAAAATAATACTAATATTTTGTGCCTTTAAATTTTTTAGATCCGTTTCTTTTAATATTATTTCATTCCATGGTTCTATTTACTCATATATAAAGGTAAATACAACATTATTCTGACTATAGAATAGATTTTATTAGGAGGGATTGTTACATTGCATATACGTAATTATTACGTATTCTATGTAATTACTAATAAACGCCCCCGTTAAGCATGACGGAACTTAATATAGTTTAAAAATATATCTATTATCGTATATATCTGGTCCTCCTAAGCCAGAAACAGTCTAGATCATAATAAATCAATAGATTCCTTAGTTATAATATTTATTCTACTGTTTTCAAGTCATGAAAGCCAACTTTACGTACATTTCTTATCAATAGATATCAAAAGGTGGAAGATAAGGTATTTTATGCAAGTCCCTTAGATGAAGGGCAAGGAAAAATAAACAAAATTCAATCAATTGAAACATAACTGATTAAGAGTGAAACAAATGTACAGATTGAAGATTTCAATGTGCAGGAAGAAAATGAAGATGAAAAAATTCCCATTTTCTCGAAGATTACCATATGATAGCAAATCGTAAAATATTGGCAATCAAATCATAATTGGCGTAACAGGCATCTTTACCTGATTAATATGGGGTATCACTTGGAAATTGTAACTTACCGCGAGGAAAACTTGCCTAGTTTGATAAAAACATTAAAGAGGCAAAATACACTGGTTATTAAGAAATCCAACTACAACCTTCATTTTCTCCCACAGATACTTAATTGCAAAGCTAACTTCGTGAAGAATATATTGCTGAGAGAGGAAAAGATTACTGTTCAAAATTGAATCGAGACTAAGAAACGAATACTAGACTTGTGACGAAAAAATTTTGAAATTGGTACCTATTCGCTCCCAATTTTCTTAAGTTCCTTCTCTACCTGTGATATACGAGGTGTGATAAAAAAGGCTTTAATAATAATGAAAAAATAAGATTTTAATTTCCCTGGCTGTATAATTCCAATTGTCAAATTTTCTTTTCTGTGTATTGGTACACATGTACCTAACGTACATTGTTAAGGGCGGCCATTTTGGAAGCTTAGTCTATTGTTGGCAGTCCAAAAGGTTGTCGATGTGCTTGGACGTCCAGGGCGCTCGTCATCTTCAGTGTCTTCACGACCCTCTTGAAAACGTTTGTACCATTTGCAAACGCTCGTTTTATTAATTGAACATTCGCCAAAAGCAACATTTAACATTTGAAATGTGGTGCAGCACTTTATTCCATTTCTAACGCAGAATTTAATGCAAATTCTTTGTTACATTTTTGCCGCAAGTTAAAAATCGCCGATCACAGTTAAACACGTGTAACCTTTTTGACTGCCAACAATAGATTAAGCTTCCATAATGGCTGCCCTTAACAATGTACGTTAGGAGCACATGTACCAATGCATAGAAAAGAAATTTTGACAATTGGAATTATAAAGCCCGGAAAATTAAAAAATTCCGCTTTCTTTTATCACACCTCGTATTTTCTCCACGCATCTTGCTCTAACCTGTAAATTTACGCACATGTAAAGTTAAAATACTACTACAGAATATTTCCTGGCGCAGCACACCATTAACAGCATATATTTAAAGGTTGATTATGCCAATCTATCTCTCTATTACTACCGTAATAGCAAAATGGCTCCGTAGAGAAGCTATTTTGTGGGAAATTCCTAGGGTAACTTTTCTCTACTTCTACAGTACTGTTCTCACGTAGGATTACAATCGCAGTCACATGGTGTGCTTTATCTATGAGAAGCTAACTACAGCGAGCTCAAGGACCTCTCACACACAAACTAAATCAATTTTAATGAACGCCTTCGAGGATAATCAAAAGGCAGACAAAGGTATCTCTATTTGCATTTCTAATTAGAAAGATGGAACGATGCGGAAATCGAGATTTTCCTAAGGAATTTCGTGACATAATCAGTTCCCCATACTTAATTCTTTTCGACCTCTGATGCTATGATAATAATGCAACGGAAGTCATTCAATGAAGAATTTTACTGCGACCGATGTCCTTCCGTTTTCGAAGACTGGATTTACCGTCGAGAAATCATCTCTTCTTTATCGAAAGGTGCATTTATTTTTTTAAAGAAAAGCCTTTTAANACCATAAAAAATCAATATTTGTAGAAATCCGTAGATAGAAAAAAACACCCTTTTTTCAAGGGTTGAATGTTATCCTGGATTGCCAACTTTCTATATTTTAACTTCTTTAGTCAGGAGTCTCTGGCGGAATATAAGATATGCTTCATTTTCTTAACCATGCTAACTGATTTCTAGTGGTTATGATCGCTTATTTAACTGCGATTGTGAGTTTAGATACGGTGTTTTATTTCCATTCGAGAAGGGTCTTACTATTCGTAGAAAAGCAAGATAAATCATCCCTCACAATTTGGAACAACGTACGGTTAATTTCTAGATAGTAGAAATATTGTCAATGTTTTCAAGTTTGTGTAAGAGTGTCATAATTGATTCTAATTCAATCTTCAACTCTCCACACCTTGGTTCAGAAGCTTCAGTTTTCATGATTGATGCCAGACGAAAGTATATCTTGGATATTATTTTTTTATGTATTCATTTGCTTTTGTTGTAAAATATTAATATTAGATCGTCTTTCTTCTGACCAGACTGGGGCTAACTGAGACACATTATTCTCGTCTTCCATCTAACCAATGTAGCATGAAAATATCCATCTTGTGTATTCCCATCCACAAATGTCAACTGTTAACCGTATTGCTTATTCCATCCATAGACCCAGAGTAAGAAACAAGATCATGAAATTAATTTTCAAAGCCTTTATTTTGAGCTTTCGCTATTCGTTTTATATCCAAACCAACAGCTAACCAATACTTTCGCTGATGATTCATTCTGTATCATAAACGCTAAAAATTCTTGGAGAATTGTGGGAACGAGGATCAAGATTGTTATCGATGCATGTGCAAGGGGAATATGTTTCCTTTTTTAACCTAGCTACGCCCATAACTTAGTTAGAACTTAAATTAACATTAGTATAGTTTGGTAAGGGGTCGAATGTGCTTGAGCAGAACTCCATTGGCTGCAAATCATATAAATGAGGGAGTGAGTCCATCATTTTTGCTGACGTTGTCCGATGACGTGTCTTAGCGAAGTTATTCAATCACATAACAGCACTGTATTCGCGGTGATAGATATTTGCACATGTATATTTAACTTATATGTAGAGATGGCCGTGGATGACTACGCAGATCTTACACACCTGCTCAGAATGTTCAGGAACATGAATTTTTGATTCTGAAGGAGATTTACGGTTGGACTCTGTAAACGCAACTGCCTTGAGGTAACTGAACCATATTGTCTACTCAAATGACGGAAGAGTGGAACAAACGACTGGCCTTGCACTCATCTGGGCTTCCGTTGGAGGAGAGGGCAACAGTTCGAAGTTAGCGGCCACCAACGGACTCAAACGCCGTGAAGTAACAATTAGCGGTGGAAATCGCTAAAACCTGATTCCGAGGAAAGCGAGATGCGCCTGAAGATAGAGCGAAGGAAGGGAAGGGGGGAACTCTCCGACCACTTCATTTCCTGAGAAATTTGATTCCCTTTTAATATTGCCCCCACCCTCATCTGCATAAACATCGCCTCCCTGCAAGTATCGTCAACAGGTGGCGGAGAAAGTTTGGTAAACTTCAATAAATACCCAAATGTTAACGATTATGCTACAGGGAGTATAAGTTGAAAAAAAAAACTCGTTAGCTTCTTCGTTTAAGCTTGCCAAATTACTCCGGTTTTTTAATTAACGGTAAAACATGTCTATGTCTATGAAAGTACCCTGAAAGCCGCCTTTCGGCGTGTGGCAGGGGGTGCATGCATCATGACTCTATTTCCCTAATCGATTACTTTCGCGTATCGTTCGAGGAAAAAATGAGTACGAAAGATATAAATACGATTTGAAGTTGTGAACCTGTTTAAATCTGTACTTTTGCTACTTAAAACGCTCGCAACTAACCTCTATATGATCCATAACGTACAGAATCTCGGTAAAAGACTTCATAATTTTTCAATCAGTGCGTAAACATTTGGTGTGCGGCAAGTTTCGAAAGATATCCCCTAATGGTGACGTTCATCAGGGTTGCGGGTCTCCTCGTGTTTAATGGCGGGAATTACAAGAAAGAAATTTGCATGCACCGGTTTTTGGAATTCGGTAAAAGCAGTAACGCTAGAATAGAATCATTCATCTGCTGCTATCGCTCTGAAAAAGGTTCTCAAAACGGTTTACCTTTCCATCAAGTTTGTCGAGTTAGCAGAGGGATCGTTACAATTTTTCTTCTTCAAAATGCGTACAATAGCTCAAATTTATCTACTGATTTACCTGAGCGAAGATACTCAGGAATGTAACACAGCTGATTGCAGATATTGACACCACAACGTCTTGGATGCTTACATACATAAGTCGCGTATCGAAGACATGCGAGATGAGGCGTTAACTAAAGTGAATCTGAATGCCTCCATGACTACTCCTTGTTCCCTTTTCGTACTTGCTGACAACACCTTCGGCAAATCCGAGGTTTTCCGCTTGCTTTTCCACTGTCTAAGAGCAAAGTCCCAGAAGTTCCTCAATAGTATGTCAGCGAGGGTCAGATGTTCGTTGGAGGGTGGACGAAGTTTAATTGCGAGATGCCCTATTAACAGTTGCTTATTTAGCGATTTTGTCGCTATATTTTGCGACTTTTCTCTTCATTTTGATTACGAGATATCGCTTCTTAGACTTCTATCGCATCGAGCCTTTTCCACCCACTCTTAACATCACATATTTGACTCCTTTTAAATTAAAATAGCATCACTTTCAGTTGTCAAAAGGCAAAATGCTCATACACATATTCTATAAGTGTAATTTACTGAACTGATACTCCATGTATAGAATCGAATGTAATATATTTTCCTTTTTAGCTATTTTTCAGGGTAGTGACGTCAGCATCTAGCGATATTTTAAAATATAAATTAGCATGTATGGTCGTATCGTGCATTTAATCCTCAATTAAATGTTAGAAGAATCATAGATAATATTCTGTGTGTTTTGATCTCAATCGAAAAATTCGTGTTTATTTTATTCAAAGATGCGTCTGTCGATCGATTTCGTCTTAGTCAAGGGATTTCTAAACTAAACCTCTTTTATTAATTTCTCTCTGGAACAGTAGATACGTTTGAGAAAATGAAACCTTTGCTCCTCAAAGACGGCCCACCGTAGTTACGTAGTATCGCTTTTCTCAAAATGTTCGGAGAGCCCTGGGCACAATCATGGGCGACCGAAAGACCGTCTTCGCCTGATGTGGCGTTTCCTTTGGACAACTAGCAGCTACATTACGTTAAGACGATCACCTTACATCACTTTTTAAGACATTACTTCACCGACCAATTTCCACTGAAAAAAATCTAAAATATCTTCAATTTTTGTTGTCATATTGTATGTCTACGTCTATGTAAGTACCCTGCAAACCGTCTTTCGGCGTGTGGCAAGGGGTGCGTGCACCATGACTCCAATCGATTACTTTCGAGTATCGTTCGCGGAAAAAATGAGTTTTTGAATTGATTGGTTCTAGCATCCATTTCCCTGATCTTTCTCGCAGTATCGGAACGGCATATGTAACAGGGTGAACGCATTATATCGGCTACATCATCCCTGAACATATTTTTTCTCTAAATTTACCAGAAAATGAATCCTTTGTTGAAATCTTCCAACTTCTAAAGATTCTCATTCAGCGTTCTGAAGCATCCGAGTAACGCTCACTGATTTATCGTAGCAATTCTTCACAAAACGCATCGCCTTTCGCTGCACCTTTTCTAGTTCTCGAATACAACACTTATCGGCCCATGCACTACACGCATACTCAAGATGAGGTCTAACTGACGCAAAATAACATCGCTCGCGAACTTTTTCGTCGCTCCGACCGACTATTCTCTTTACGAAGCCGAGTTCATTAAGAGCTTTTCCGCATATATTAAGGATGTGGGTACTCCATGTTCAGTTATTCGTGAGAGTTAATCCAACATATTTCACTGACTCTACTGTTAATAAGTTTATCCCACGGAGACTGTACGGATAATCTTTAATAATAGATTTTCTTACGAAGAAGTCGACTACTGAACATTTGTCTACATTTAGCTCTAGTTGCCGATCATCGCACCACTTCATAATTTTATCTAAATCATTCGACAGGGTTAATCTATCCTCTCTACTCTCTATTTCCTTGTAAATGACCGTGTCGTTCTCAAATATCCTAACTTTACTATCAATGAGATTGCTAAGGTAGTCATTGTTCTAGTTATGGGTACACTTAAGTTTATAAATTTGTCATTCCCTTCTGTAAAGCCCTGTTTACACGGTGCATTAACTTGTACAAGTTAATGCACGAATGCATGAACCATTTAATGTACGAAAAAATGTACGTTTGCATGAACGGAATTCATGAATGGGTGTTTACACGGTGCATTTTTTCGTACAAGTTTTCATGCATTTTTAGGAAGCGCATTATACGATTGTTTTTGTTTTTCCTCAAAAAAGCACATCATTTAAATAAGGAAATGGGTTAAGGTGACTTGGTTTCTCCTTGGGGTGCATCATTTAAATGTTTAACAGATATCGACAACTCGGAAGCAGTTCATTTATCACATATTCCGCATATNGATCATGAAATTAATTTTCAAAGCCTTTATTTTGAGCTTTCGCTATTCGTTTTATATCCAAACCAACAGCTAACCAATACTTTCGCTGATGATTCATTCTGTATCATAAACGCTAAAAATTCTTGGAGAATTGTGGGAACGAGGATCAAGATTGTTATCGATGCATGTGCAAGGGGAAAATGTTTCCTTTTTTAGCTGAGCTACGCCCATAACTTAGTTAGAACTTAAATTAACATTAGTATAGTTTAGTAAGGGGTCGAATGTGCTTGAGCAGAACTCCATTGGCTGCAAATCATATAAATGAGGGAGTGAGTCCATCATATTGGCTGACGTTGACCGATGACGTGTCTTAGCGAAGTTATTCAATCACATAACAGCACTGTATTCGCGGTGATAGATATTTGCACATGTATATTTAACTTATATGTAGAGATGGCCGTGGATGACTACGCAGATCTTACACACCTGCTCAGAATGTTCAGGAACATGAATTTTTGATTCTGAAGGAGATTTACGGTTGGACTCTGTAAACGCAACTGCCTTGAGGTAACTGAACCATATTGTCTACTCAAATGACGGAAGAGTGGAACAAACGACTGGCCTTGCACTCATCTGGGCTTCCGTTGGAGGAGAGGGCAACAGTTCGAAGTTAGCGGCCACCAACGGACTCAAACGCCGTGAAGTAACAATTAGCGGTGGAAATCGCTAAAACCTGATTCCGAGGAAAGCGAGATGCGCCTGAAGATAGAGCGAAGGAAGGGAAGGGGGGAACTCTCCGACCACTTCATTTCCTGAGAAATTTGATTCCCTTTTAATATTGCCCCCACCCTCATCTGCATAAACATCGCCTCCCTGCAAGTATCGTCAACAGGTGGCGGAGAAAGTTTGGTAAACTTCAATAAATACCCAAATGTTAACGATTATGCTACAGGGAGTATAAGTTGAAAAAAAAAACTCGTTAGCTTCTTCGTTTAAGCTTGCCAAATTACTCCGGTTTTTTAATTAACGGTAAAACATGTCTATGTCTATGAAAGTACCCTGAAAGCCGCCTTTCGGCGTGTGGCAGGGGGTGCATGCATCATGACTCTATTTCCCTAATCGATTACTTTCGCGTATCGTTCGAGGAAAAAATGAGTACGAAAGATATAAATACGATTTGAAGTTGTGAACCTGTTTAAATCTGTACTTTTGCTACTTAAAACGCTCGCAACTAACCTCTATATGATCCATAACGTACAGAATCTCGGTAAAAGACTTCATAATTTTTCAATCAGTGCGTAAACATTTGGTGTGCGGCAAGTTTCGAAAGATATCCCCTAATGGTGACGTTCATCAGGGTTGCGGGTCTCCTCGTGTTTAATGGCGGGAATTACAAGAAAGAAATTTGCATGCACCGGTTTTTGGAATTCGGTAAAAGCAGTAACGCTAGAATAGAATCATTCATCTGCTGCTATCGCTCTGAAAAAGGTTCTCAAAACGGTTTACCTTTCCATCAAGTTTGTCGAGTTAGCAGAGGGATCGTTACAATTTTTCTTCTTCAAAATGCGTACAATAGCTCAAATTTATCTACTGATTTACCAGAGCGAGGATACTCAGGAATGAAATGAAACAAAGCTGATTGCAGATATTGACACCACAACGTCTTGGATGCTTACATACGTAAGTCGCGTATCGAAGACATGCGAGATGAGGCGTTAACTAAAGTAAATCTGAATGCCTCCATGACTATTCCTTGTTCCCTTTTCGTACTTGCTGACAACACCTTCGGCAAATCCGAGGTTTTCCGCTTGCTTTTCCACTGTCTAAGAGCAAAGTCCCAGAAGTTCCTCAATAGTATCTCAGCGAGGGTCAGATGTTCGTTAGAGGGTGAACGAAGTTTAATTGCGAGATGCCCTACCAACAGTTGCCAATTTAGCGATTTTGTCGCTATATTTTGCGACTTTTCTCTTCATTTTGATTACGAGATATCGCTTCTTAGACTTCTATCGCATCGAGCCTTTTCCACCCACTCTTAACATCACATATTTGACTCCTTTTAAATTAAAATAGCATCACTTTCAGTTGTCAAAAGGCAAAATGCTCATACACATATTCTATAAGTGTAATTTACTGAACTGATACTCCATGTATAGAATCGAATGTAATATATTTTCCTTTTTAGCTATTTTTCAGGGTAGTGACGTCAGCATCTAGCGATATTTTAAAATATAAATTAGCATGTATGGTCGTATCGTGCATTTAATCCTCAATTAAATGTTAGAAGAATCATAGATAATATTCTGTGTGTTTTGATCTCAATCGAAAAATTCGTGTTTATTTTATTCAAAGATGCGTCTGTCGATCGATTTCGTCTTAGTCAAGGGATTTCTAAACTAAACCTCTTTTATTAATTTCTCTCTGGAACAGTAGATACGTTTGAGAAAATGAAACCTTTGCTCCTCAAAGACGGCCCACCGTAGTTACGTAGTATCGCTTTTCTCAAAATGTTCGGAGAGCCCTGGGCACAATCATGGGCGACCGAAAGACCGTCTTCGCCTGATGTGGCGTTTCCTTTGGACAACTAGCAGCTACATTACGTTAAGACGATCACCTTACATCACTTTTTAAGACATTACTTCACCGACCAATTTCCACTGAAAAAAATCTAAAATATCTTCAATTTTTGTTGTCATATTGTATGTCTACGTCTATGTAAGTACCCTGCAAACCGTCTTTCGGCGTGTGGCAAGGGGTGCGTGCACCATGACTCCAATCGATTACTTTCGAGTATCGTTCGCGGAAAAAATGAGTTTTTGAATTGATTGGTTCTAGCATCCATTTCCCTGATCTTTCTCGCAGTATCGGAACGGCATATGTAACAGGGTGAACGCATTATATCGGCTACATCATCCCTGAACATATTTTTTCTCTAAATTTACCAGAAAATGAATCCTTTGTTGAAATCTTCCAACTTCTAAAGATTCTCATTCAGCGTTCTGAAGCATCCGAGTAACGCTCACTGATTTATCGTAGCAATTCTTCACAAAACGCATCGCCTTTCGCTGCACCTTTTCTAGTTCTCGAATACAACACTTATCGGCCCATGCACTACACGCATACTCAAGATGAGGTCTAACTGACGCAAAATAACATCGCTCGCGAACTTTTTCGTCGCTCCGACCGACTATTCTCTTTACGAAGCCGAGTTCATTAAGAGCTTTTCCGCATATATTAAGGATGTGGGTACTCCATGTTCAGTTATTCGTGAGAGTTAATCCAACATATTTCACTGACTCTACTGTTAATAAGTTTATCCCACGGAGACTGTACGGATAATCTTTAATAATAGATTTTCTTACGAAGAAGTCGACTACTGAACATTTGTCTACATTTAGCTCTAGTTGCCGATCATCGCACCTTTCCATAATTTTATCTAAATCATTCGACAGGGTTAATCTATCCTTTCTACTCTCTATTTCCTTGTAAATGACCGTGTCGTTCTCAAATATCCTAACTTTACTATCAATGAGATTGCTAAGGTAGTCATTGTTCTAGTTATGGGTACACTTAAGTTTATAAATTTGTCATTCCCTTCTGTAAGACTTTAGTTCCCAAACGTAATATTTCTAGGAATGGTCTAGTTAAAAACTTAATTATAATTCACACAGGTGATGTTTTTGGGAACTCTATCACAGTGTATGAAAAAGGAGACGTACTTCTACAAATCGTTGGACTTAATTCCTCTTTAATCAGTCTTAGGCACAGATTGTTTTAATTTCTCGCTTCCGTTAGATTGGATCGAAACGTTTCATTAAGGTGTTACAGCAGAAATTTGATTACAAATGACTTATCTGTAGAAGTGTATTCACTATTCGCCGACTCAAGAACGAGCAAGAACGAGCCGGAACGAGCGAGAACGAGCAAGAACGAACCAGAACGAGCCAGAACGAGCAAGAACGAGCAAGAACGAGCCAGAAAGAGCAAGAAGGAAATGATGAGCCCTTTTCCGGAGAGACAACCTTTTAGACCGACGAAGCTATTCGTCGTCATTTCCTCTAGAAATAGCTCATGGGTAAGCAGAACGCACATTTTAATGTATATCAAACGCAGGTGATGATTGGCATGATTTGTGTAAATATATAATGGCTGAGGATAAACACCTATTATAAATATTCCATTTAAAATCTCAGGAAAAGAAGAATGTGTTTTGTCATTAGTGAACTGTTTCAATGAGAAGAATTAAAGTGAAAATCTGTCGGTAGGTGATTAAAGGAACAAGATCAGAGAAATTATTCTGTAAGTTAACAGTATGTATGTTTCGGAAATCGGTTTAAAATTTTTGAGCAGATTTGTTAAAAATATGCATTTTGAAACAAACACGGTATTTATGCGAACTAATGATACTTAGCGGCATAGTGAGTAATGTATGGCCACAAACATTCTAGTTTCCATAGTAATGAAATTACTAGCAATATTAAATTCTAGTTTCCATAGTAATGAAATACGATACTTCGTTCAGATGATTTAAATTACGGTTAAAATTGAAATATTTATCCATAAATAAGCCACAAACAAAATATATTATCAGGATGAATTAAAGTGATTATCGAATTATACTGGAATATGCCGAGTGTTTATATGGATGTCAAAATCCAAACATCTCTCTCTGTTTCTAGGTTACGATTAATTTCCTGTGTTCTCAATTCTTCACCGTCCTCTTTAATTAGCGCCCTAAATAATACTTGGGGCGGGTTTTTCTCAGAAAGTGTCTTTCTCTACTTTTAACTCCATACCTTTGATTCATTCTCTTCGAGTGATCAACCAGATGTTTCAGTTGCATTACGTTCGATGAAGGCGATACTTTCGACTTCCCTATGCTCGGGGGTTAGTTTCCCCTGAGGATGATAATTAATTCGCACACCTTGGGCAGTTCTTCCCTTGTAGAAGATGAATCTGTTTTGGCTGCTCGATTGATGTCAAGTTGAAGTTTAGGAAACTAAATCACGGGGGAAGTAATATTAAGAAAATCGATTGTGATCCTAGTGATTCGAAATCGAAGGTTCAATTTTTTGTGACGTTTCCCGCATGTATGTGCATAGTTTCAGTTTTCTCCTGCAGGTAGCATAAGTGTAGGAAGCTTTCAAAGTTGAGTCTGACCGCGATAGACCGTTACAGACAACGTGCTGTGATTTAATTTCTGTGCGTAGAGAAAGGAACGCTAGGGAATATTCAGAAACGTTTGTACGAGTCTATGGAACATCTGCAGTCGATAGGAGTATAGTTAGTAACTGGGTGTGGAGGGTGCGTGAATCAGAAGGCAGTTGAAAGTGAAAACATGGGTCCATAACCAGAGCGATGACTGGCACCGACAGGGCATACATGCCCTAGTGAACCGCGGGAGGAAAGCAATAGAACTTGGGGGAGACTACGTGGAAAAATAGATTGAGCAAATAAAACATCTTTCTTTTGTATGTGTACATTATATTTTTGTAAAATAAATAGTTTTTGAGGAAAAAATGTGGGCCATGACATTCTGACCGACCTCGTATACGTCTTTATAAATGTTCATACATTTTAAAAGGTGTAATAAATCTCATTATCTTTGATAGTCAAAATAAAATAATTAACGCTATAAACCTCAAGGTGAAATAATTGAAAATCGGACCGAAATGTTTATTTCACTATGAAATGAACAGGATTTAGGTTTTTCCATTTGAAGGAGTCTTCATTGACCACTCAGAGAAAAATCATCATCAACGGGCAAAGAAAATTAAAATTTTCCTGTTAGGTTATGTATATGCGGATTCAGTTAATTTAGCTGCTACTGTCTCGAATTCGAGTTTCCTAATCACTGAGTTTGGGCGATTGTGTTTCAGAGGCACTATCTGTGACGAAATCGCTAACTTAAGATTAAGAGAGTTAATGATACATGTTTAGATAAAGGTGTGGAGGTGTGATAGACCCTGTATCAATCACTGCCAAGAGAGCACCGCTCGCCTTGTTTGCGGAAGGAGGCGGTGCGGTACAATACCCCATTTACTGAGTAAAATTTATGACGTACAACTTTCGTAAAATTTTAAATTAGCTGTGGAAAATGCCATTTTTCAAAATTTGAAGTATGACATCCCTCTGTGGTCTGCTCCGCCGAATGAAGAAATATTGTACCATATAAAATATTTTATTAATGCACTAGCTAAATTGCCCGTTGATTATTAGCGGGGAGAATAGAAGTACACCAATTTGTGCGTAAGAGAAAATAACATCACGCATCATAGTTTAGTCTAATGGGACAGGTAATCGAAAACAAAAATTTTCTAATCAAAGTTCGAAGCCAAAATCTACAGTCAACAATAAGAATGTGAATATTTATGGAATTTTCTTCTTATGAAACTTGTCCCAAGTTAATGAGCAAGTTTGCAAAATTTTCAAATTCTGGTTCTCGCAAATTTTTAACGAAAATTCTATCATGAGTCCGAATTGATAAAGAAAAAGTTAATCATCCATCTCCATTAATTCATTACGGTATGTTTTTTGCTCCTTGCGATTCATCACTTCAAATTGTTCGTGACTGTAATAGTTAAAAAATCACTGAAAGTTTTCCTCCTCTTCGTATCGTCAATTGCTTCCAAATGGGACTAAATACACATGCACTCTTATAGAAAAATGCATGAACTCGGAATCAACAATCGTATTGGTCGTCAAGGGGACGGGTTGTTCACAACCCCAAAATTTCACAAAATATTCGTATATTCAATCTAAATTCTCGCAACTTCGAATGGAAAGCAATATTCGACGACTATAATAAGTATCTGTATTCGATTTTCCCTCTTTTGGTACTTATTTCGAATTCATACAAGTATTCCTTGTAATTTAATTCTGCGAAAGATATAAAGTCTGTAACCAATAAAATCGAGCTTTACATTTGTTTCTTATGGAAATCTATCTGAACGATCTTGCTTCAACCCCAGCAAGGTTATCGAATGAAAAACTGACATTACTTCCTTCCAGGTCTGAGAGAACACGTATGCAAAGTTTGTATGCAAAACAAACACGCAGAACCACAGAATTTCTTCTTTAAATGTATAGATAAGTACTGAATATCTATTGCAAGTAATTGACAAAACATATCACGGCAGTATTTATAAAACTTGAAATTAGTGTTGGTGACCTTCAAAATAAAAATATCTCTCCTTCGTTTTCCATAAATTTGTGTACTGTAAACATATAGGACGCAACTGGTTGGGCTATTATTCACCCGTGTACCGTTTTGCGATCTTGCAACAGTAGGTGTGATAACATGACCAATCCTATCCAAACAGTTGTTTGCTGGTTCAGCCATTTTGTCAGAGTTCTATGTAAGATGAACGACTTTCTTTATCTTTGTGTGGTTTTGTTGCAAGGTTTGGCGATTTTGCAGTAAAGGTCAACGTCTTACTGTTATTGATAGCTTATAAAATAGACTTCGTTGGGATAAAACGGTTACTAACGAGTATATTTAAGGCAGTGATACGGTTGAGTTAGTCGATCTTATAACATCAGTGGTTCGATAGCATAAAAGTCTACCTTTGAGGGCGATACGGGACAGAGGCAGAATTGGGCACCACCCCTCGGTTTCTATGCGTTATTTTAAAAAAACCTACGTACTGGCCAACTGATCTATGAATCTCGTCTTACAGACGATGATAGTAAAGGAAGATTAAAAAGAAGGAAAAGGGTAAGGCGAAACTGTTCCAGAGTAAAGAACTTCAAAGTGATAAAAGCAGAGTAAGGAAAATCAGCGTGTAAAGGTAAAGTGCAAAGAGGAACAGCTAAAGAGTTAGGGAATGTAAAGAAACAAGATGATGTTTGTAGGGGTGATGGTGGAGATGGGCGGGCAATTTTATTCTCTGCCTATTGAAGCTTGGTTGCGTGAGGTAGCGGGATCACTTTCCTGTGCTGGTATCGATTGCGAAGAAGACGAAGTACTCGTTGTTTGTAGAAATCTGCCAAGATGAATGAATAATAGGATACCTACCCCAGTAAGTATAAAACACATTCCCATCACAGGGGCGAGACGGGGCAATATTTACTGGCAATATTTTAATACTAGCTGAAGTGCCCGTTGATTCTCAACGGGGAAAATAGATGTCGGATTAAATATAATATACCTATTTGTACATAAGAGAAAATAACATCTCGCATCATCTCGTAGTTTAGTCCAACGACACAGGTTATCGAAAACAAAAATTTTCTAATCAAAGTTCGAGGCCGAAATCTACAATCAACAATAAGAATGTGAATCATTATGGAATTTCCCTCTTATTATTAACATGTCTCAAAGTAATGTG
>KZ308513.1:412912-472122 GCA_000376725.2 Ladona fulva
TGATATTTGCTTACATAATGTTTGAAAGGCCACATCAATTTAGGTCCATGTGATTGTTTTTATTCAACGAAAAATATCTTTTCCCAACTGATTAATTCATCACGTTTATCCTTAGCGATCTAATTTATATACGATGCAATTCGTCGCATATTTTCTCTTAGCAATCACTATTCTTATATTTATTTGCATGTAATTTTCAAAATTTTCCTCTCATTCGGGATTTCAGCTAAGAAATCTTCAATGTTGAAATATTGATTTCAGGAATTTCGTATTATTATTTCATAAATTCGACACAATATTCTTGGAGTATAATTCTCAAAAACGGTTCTATTCACGGGGAATTAGCAAATATATTCTTTGTCGATGTTTCGCACATACTAATTACTTTTACATCCAAAACTTGTTTAAGAACAAAAAATTTAATTAAAGATATTTACGATGCCATAAGTAGTGTTATTTCCCTGTCATTCTTAAGTTCTTAATTTGATACTTCGGACCACAATATCGAAGGTAATAAAAACCATTAAATATTAGCAATATTAATTCACCCAAATTTTTATATCTGGCATTTAATGCGTTTTGATTCACTGAAAACGTTTAGAAGAAGTTTTGATTTAAAGTAGCTAATTATACTTACATAAATATACATCCCAGTTGGTTAGAAGCATTCCAAATATTGCCCAGAGCCAAAGCGATATTCCTGATTTACACAGTTCTTGATTTTAACTTTAGAACATCAAAGCCACTGTAAACCATCATTTATTAAAAAAAGTAAATTTCATTCCTAGACTGTTAAAGTGTATAATTATTTGACCATCACTGTGAAATAATTCTGATTCGAAAGCGTCACATTTACTTACGCTTTTTTGGATTCAGTTAATAATTCTTCAATGTGGAAATATTGATATGAGGAATTTCGTATTATTTCACATATTCTTTAAAATTTTCTTCAAACTTAATTCGGAAGAATGCTTCAATCCAATGAGAATAACTGAACCTCATTTTTATCGCATAAACGTATTACTTTTATATTCTCAACGCAAAAGGTAACAGGAAATGTATTTGTAAATATTTACGTTGCTATAAATAACGTATGGTTGCTACAGACGCTTAAAGATACTAAATAGAAAACAACGTCATTCCCTCACCTCTTCTTTCTAACGTTTGTTTATTCATCCGGGGCAACAATGACGGTTGCCGTAATGAGTGCAGAAAAATCAGAAAATTTCCATTAAATTTCGAAATAAAAGCAGAATTATTAAAAAATGGAAACTTAAACGTCTAAAAATGGCAAGAATAAGATTGTTTGTGAGTTTAACCTACGAATGAACAAAGTTCGATGAAAATCCGTCCAAATTTAGGTATTTTAATTAATGAAGAAAGAAAGCCCTGCACTCTTGAAAATGAAAAATCGCGTGCAATCTTACGGAAACACATGTTTAGCTCTGAGATACGGAGGGGGACGGACGGACACTTGGGAAATTATATATAATATGACATGATGATATGATAATATGTTTATATTCTGCCTACTTTTATTTTTAAAAATACGCTACATATTTAGATGTAAGTAGTTGAAAGGGTTATTTTAAATGTTACAAACTGTCACTCATTACACGACCAATGGCGTGTGGCAGGTGGTGTCAAAACATCGCCATCCCTATCTAACTCTAATTGCTATCGTATAGCATACATTGCTGTCGAATCTGAGATCTACGCCATCTAACCTATCTACGCTGAACCATTTCTAGATCAGAGACTAATCCTACTTCGTGAGCATCCCATATGGCAATATTCTATGACAGGTAGAATAAGTTCTCATTTCTTTTACTTTCGATGAGCATCCTCTCAGGAATACTGTTCAGTCTTTGCATTTCTTTTACGCTTTGAATATGAACTTTGGAAGGTACTTCTCAATCCTTGGGTCGAGAAAAACCCATCTTTTTTATCCTAGGATTGAAATATCTCTTCTGGATTCCAGTCCTTAATAGCAATTGTAGATTAATTATGGAAAAACTCGCTGGAACCAAAATATATTTTTTTTTGTATTTTGTTTGCGTGGCTGGTAATAAAAGTTACCTAGCGACCATTTCGCAATGCACCTTATCAGAGAGGTTGCCTATTCCGTTTTCGTTCATATATTTTGTTTATTGAAACATTTTCGGTCCATTTTCGATGACATTTTTGGTTCGCGTTCTTCTATTTTCACACATCGGGAATATAATCCGATTTCGTGCTCTAACTTTCACATACTAACGCATTCGTGGATTTCTTCGGATGTTTCCAACGTAAAGGAACCCTTCTATAGCTTTTCCCACCAGAAAGTTGCCACTTCGCTCCTTCAAATGTCTTTTATTTTCTTAAAATTATAAGATTCACATTCTTTCATAAAATCATACATTTAGTTTGTTAACTATCTTATTTAAAGTGAGGCATTGAAGCTCGCTAGGAGAGTTAGAAGAACTTGGTGAATATTTCAACAGCGAACTAAAGTACAGATGGGCTCCCGGTTAGTCAAGTGGCAAACGCTTCAGTTGTTTCAGTGAAAGCGGTCCCGGGTTCGATTCCCGGTGGGGGCCTACGTGCGAAATGACCTTAGCTGTCGAGGCACTTCTAATAAAACAACTACTACTGCTTTACAAGGTTACAACATTCACAGCCTCTGAAGGTTACAGTGAAAAAGCAAAATTCATAGTTTCTTTCACGGCCCTGTGTTATTTCATGAAATACATTGCAAATTTGAATCAATCTTTTCTTTTCTATTCCTGCATTTTCATATTTTTGTGGAATGAGAACCGTTGAATCCTTACGGAATAGCAAGAAAATTATGAGCGATGTAAGAATGATCGTATTGTTTGAAATATTATTAAGAGAGAGACCTGCGTTGCATCTATGACCAGTTGTTATGATCGGAAACAGCTATTTCTTTACTCCAACATTCCAAGGCAGTAAATTCTTACGAAATTCTGTTTCTATCTTCTACTCAAATAGAGTTTAAACTGTCAGTAACGATGAGAAAATAACAACGTTCGTTGTAATCACTAGCAGACGATGAGTTTAGGACTGATTCTGCACAATGATGACAATAATTATACATGTCGATAATCACGGTCATATTTTAGCATAATTTAGTTTCAATTAAATCATTCAATCCAGTAAAAATCGGTGTTCTTTGTATATTTCCCGCTATTACACTTCATTATGTACTATCTGAAGTGCCCGTTGATTCTCAACGGAGAAAATATGAGAATTTATGAGATCGGATTGAATACGGGAATTAGTCGTCAGGGGGACGGTTTGTTTACAACCTCAAAATTTTAGAATAGTTTCGTTTATTTGATCGAAATTCTCGCAATTTTGAACAGAAAACAATGTTCGACGACCACAATAAGAATCTTCATTCAATTTCCAATATTTTGGTACTTGTCTCGATATCATGCGACTATTCTTTCTTATTTAATTTTTCAAAAGAAACAAACCCTGCAGGCGATAAAAGTGAACTGAAATGCATGAGCTCGGATTCAACAATGGAATTCGTCGACAGGGGAACCGGTTGTTTACAACCACAAAATATCACAAAATGTTCCACTATTTTATCAAAATTCTCGCAATTTCTAATCGAAATCAATGTTCCACGGCACAAATAAGAATCTTCATTCGATTTCCCTTCTTTTGGTGCTCGTCTCGATTTCGTACGGCTATTCTTTCTGATTTAATTTTGCAAATGAAATGAATCCTGCAAGCAAAAAAAGTGAGCTTTACATGTATTTCTTATGGAAACAGTTATAAACGCCTGGAATCGAACCGGGGACAGTTAGGTGAATAAAAAGTAGTCTATTATCCATCCGGGGAAGACATTTAACAGTCTTCAAAGTATGGAGGTTGTGCGACATCTGGTTCTCGAGTTTTAGGCGAACATACACTCACATTCAATCATACAAACTTTCTACTTTATATATAAGAACATCGTATATAGGTATATAATGTCAACATTCTGAACTTGAAGTAGGGAAGACTTCTTCAAAGGGACTAAATGAATCATTAAAATATATTAGAAATCATGAGTTTTCCTTTAACTTTAGAATCGGAATCACTATTAATTCTGAAAACATTCTGTTCGCTTCCTTTTTGCTGAATTTATTTTATGACGAGCTTTCGAAAGGGTTAACTCGTATAGGTTATCGTCGGAAACGAAAATCTCGTAAAACTTGACACCGTCTTGTTTGAGGTTAACGAACCCTGCTTTGAAAAGCTCCTACCTAGAAGAAAAGTGCGTCGTAAGCGATTAAAGGGATAAGGGAAAGGGCTCTCCCTCGCAAAACCCTGGAATTCTAAGCAGCTCATGGTTCCTAATAGGTGGGCGAGCCTCCCGTGGCGGTGAGCCGATGCCTCCAACTGAAAGAAAAGGAAATGGTCATCTCTGTACGAGGAATTTGCGTTTCCATTCCAAGAGGAAGAAAAACTCGAAATTCCTCGGAAGAGTAAGATGAATTCTACGAAATTCCTGAGTAGTGACTTACATGACGAAATACGCGACATAGTGATTCCTGCGCTTAGCGAACGCAATTTTCGAGACCAGACGTCGAAAAAATTTCGTGAGATTATTGCCCGAACTGATAGTTATTATTGGTCTCTCTTTCCAGATAGTATTAGACGCGTAAATAGGATGAATAATTAGGGACTTTGGTGTATTAACACCCCCTGCCATACGCCATACGGCGGTTTGCGGGGTATTTATGTAAATGTAAATGTAAATACTATGCCACCGATGGGTGTTTTCGGCATTTCCTCGCGTTTCAAATCGCACTGTTGTATCACCTTACTATCAACTTGCATCACTCGGTTTGAGCTCAGAGTAAACGTCAAAAGATTTGTCCTCAAAATGAACACATAGTTCAAAAAACCAGGGAAGAATTTATCAATTGAAACATCCAATGTTATGCAATATAAATCTGTCATAATCCCTCTGAGAATGACGCCAGAGAGTCTTGAATCGTCGATTTTATTCAATAACTTGTCGTAAGTGACCATCTCGAATTTTATAATTCCTCGTCTTCAATTAGAGATGTTAAACCGGATGGAGGTCGCAGTTAAACGTTATTCGAAGGGACCTTCTGTTCTCAAAATAACATTTCTGCTATGAGATGAGTAGCCGGTTCAAATTAGTGAAATTCATCTAAGAGAAATCACGAGGGTGGAATTAAAAAAAAATATACATAGAATTGCTATGAATTCTAATTTAAAACTTGCTTTCTTATTGTTGCCGTGGTGAAGAGACTGAGATTTATGCGGGATGCATATTTACGTAATTTAGATAGGAAAGATTCAGTATCCAGATTTAGTAAAAAAGTATTTCACTCCTGGACTTAAATCTGATCTTAGCGACTGGGGCCTCTGTTAGCTAAAATCCGCCCCCCGTGAGGTATTGCCTTAAATATAACGCTCAGGTTACTATCAACAACAAAGAGAAAACTTCGAAGCAATAAAAGGTTTAAAAAATTTTTTATTTGGTTTCAGATAGCAACTTGGTACACAAAGGAAGTTGTTGATAAGGTTGCTGGTTTCGGCCTTTACTTGGTGGTATGCCATGACAGAATTAAATAAGATGGTAAAACTAACACTTTAATATATACGATCCCACAATAAATACACACACACGACCTAGGTTTCATTGCTTAGCAACAACATCAGGTGATGACGTTGCTAAGTGTAACAACCTGATGATGTTGCTAAGCAATGAATAAGATGGTAGAACTACTTACATTTATACAATACCGCAATAAATACACACACTCACGACCTAAGTTTCATTGCTTAGCAACACCATCAGTTGAACATGTCAAAAATTCCGTTGGAATACACCTGTTGATGTTGCTAAGCAATGGAACCTAGGTCGTAAGTGTGTGTATTTGTTGTGGCATTGTATAAATTAAAGTGTTGGTTCTAACTTCTTATCTCATTACGACGTTGTTGATATTTAAATAAACAGACCTTTGTTTATCTTTCCAACACCCTGGTAACCGCGATAAAAGCTAATCTGTGAGGAATACTTTACTTTGATGCTCACAGAGAAAGGCGTAATTTTGAGAGAACTGTTAGTTAGTCATTTCCAAGAGAAGAATGGAAAGGCTCTGTACCATTTTCTCGGTTTATTACGTTGTTATAAACTGCGTAAAGAGTTTCGTGTTCATTAATTTGATGCATTTACATATGAAACAACGTAGGGCAGGGTTAATGGAACGATATGGCAATATAGAATCCTAAAAGACTTTTGTATCCTTTGCATGTTTACGAAAGAAAGGTGGGACTTCCTTTGGATTCCTAGAAGAGTTCGGACTCTTCGGTGGCTATAGCAACGCACTTGGGACAATCCTCAGTTGGCGGTCGCTTCGCCACGGGCGGTCGCTCGGGCAACGTAGAGACCAGTGACGTCTCTCTTTCTTTGCCATTCACCACTTTCGTGGGAAAAAAGGAGAGAGCGATGTCCTGTCAGACCTGTGTACACAAACCTTTGAAAGAAGCAACGATCCCAAGTCAATTTCGCTTGAGAACTGCACGCAGAAATTTAGAATGGGCTACCGATCTCAATGCTTCACTCCTGCGAGTGTGTTTATTAATTTAATTTGTGTATACTAACTTGATAACATTAGGTATACAAATCACAAATAGGAAGTTTGGTGTTTTCTCACCACCTGCCACACCCCGTATGACGGCTCACGGGGTACTGATGGAAACGTAAACGTAAACTTAGCTGTCAAATTTCAAAGCGATGAAAAACGCATGTTCGCATGCTTGATTTAGAAAACTTTTTCAATACATCGAGTATTTAGTTTCATTAGACCGGTAGACAATTACATTTGTACCCCGCGATCCACCTTACGGACGGGCGACTCGGGGTATGAAAACACAGGAATCCCTAAAAAAAGTCCTATCAGCTGAACCCACTGCATCTTTAACGTGCATTTTGAACGATAAATTACAACTGGAAAGGACCCCGTAAACATGTATATTGATTTACGAATTCTAACGTTGCCCCACAAATGTGATAGTCGATTTTGCTGTTCTGGGAACAGGTCATGTTCATCGCTACACATTTTTCTACTTTCAAACAGAGCTGCCAATCTTCTCACCATTGAGAAAGAGAGTTTAGGTCGCCTTTTAATGTGGAGGTTTCTTCCCCATTTTTTAATTTTTCTGCATATAAGAATGTCGTCCGCGAAGAGCTTCACATTACTCTTTACGTGGACATCTGTCGTATATGGTTGATTATATGGTATTGGCCCGTACATTCGGCGAATGTTGGCGATGTATTTATAGATCGAAATCTTCAAGCGAGGTTTATGCAACTCTTTTGGTAAATCTTCTTTTTCCAATGAAAAGAAGTGAATGAGTGAGTCAAAACTACAGGGTAGAGATTTTACATTTACATTTACATTTAAGCCCTGCAAACCGCCAAAGGCGCGTGGCAGGGGGTGTAAAACACCTATATCCCTAACTACCCTGGATAGCTATTAGCTTCTCTAATACTTTACGGGAAAAATGACCAAAAATATCTATCCGTCCTGGGGATTATTTCCTGTTTCACTTTTTCGTTTTCTTTCGAAGATTGCGTGCGTTACTAGCTGGGATGAGAAAATCAACTATCTCCTCCCCGAGATCCGTAGTGACAAACTTATCGAAAAGCTTCCTACGGTATTCAAGTCTTCTATCACTAAGCGAGTTCCATCCGAGGGATTCTATCATTGCCGAAACACTGCTGTCAAATCTGAAATCTCCCTTAAGGAACCTAGCTGCCCTACGTTGAACCATCTCAAGATGGGATGTTAATCCTACTTCGGATTGTTCGGAGAGAGTTTGTCAAGTAAGAACATTCAGAATGCAATCGAAGAACCAAGCATTCATATCCAACGATTGAAATCGAAGGGTGATAATCCCTATCTGAGGAATATTCGGAACACTACGAGGGTGGTTCGTTGCCCTTCATCCTCATACCCCTTTTATCTATTGCCGAAAAACACAACATCCTCCACGAAACTACAGGCTCACGGGTAACACTTTCTTTGGGCAGATGATAAAGATAACCCGTTATTAGAGAAATGGTTCTTATTAGAAAATTCTTCACTGTGTAATTTCAATTCAGACAACTTCGCCAAGGACATCGTTTCAGAAAACAGCGCATTTTTGCAGTAGAAATGGCTTCGGGGTTAAAATTTTCACAAAATCATGTGAAATGTAGTTACATATATGCCGTATTCACTCCTTCTGGATGAGCCGTTTTTGTCGATGAAAATAATGAAAATCAGGGTATAAAAAATTGATTGGGGGTGATTGAGAAGATAGAAGAGGTGTGATCTCAGTCCTTGCAAGAGTCCCTAAACCACAGCCCGCGATTTTGTGCACCAAGGGATAAGACCCTTCCCATCCCTATTCATTAATCATCGACTGGAATGATTCGTTAATTTGATTTTTACAATATTATAATGATTTTCTGGCCTCAGTGGAGTGCAAGTCAGTTTGCTAACTCCTCACGCAAAGTCCATATATTGGTTAGTTGTTTGTGCTCGTAAATTTATGAGGTTTGAAAAAATATGAGAATTGAATACATCAGGTTTGTAAAACAGTCGGCCCGAAGTGTGTTTTGGAGAAAAAAACTTTATCTAAAATTAGAGTTAGTTAACATATTCTGATGACCAAAAAGCGGGACTTTTCACATTGCGATACAGGTAAAAGCCGGACGTACCTTTAAAACTTAGTCAGGTTTATTTTTACATACTTTTGGACAGCGTTACAGCTTTAAGAAGCTATGAGCTTGTTTGATTTCTCATCGAAATCTTCCAATTAAATTCTTCTTACATCATTCTCTTCCTAGTGTTTATTCCTTTAAGCTTAGACGACTGAAAAAATAACTGGGACCATACGTTCAAACCGTGTCAGTACCTATTAAAACGGGCCGCATGGCAAGCCTATCTAATAATAATAATAATTTTATTATGCTCTGGGTAGTTCCCATAGAGCAACACAAAATACAAAAAATGTAAAAGTACAAAAATGTGTGGAAATGCAAAAAAAAACAATCTCGACAGAAATACAAAATATATGGAAAATCAAAAGAACAAAACGGTGTGATCAAAGATAAGTTCTTGGAAAGAAACATTGCAGGAGTATCGACCCCACATTTTATTCTAAATAGAGGAAAGCTCGTTACCGAAAAGAAATTCAATTAATCACATATAATATTTATTTTTTCTTCTTCTGCGGGCCGCTATCGTTTTCGTCTCATCAATGCGGCCCTCCACTTCTTGTTTTGCTGGATTCACCACTTTCGTGGGAAAAAAGGCGAGAGCGATGTCCTGTCAGACCCGTGTACACAAACCTTTGAAAGAAGCAACGATCCCAAGTCAATTTCTGCTATCGGGATACTTTAAAGGAGCGAAATTATTCCTCGAGATAGGGTTACGCCGAGCATTACCCATCTAATTATGTAACTCTTTCTTCAAAAGATTTTGGTGTTCTTGTTTTAAATTTCATGTGATATTTGCAATATTACAAATAATTTGCAACCAATAGAGTCTCTTGTTCACTCACGTCTTTCAACCGCCATCCAATTAAAAAAAAAACAATCAAATAATTCGCCGAAAGCACTTCCAAGTCAATCTGGATACATTTTAAACTTAAAAAATGGGAATATTTGATATATCTTTTGTTTCTTTAAAATTTTAACTCAGAAGTATTACTTTTTTGTGTTTTAATTACTGCTGCTTCTCAGTATTCCGAGTTATACTTCACCTGTTATACCTCCGTAAAGAAGAGAATCGTATATTATAACTTACATGCACTCACTATTATTCGTATGAGGAAGCACATCCTTTATCAAGGCTTCTTCAGCTTATATTAACAGTAGTGATATTGTTAATGCGTGCTTCGATAGCTGAGGTCATTTCGCACGTAGGCTTCCACCGGGAATTGAACCCGGGCCCACTTTTACCTAAATCGAACGCGTTACCCATTCGGCTATCGGGGAATCCTTTATTATATTATTATTATATATTATGTTACTATTCATGGTATTCCAACACTTTGGATGTGAAACACAATGGATTATATCACAACCTACTGTTACTGTTAATGTTTACCTCCACAATGATACTTTATTGCGAATAAAGTAGATTGTACATTTTATTTGTACAATGAACTAGATAAAGTGCACACATAAGCGTTGGAACTGCAGGTATGTTTATAAAATAAGTTTCGTTTTAAATTAGTTTTGTGTCTTATTCCAAACATAGGAACCACAGACATTCAAAATTAATATTCCATCAGAGGACGCAGTTAATCTTTATTGCGGTCCGTTTTTTGTTAAACCATCGTTAAAACACCTTGTAAAAATTTTGAACAACTTAAATCCCTTTTTTTCTTACCCATTTCTCGATAGGCATACCGGCAGAACGGAAGGTTACAGCGAAACCTCCTAGTGACGGATAGAAACAGCGATCTAATTGAAATATTATATATTCGTACTAAATATAAATTTAATTTTGCCTTATTTTGGATAGCATTAGTTCCATAATACATCGTACTTTCCATTAATCTCAATACCAGAGCTTATTCATTTTTGACTTTATCCTCATTAAAATTTTATCCATGCTATTTATCTAATTTACGTACAATATCATAGTCCATTCACTATTAACTCTAAAATTTACCTCAGATTTCAGCATTTATTCGCTACTCAATCTCTCTCTTCTATTCAAGATGGACGTTTCCTTTCTAGATTGGCGTCTTTCGAATATCACAGTGGCAAACTTTCATTATTTACCGTCATCCTATATCCGCAATCATCCGTAGCTATTTCTCATAATTTGCCTGCACAACTTTAGTTTGCTGCAAACTAAGAGGTAATCATTTGCATTTGTCTTTGTGTTTCCTTCGTCAGGAAGGTGCATTTAGTAAAATCTTCGACGAAAGGATTTTGTTCCAAAATGGTGAACAAATACTTGAAATTAATTTGCGATATTTAACTTGAAACATTTTTCAATGTCAAGCTTTACGGAGCAAGACTAATTTTACGTTTAACAAACTAAGGTATGGATGCGAAGTCGTGTCACGAACAACAAGCAATACTAATCTTTATAAATTGATATTTGTTTAAGGCTATATAAGTACCCTGCAAGCCGTCTTTCGGCGTGTTACAGGGGTCATGCATCATGACTCTACTTCCCTAATCGATTGATTTCGCGAAAAAACGAATTCTTGAATTGATTCGTTCTAGTATCTATTGCAGTATTTAAAACAACCTTTGTATCCTTCTGTATAATGCATCACCGAACGATTTGCAGGAAACTTTAACTTAATACGTACCAGTTTTGGCTAACAAATAAAGAAAGCAGCAATGGAGGCTGTGTATGTATTTTATACCTCTATTCTCGCGGGTTTTTTCACCCCTTTTCTGTGGATATTTTCCCGCACAGTGGGGTTGGGGTCTTCTTAAACCTTCAGTTGGGAAGATTCTTCCCCACAAACCCAAATCCTTCCGTATTGTTGTCGCATTTTTTCTTATAACTTTAAATATTAAATTTAACTTGTTTGTTTACAATCGATGGAAGGCGGAAGGGAGACCAGCTTGACCTAACCCCCCCTTAATAAAGAGTTATTTCACTCATTCTCTACCGCAAAGAGGAAATTTGGTCATAGATATCGATAGTTAAGACTCCCGCAACCGTTGCTAGGAAGTGCTATATCTACGGGAAACTTACTTCAGCAAGCTGGAGATACATGAAATCGTCCTTTTAGAGAATAGTACTTTGAGAGAAGGGTCCATGAAGTGAAATTCACCGTAATGGGGCCCTGGCATTTATATTCTGCAAGAGGACACCTTCGGGCAGGATAATCCGTCCGCCATTATCATCCCCATGGCGCCATCGCTGCGAGAGGGGGTGAAAAGAGCTTTTCCTCCGCTATTCAGAGACGTCACCCTCTTTCCTTTCCGCTGAATTCCCTCCGGACCACACCAGTGCGCGCCCCTGCGGCGCGGAGTCGACAGTTCCGCCTTTCCCCGCTAGAAGGCGCCACGCTCGCAGTTTCCCTCTCCCTCCCCTCTTTTCCGCCACTCCTTCCACCGCCAGTTCACCGGCGACTGCGCTAGATCGTGGGACGCCTTCTCCTCTCCGATCTCGTGTGTGTGTCCTCCCGAATCTGCGCGTGCGCCTCGCAACTGTTTTCTCCCGCAACCCCTATCCCGAGTCCCTGCGCGTCTCCAGCGGTGGCTGTGCTCTTGGAGATATAGCTAGGGGCCGGCGGACCCTCAGCAGACCCGGGCCCCTGCCTCTGATGGGCGTGTGCGAGGCTGCTGCCGACCCTCATCGTCTCGGG
Source organism: Ladona fulva (assembly GCA_000376725.2). Lineage (NCBI taxonomy): Eukaryota > Metazoa > Arthropoda > Insecta > Odonata > Libellulidae > Ladona > Ladona fulva. The sequence goes on from KZ308513.1 coordinate 425,282, forward strand.
ATGCATTGGGTGAGTTGAGGAGCGGGGTTCGACTCCAAATTCCCCCGTCCAGAGGCTGATGTTGGTCCACGGTCGTTCTTCGGAAGTGTTGGGGGATTCCCCTCGTCGATTTCCACGTGCTTCCAAGGATTTATATTTATGTATGCAATGATAAATATGTGGAGAGAGTGTCTCGCGATATGAGGGCACGGATTGTTTGTTTCGAATGTTTATGATTTCTTGGTCTTTCACCATGGAGACGGAGTTCGACAGAGTGCGTGAAAATAGGAGCGGTATGTTGTTAAAGAGGATTTCATTCCCTTAATTGGCCTTACGTTTGCCTGTAATTCGACGTGCGGGTGCTAAACTTCGAAGTTTTCCCACAGCAGAATGTGCTCGATTGTGACTTCCGTCCATTTGCGTTTGGTATGAAATCTCGACAACTTGCCGCACCGTTTTCAGGTATCAGATTCGGCAGGAATGGAATCAATCGCTCCGAAAGGTGGAGCAAATGACTGATTATAGCATGAAGTGTGTTCATGCCATGCATGATTTTTTAACGAAGGTAATTTAATTTAGATGACTGGAGGTGTTGAAATTGTACCTGAGGAGCCCCGCTCTCGGCCGGTGCTCTTAGGATCATTCGTAGATCGCTCTGTCTCTCATCCGTGTGAAATATTGTCACAATCATTCATTTGCTTACAATTCTTTCTTAAACCATAAAAATGTGTTGGACGCGTGGTTGTTTCATTCCAAATGAGGGAATGAAAACGGCTGCCTTCTTTGTGAATCATTTTCAGAAATTAACAATTGGTGAAACATTCGCTGGCTGTTATATTCACCACTTCCGTCTTCAGTTCATTGAAGCTTAGAGTGTTAATCGTCTTAGTTAAGTCAAGTAATCTGAGTAAATCCGAGAGTCATCATAGTATTGCGGTTTCAATAAAAATAGCATTCGAAGTTTAATACGACGAATAACATTTGTTCGCTGGTTTTGTGGTTGTGTTGGTCCATTCATCTCAACCACATTTTCTCTCTTCTTGGTTACTTCCGAGTGTCTCCACAGTATGTTTTGTTTATTGTCGCACCGTGTGATTCCCACTGGCTGTTTCCATAGTGTCGATTACTGTGAGGGTTATAGCTTGTCTTTCTTAGCAACGGGAAATGATTTTTCCGTTTTCCACGTTCATGTACAGGCGGGACTGCCAATATTGAGTTGCGAGTAATTCTACCTCGCATTAATTCTGTTTTCGTTTAATTTTTTTTTACTTCACCGGCAAACGAAAGCAACAAAGACATTAAAGTAAGAGCCGGTTAATTTTTCCAGTCACTACAAAAATCAGTTACCAAGAAACATGTTATAATCTTAACTGTAATTTTGAATGAAGAAAACTCTACGAACTTTAGTTTCCTTGATGGAAATATTGAAAAATATTGTGTCCCTCTTAAAATGTTATATTTTTGAGATAACGTAACTGGAATTCATAGCAGAGATTCCGCGCCGGATCCAAAGAGCTTACGGGCTGTAGACAGATTCCATTTTTGTCTTCTCTATAAACCACAGCGCTTGAAATGATTTCGACCCTAACTTAGGGTTTTCCGATCAATGTAATTGAATCTCAAGGCGTTCGAGGGAGGGAAGTGAGAGAAACTTTTCGATGAAATTGTTGAATGGTTAGAATACCTGCCCGGAAAGCCCGGAAAGAGACCTGGGTTCGAGTCCCAGTCGTGTCGCTGTTTTTCATATCCGTTCCTCCTTGGCATTTTAAGGCGCGCACCTCCATGTGCAAATCAAACGCCCTTTCCTATCGCTTAACAAATTATTACCTGGAATTGTCTTAACCCACTACTGTTACGTTTATTTATGATTGATGTTAAGATGTTAATCGCATAACATTTCCCTTTCGTCTTATCTTTTAGGTCCCTTCTTCCCTCTTTCATAAGTTTTCCTTCCCCTCCAACCTTTTATCACTATCCCCTTCCGAATCGCGCCTCCTTCTCTTCATTTCTGTCTCACGCATCTTTTCCTCATAACGCGTCTTTGGTTCTTGTTCATTTTACGTGCGTGCCGTGCATGTTCTTTCAACTCACCCTTTTCCATCTTCAGCGACAATATCAAGGAAACACTTATTTTCTCTAATATTGTAATGGAAATCTTGCACGAAGGGATGAGTAGGATGTGGAAGTTTCAAGCAAAACAGTTTCAAATAGAAACTTCATTTATCCATATATTGGTAAAAACGTTTCCATTAATCCAACGTCTATTCGTATTTTAGGAGTTAGTCATACTTGTATAATTAATGAAATAAAATTGATTTAAATTGCGGGCTAAGTTTTCCTCTAACATTCATAAAGAGATTCTGACTGATTCTGAATAAAATGATTGCAGTTACTAAACAGGAAAGGAAATATTTCATACTCAGAGGACGAAAATCGGTATAATGTTAGCGTCATATTTTAATAGTCATAACAAAACTAATATTAATAATGTGTTTTAGTTATAAATTCAGAATTTCGTTCAAAACCTGATTTACGTCTTTTATTCGATCGATCGCGTCGGCCTTTAATTGGTGATATTCCATTAAAATAACGAGCGAATTGACTACAAGGTTTATAAATCCAGTTAATGTATAAATAATCTCTTACTTATTACCTCTTGTTAGTCAATTCCCTGGATTTTTCCATTTGTCCATACATTAGAGATCTCTAGGAGGGCGATGTACGTATATAGATCGAGTACCTATTTTGCTATTTTAATTATGATTGCCACTAATGTTCTCTTAACTTCATATCTTTTGGGTTGTATTTTAAATTTGCATTTTCTTGTCTTCGGAGGTTCAGGGAAGGATTAACATTTTGGATTTAAGTCTGCAAAGAAACAGATGAATGACTACGAATGTCGAAGAAAACATTTTTGATTATTTGTAAGCCATTAAATATGCGATTAATGAAAATATTAAATTTATAAGACAGGTTTACGCGTCGTGGTATCGCTACCTCCAATACAAGGCTTCTGAGACTCCGAATTTTGATGAAGTTTTCAGTAATATTAAACCACAAGACTTGGTGAATGCTTCGAAAAGAATATACGGCCATAATACTTCCACATTTACAAAGTTAAGGGAATGAGATGTTTCTTATACGAGAAGTATTAAATAGATGGGTCCAGCATATTAAATTTTTCTTCAGCAATCGTCATTCTTCCACTGATTTGTAGTCACGAAAACTGATCTTCCCCAGCTTACGAAGCTGACTGATGATGAGATATAATTCAATGAAGTTCCGAAAGTGAATCTCCTTATACTACGAGTATATATACTTTTGCAAAATGTCAGAGACTAAAGACTCTCCGAAGATGAAATGTTAGAGGAGGACGCAATGATTGATAATTGGCAGATTTAATGAGAAACTCAAAGGAAAATTGAGGATAGTTAATTAGAAAGAAAAGAAATTCCCGAAATGAAGAGGAGAAAGCGGGCGGTTGAAGTAAATAACAATGACGAGATCCCTCATTGATTTGCGTACACACACTTGGAACACACTTCCAAAAGCGGGAAGAAAGAGAATGGTATTCCTTGAGTTAGGGTTTACGGTTCGCGCTAACCTATCCATCCGTTAGTCTTCTGTCCTTCCCTCGGTTGACGGAGTCAAAGGTCGCTGTCGCGCGGTCACACATATGAATCCATCGCGTCTCCTTTCTGACACTTAGCCTCGCATGCACTCTCCCTTCTCTTCCTGTAAAACTAAACCGCCTCTCATCTATTCACTGGTTTTACTCGGAGGGTTTGGCGCAGGAGTATATATGATACAAATCGCCTCGAATCATTAACTTCCGTTGGTTTGACTCTCCGTTTAATTCTTCCGTACTTTAGTATTTTCCCGTTACTTTCATATGATAGGAATGGAATTTAATCTATTAAACCATACAGAATACTCCTACGGATAATTGCAAAGGATAAATAGGGCTGCGCGTAAACAAAAGTTGCTCATGTACGTATTTGCGAATGAAATTTCGACTTGAATCTTTCGGATGTGAAGTAGCCAGCTTTGAAATCAAGTTTGTCAAAGTTATGATTTGAATTTTATAGACTCCATCGACAATTAATTGTTTATTTAGGATCCAAACTTATCTCTAATATACCACTTTTGAGGAGATAAAATCTAGAACAAAAATAACACTGGAGGCAAACTTATCCTATATTGAAGATCTTTCCTGTATACCCTGTAAGGAAAACCTTGGTTCGAATACTATTAATGTCGATATATTTCAATTCTATTTTTCTTCGGGACCTACGTTTTTTATGGAGGAACTAAGAGATTATTTTCTTTTAGTATTGAATTCCTATTTGCAGAACATCTAGGGTTGGCTGGCTGCATGTAGGTGAAATTGCTTACATGTTGTAATCCAAGCCTGCATTCTTTAACTTTTCGGCAAATTTTACGAACGAACTTTTTTATTTTCGGCTCGACAAGGATCGCGGAGCGCGATATGATATATTTATTGTAACTTATCAAGTGTGTGCAAATGATATGGAATGAATTGCTTAAGAAAGCGTCTCTGTAGGGGAATTTCATTAGTGAAGTAGTTTTAGGATTTAATCAAATTCATAGATATCAGTCGAATGAATGCCGGTGGAGACAGGTATCTAAATTCACTGAGAAATAAGTTGCGAAAATCCTTCGAGCGTCGAAAGAATACCAAGGCTGAATTTATATGCGAAGAAGAGCCAACGAATCAAAGGGAATTAATTAGCGTTTGGCAAATAGAAATCGCGGTGTTAAACAGGGCAAGGTTAGAAAAATCATCGAGGAAATGATTTAAGCGGTTTCTTTTTTTTGGTCCGTTAACCGAGGTGGTCCACGACTTTCCCGCGGCCCGAACGATTTCAAACCGCGCTCAATCGAGCGGATGATCTACACTCGAATCTACGGAGAATTCGCCAAAGAAACCATACTGGAGTTATTCCGTACCTTCGGCGGGAGGAAAGGAAAGACATTTTTGCGCGTAGAGTGCGTGAGAATCTCTCGATTGGAGCATCGCTCGTTCGAATCGCCGGCATCTCGACGCCGACTTCGCCGTGCACGTAAGGGAGGATTGAGTATTGGAAAGGGCCATTTTAGTTTTCCCACAGGATAGACAGTCTCGAAAAATGAGTATTCCTACCCCTCTCCGTCAAGCGGTTGGTTTCAGAGCCGTATGGTTTATTTTCGTGCCGGTTTAGGGATTGCGGAGTTACTGTTTTCTGTTAAGAGTTTGTAATAGGAGCCTTTGCACGCAGAAGACGCTGCTTTGATTGCGGAATCACCAAAAGAATTGCAAATGGTGGCTATGGAAACAGAGAGATTGAATCTGAAAAATTGATCCCGAAGCAATGGCTGTTTTTCTCTATAGAATCAGTTACATGAAATACTGTGTATTAAAACTGCTGTTGGATTTTTGAACAGGTATATGTATCTGAGTTGACATTTTCTGAGAAAGGAATTAAGAGATTTAAATGTAGGGGAACGCACGCATAAGAGTGGTGTTCAAGTATGATTTGAATGGTTAAACATGGGCGAAAAATGGGGTGCGGATTTGTGCACGCGTGTTTTTACCAATTTCGTCATTTGGAAGCGAAATGTGGGTGCGTTTGGAAGAGAACATTAGTAAAATGAATGCTATTGGATGGACGAAAAGCGGAACGTTCGGTAAAAACAGGAAAAAATGAGTCAGTAACGAAGAATAACCAATGAAGATGGGCTTAATGGTTGCATGGCCAGGGTGGGTACGTTGGTTTAGATTATGGAAAGGATGACCTGCCAGAAAGATAGGGATGGTTTGTAAGGAAAGTATGAATGGTACTAAAGGGGGATAAAGACCAGAAAAATCTGGTCGAATGTGGAGAGAGAGAGAAGTATGTTTATATGAAATATATGGATTTACGTATTTTTAAAATTTAAAACGAAAACGTTTGAAATGATAGGTTAATATAGAGAATTAATGTGAATACACGGTAGAGCACCTTGCTTGTTTGTCTGGAATTGTTCGAAAGTTACGCATTCAGTTCTATGTCGTGATCATTTCACGGAATGGTAAATTTAAAATTCACAGGTGGTTGGCAAATACGTAACAGATATTTTGCAAATATCAATGGTTAAATTTACTTGGTACATTGATTGAAATATGCTCCCGGATAGCCAAGTGGGCAACGCGTTCGACTATGGTGAAAGCGGTCCCGGGTTCGATTCCCGGTGGGGGCTCACCTGCGAAATGACCATAGTTGTCGAATCACTTTTAACAGTACTACTACTACTATGGGTGGTAAGTTAGGTATAAATCATTTTTCAATAGTAATCAATTTACTTGTGTGTGTGAGCTAAAGTTTAACGATAAACTGTCAATAAAAATCCCTCTTTTTCTCGTAAAATACAAAAGGAAGGGTTTATTTCGCTGAAAACATATATGACCATCAAGAGTATCATTATCCAAGAGCTGCAACTTCGATTAAACGAAAAAACTGCATATCTTCAATAGTCGCGATATGTCGTTGCTGTTTATTTACTTAGCTTTTTACCTCTTCCGAAAAATCCCTTTAGTGAGTCGAAGCCTCATTTGAATTCATCTTGTACTCTTCCCTATCTAATTTTCCATTTGCATCCTTTCAAGTTCGTTCACATTCGCCCTTCTTCTTCCGGCAAAGCATTCTATATCACCAATCAGCGTTCTTCTAAATAAATAAAAAAATAAATCAGCAACTTCATGTGAAATTTTTAGAAAGAAAGGTACGAAATACCGTTAGAGATACTTGCAGCCCTTCGGAGCACCAAAAAAAAGTCATACTTCTCGGATAAAAGCTGAGATTTCCTGGAAGACATTTTAAACGACGTGGATTTTTTCCTGTTATATGGGAAACAATTTCGCATCCGAGCAATCAGGGGACATATTTACTTCTCCGTTACCATTTGTCGAATGAGGAGTCGAGGGAAGCAGGGATTGCAGCAGAATTATTTAACGAGCCGATTATTCCTCTACGACTATTAGACGCCGATTGACAGAAGAGAAATTTCGCCTTTTTTTGCGTCCTTGTCGGCAGAATTTCCGCAGCCGTTCCTCAAAAGGAACGAGGGCGTCTCGTCGTTTCCATGGCAATACGTGACTCCGCTTTGGATTGATTGCATCCGTCGCAGCGTCCGTCGATATTCTCACTCGTTTGTCGATGCAAAATTCCTCGACGCGGATCAAAGCGGTTCCGAATTCTGTGAAACAACGCTCGGCTTTGCGATCCGTCCGTCAATGACCGCGTCTTTTAAAGATATTGGGTTCAATCGAGATTCTTATCGCGGAATGCGAATTTGAAGGGAAGTTTTTGCTCTAACACTTTGTTGATCAAAGTTAGTGGCGGAATTGAACGTCGGGCGTCTTATGCTATTAAATCTTTACACTAGAAGTTTATAAATGTAAAGCATTTCATTACTTTCATCGAGGTTTTAACGGTGACCCTTTATCAGAATCCTGTATTTTATTTATCAGCTTGCAAAGACTCGAAGATGGCGCTTATGCGAAACAAGTCGCTCTCCTTTGGTTTGTTTGTGTGGTAATTTTGCTGTTTCTTTCTTTATAATAAAATAGGGTTTAGTTTCCTAGAGAAAAGTGGTTTCTGCTTTTATTTTCCCATCGTAATGGAATGCCCAACTCGTTAGTCAGCTGAATTTCCTTTTTCACCAGCTTTCGATATTTCCTACAATCGTGGATTTAGGTTCTCTAATAAGATATTTTGAAGTTACATGAATAAATTCCTAGAGAAACTCACAAAGAAAAAGAAATATATATATATATATATATATACACACACACATATACACACACAGANTACTCCCTTGAGAGATCTTCACACGAGGACATGTGATATGTATGTATTTGGAAACCATTCACATGAGGATCTCCCATGTGCAATATTATCACAGTCAAACTTAAAACTATTTAACGATAAAATTGGTCTATTTTTCTATTAAATCCCCTCCTCGGAGGAAAGCAGTTTTCAATGAAGGAATATAAAAATTTTTTCATGAAAATTAAATCAATGAAGTTGGATCAAAGATTTCTCAATGTACGATTTATAGGGTATTAAAGAAAAAGAGAAAATTTGAAGACAAGTTTACTGATTTATAAAGACTTCGGTTTTCGTTGATACTTCATTATTCCCTTTTGAATGCAGTTTACTCGGATCTTAGTTTTTTTAGTTAATCATTATTCAGTTACGTAATGTGTAAGAATAGTTTTGGAGATCTCGGAAGATTTCGTCACGCTTTATCTCATCTATTTTTTCCTTGAGTTCTTTCACGGTTCCGAATATCGTTTGGATCAAGAATTTTTCTTCGTCTTTAGACATTAATTTTCTCGGAAACGGAATCGATTTGATCCTGGCATTTTTTCTCGAAAGTTGAGTTTATATTGCTGGAATTCCTCTGAAAGTTCTCACCATCTCCTAACCTTCAATCGCTTCCTTATATGACCTGACCCTTGTACGATGAGGGTACCTATTTGTGGATGAGTTCCCTAGAGAGGACGCACATATGGAAAGCTAATTTTGCTCGGTCTTAGAGCTTTGATTCAATGATCAACAGAAAGAGGGTCTTCTTTAACAAACCGAGTCAATCGATTCGTAATGCCGCTGTGTAAGGCATTAAAGCGTTGCGAACTCAGATTGGTCACCCTGTATTGGTCCATGGTGATAGTATCGTCTCCCGGCAACGGGAGACCACTGCAAACAAACCCCAGATGACTTTTCTTGGTGCAGTGTTTCTAGGAAAGATTTTTGACACTCTTGTCAGTTATTAGTGATTCATTTTTTATGACTCTTGCTATGGAGACACAATTTTACACTTTTGAGTTTAATACCTTTGTATATATGGGCTTTAAAGCACTGATATTTATGACCTTTGTGAATATAACAGGTATAAACAGGGTCTTATGAATCTCTAAAAAAGTATGACCACTTTCTTCAACACATGAGCGAGAATTCATGTGTGCGTGTACCGATGTTTCCCGATAACCTGACGACTTTAGGGGCAGTTTCCTATTCATTCTCCTTCCATGATTTCGAAGAGCCACCGGAAGCGATTAACTGAATTCCAAAAAACCTCACTCATTAACATCTCTAATAAGTAAACGAAATTATATCGAGATAATCTCGGCTCTTTTCGTCTATTCACGTTATCCTCCTAACAAACGGTTGGAATACAGTTTGTGGACGATGAGGGAAAAGCGGCCCTCTTTTGTTCTTTCAAATGATTTAAATTATCAAGCGTGTTAAAATAATGCGAGGAACGTCCGGATAAAGGTCCTGAAATAAGCATTCTTTCTGAATGATAATGAATGCCTCTTCTGAAGTGAAATATGCTCCATAACTCGATGATCTTTTTAATTAAAAATCACCGCGGGCAGTCAGGATTGCACGGTGTACAAACATTGTAAATTTCATCTCATGATTAATGGGTATTTTTTTTTTTAAAGCCGCGCGAAAAACTGGTATTTTACACACCATCCGCATTCAAGCTTCAGGAGCGGAGGTTGATTGATGTGCTTCCGCAAAATTTTAGGCGACATATAAGGAAAAATATTAAATTTAAATCTTCTCAATATTCCATAAAGCGATACAAAAAGTGTGAAATGCCTGTCTATGGAGAATATTAAGAATTATAATGTTAATAAGGTTGTCATGGACACTGTAGGTCTGTTTAAAGGGAAATAATCGATGCCTGGTTTTCAAACGTACTTAGAAAACTTTCTTCCACCTTATTTCTGTATAAGGATGGTTGTGTTTGTTGTTGTATGTACTTCCGTGACAGAAAAAAGCAATCAATGCTCGCCTGAGCCATGCCGTTGTTTAGTTTAAGTGAAATTTGCCATGATTTGCTTTAAAATGCGGACGAAATCCATGCTTCCAAAAGATCTTATTACTCTAATCAGGCCGATTGATGAGGTGACAACTTCGAAACCGGTCGCGTTGTGTTTTTCTTTATTGTAGATTAAGTCTAGTTTTGTATCACAATATTTAATAAAAAAATAGCTCATTATCACGAATAACATCATCTTACTGAGTGTAGATGGTCCCTCATCGACACGGAATGCCATCAAGTCTTAATTTCAACGTAATGAAAGCTCTGCCGAAAGGAAATGGAAAATCTGACGGCGATTTAGGTGTTGTTTGGAAAGTTAGCATTTCTCCAAAGTACTGCGATGAGAGTCCGCATTATAATCGCATCTGGTTCCGTTTGGGCAGCCGTGTGAACACCACCCAATTCAAGGTGTAATATTCAGGTGTTACCGGGAATATTTCGTGGGATTTATGATTGTTTTAGTTTGGTTCTGTGTGAACTTAAGAATCCGCTTTTCGGGTTCGTTTCCTTGCTGCTTTGCATATCAATGTTATCCTTGCATTTCCTGCCACGAGTGAGTAAATTAACGAGGGGATACCTAAAATTATATCGGAATCAATTATTCTTCTACCGTAAATGTTTCTTTTTATTCTTTCATTTAACATCTATCTGTTTGTCCGTCCGTCTATCTGTCTGTCTGTATATCGCTCGGGGGTCATAAACACCGGAAGCACAGATTCGTGCAGATTATTTTGCGGAGATATAAATACACTCTTTGTTAGCCAAACATGTATGGTTAAAGGTTTCCTATAATTATGAGCTTAGCTCTCATAGGAAAAGACTTGTCTGGCCGAAGTATCCTTCAATTGTGATGCCTATCACTGAGTAGGGAGTTGGCAAGTTTGTCCATCGCTGAATAGGGGTTTGATAATATCCAATAGAGGTACAATTTACATCTTTTATCCGTATTTTCACTCGTAGTCCATGGTGTATTAGGATACCTAGCATTTACCCACTATCATTATCTATTGCAAGTGGATTTAAGCTGTATCACTAGCGGTTTCTAGTCTGGTAAAGCTGGATGTCAGTTATCACCTTAACTAGCGAGAGATTTTATTTGCGTTTTTCAGTTTCAAAATTCACGAATTAGATGCTCATTTCCCTTTGAATTTGTTTATTGTATTAATCGATCCGAATTATGGGTCAACACTTCAATCACCAGTAAATATCCGGTCTACGTATTCTCATTCTTCATTACTCTCAAACCTTTCCATGCATATTCATCGACTTACGATAAATCCACCCCAAGTCGCGCTATCTTTTCCTTTCATTTCCCAAAATCATCATTCTTTTCTCCCCATCTTCTCTTTTGTTTCTCTCCACCGTTTAAGATTTTCATCCACGTATTCCTCTCGTGTTTTTCGGCACTCTGATTGCGTCAGCAAATTTCTTCGCATCACTCCCCCCGTATCATTCTGACGTCCCCAACCTCAAATTTATTTCTGTTGCATTTCCTCTCCTTTAGTCCGGTGGACGCCTCGATGTTTGCCCGCCAGCCACGCGCCCCTTCACCGCTCGACTATCATCAGCCGATTCCCCCATTTACACACCGATGTTGGAAACGTGCTTTCGGATGACACGCGCGTGGTCCGGGCCTTAGCTATGAATGGCTCGCCACAACTCTAATTGACCCAATTCCCTCGATTTGGAAGCGGTGGGTGTATTCATAATCAGAAGAAAGAGTTGTTCTCTCCGAACTTTCCATGTGATCAGGTCATTTAGAATTATAATGGAATGTTTGTAAACAATTTAAAGTTGACATCGCAGTCAATATTGCATTTTTGCGGAATATACTGATTATTATTCAGCCAGAGATGAGCAATATAAGTAAGATATAAAAGGAATGGCGTTCATTGTTTAGCGGTTAACAATTTTAGGACGAGGCTGGGATAGATCCTACTGAATACATACACGACTGTTTTCTGATTTGTAAGATAAGGAGAACACAAATCTTGTTACACGTTTACGTAGATTGCACTATCTTTCGGGGACAGCTTTGCAAGGTACGAGTGAGACGTAATGTCATGTACCTGAAAATCGTTCAGTAATATAATCAGCTACAGTTCACTGTAAAACTCACGGAAAGCATTACAATGCTTTGTTAGCGATGTCTGTTGTGGGAGTGTTTGTTGACAACCCTTTCAATATAGAGTTACAGTACTTTAGTGATCATTATCAAAGTTCTGATACCGTCTAAATATGGGCATTGTTTTACATCGGTCATTTGTGCTCTTTCTTCGTAAACGCTAGATAAGCATTATGTAGGCATTTAATTTTACTGAACAGATATACAGTTTTGGCTTCCCTCTCTGAAAACCTTATTTCGATTAACATATGTGTAACATGACGAACATGTACCGAGTACTAATAACTACAGGCACTTGATGGGAATATGCGTTGTTTTGATTTATGCTGCCAAGATTATCGGAGCTGTCTGAAAGCCTGAAACGGAGGAAATCGAATGCGATGCAATTTAAATCGAATTATAGCGTAAGCGTTTCAGGACGTTGCCTTTATAACAAAAATTAAGCGTCTGAGACGAGAGATTCCGCGCGCACACTTCCCGACCTGCTTTTATCATCGCATCAATTTCTGACCGATGAAAAAAATTCCCTTTGTGTGAAATATGTACGATGACCGCAGATTTTGATTAATATTTTGTTCTTTCTGGAAACTTGCTGAAAACCTGCCGTTTAATTAGGCGGAACTTGTAATGACTCCTGCTGCGCTACGACGATTTTCCTCTAATTTTAAGTAAATAATGGCCACCGACGACATCTTGTTTTATTTGCCTGGTCAGCCATGTGCATCTCTCTGGTTACCGATTCATGACGTTTGTCTCGGGATAAGGTTGTGATGACTTCGCTTTCTACATTTTAATTGGCTCATAAAGAACGGAAATGTAATGCGTTTTTACGGAGAAAACTACCGCGGATTTGTTTAAAGTGAAAGTGCTAGGAAGAGACAAACGCGTTGTAAGTTATGGTATGTGTACGGTGCATCGCCTACTCTAGAATAATGGCGTCCTTTTCTCTGTGTGCCTAAGACTATGATTTGGGTCGCATCCGAAGCTGAGGCGAGTGTAACAATTCACCAAGTATTGCGATGTTTTCGAAAATTTTCGGATACGAGTATAGTGTATCGATGCGAGATACGAGTAGCATATCGTAGTATAATTCAGGTTTCTTTAGGAGTGGTCATCGGCTTCTTTCCTGGAAGTTCTGACGAATCGAAAACCTCCACAGCCCAATCTGACTCAAGATTAAAGGAGTGTTCCCCTCGTTCTCTCATCTTTTTCTACAGATAAGTGTACGTAGGATAATTATGATTTTCGTAAGCTTTAATGAGATATCTGCGGATTCTTCATCTCCTTTTAAAGTAAAGGAAAGACACGTTTTTCGAAGATTTCCGAATTGCTGTACCTCAAAAATGACTTGAAAAGTCTTCTCATGGTCTATATGGACCATGGAATTTTATGAAAAAAACCATCTCATCATCTGGAATTCATCACACAACGAAAGTTTCTTCCGTGCTCTTTTCCTAAGAGAGGTAATTTCCTTCTCATTGGAAAAGGAAGCAGTCTCGTATATTTTTTTCGAAATCCTTTTACGCGACCCATGGGAAACGTTCCTCGGTGTCATTTGGCATTTCCTCGTGTTCCAGAAATGCGTAAGCGCCATGTAGTAGCCGTAACAGTTGCGACCACACTTTATCAGGGATGCGATAGCAGCAGTGGTGCGGTTCCAGCCCAGCCATACCACGTAATGGCCCAGGGCTCGAAGCCAAGGCGTCTAAATTGACTTGAAAATTATGTGGAGCATTTCCTCGTTTCCCATCCCTCGAGAAAAAGACGAGCTGTGCTGCTACAAAGTATACTAAGTATGTTAAAAACTACGAAAGATCTAGCATTTCGAACGCTTTGAGTGGATCAGATTATCCGGAAAGAAGTAATTTCATGTTCACATGCAGGAGTTTATATATTCTTGGATGCGTTTTAGCTTATACTATTTCAGGAGCGATGGGTGTATTCTTCGGTCGTTGCACTAATACTATTGCGATGCATTTATTTTGCGCGCTTTCACTTTAAAGCGATGTATATCTTAATGTAGTTACTTCGATGAAAATGCCCTGCAAACCGGCTTTCTGGACATGGCAGGAGCAGTAAGCTTCGTTCCGTTTAATTTCTTAGTTTCTTAACATGGAGTATTGTTCGGAGAGAAAATGTGGTCTGAATCGAACGTTCTTAGCATCTATTTCCTTCTTATTCTCGTGGTATGTGATAGTCCGATTAATCAGAATTGAATTGTATTTTTGATTTCTCAAGACTTACTCAAGTTTTGATCTTCTTTCCTCTGAGGATATATAATGATAATGAGCGCCATGGTAACCCTTTACGATTCATCTAGGCATTTATTGGACAAAATGTTTGATCTTAGGCGGAGCGGGTTGCAATACATCAACGGATCTCAATTGAGAGGTGATTCATTATATCTGTCATAAGGTTTAGGACGGGAATATTTCCTGAAAAGCTTCTTCATCGATTTTCGCTCACATTTGATGCTCCAGTTTCCTTATGTCCGTCTTTTCACGGGTCATTTAATGTTCTAAATGCTATCAGTAGTATTTGGTGGTATCCATGACAACAAAAGGAAGTTGACTGAGTAAATTTATTTATCGAAACCCGGGTCGCATGTGTCGTTATTTATTGTGTAGTAGTATAAATTAATTTACTCAGTCAAATTCCGTTTGATTTTAATTTTCTGCTCACAGTTCACTCCAGGAGACCATAAGGTTTATTTAATTCGTCCTCATCACCTCTTAAAGTGAATTGTGGGTAGCGATATTTCCGTAGGAGTAAAGAATACTAATTGACGGGATTTAAGTCGTAGATCATGAATGACTTTTGTTAGTGTGAAAGGATATTCGGGACTTCTCTTCTTAAACAGGACATCAAATACGGAGGTAAATCGGAGGTGAGGTTTTTGCACGAAAATCGCTGTACTGAATGACTCCAAAAGGAAACCTATTCCCAACATCATTTAGGAATGCTTATTAAACTTTCACACGGAGCGAGATATTTCGCATCCGCCTAGCGCTTAATTATCGTTTGTTGGTTAAAAATGGCTATGAAGTGCTTAATTCGAAAAAATCTCTTGTTAGTTGCTTAAAAACGACTTGGTAGGTGCGAGCCATTTTGTCCCATTCCCTGCTGCATGTAATTGGCAAGGAAGTGAGCCGTTGTGTAATGAATGATGGGACGTCACTGGTCCAAGGAGCCGTTTCGGTGGCCGTGAAGGCCAACCAAATAGCCGTGAAATGTATCCCTCCAGGTGCACTCATCATAAAACTCCTTTCTTAAATTTTCACCACTGTGACGTGTTAGTTATCATTCAGCTATTCATACCCTTCGTAGTTGGTTATCTGAAACGTTACCATCGCAGCGATTCTTTGCTGACACTTATCTTGTTTCTCAATGGGAATAACTTAGACAATCGAACTTCAATATATGTAGATTCTTAAAGGGCTGACTGTGTGTTATACAACTGCGTCTACAATGACACCCTACAAGCCAGCAACCGGCCTAAGGCATACACATCAGGCAATCAACCTCTTTCTTACGTTTATCACCATGTTAGTCCGTTCGCGATATGAGTGAGTTGTTTAAATGATTCGCGCATGCGTCCACATTTCTTATGTTACGCTAAATGTCGGATCGGCCTAACAAGCTGGAAGCTTCCTAAATACGTTTACGAGTACTTATTCCGTAAACGTAATCTCCGTATACCTCCGTAATATTCCGCAACGTAATACGTTTACGGAACATTTGATTTAGTAACTTCTTATTCACGAGCTTCTTATCTTCCCTTTAATAAAAAAAAGAATTAAATGATAAAGTCGCTTGGTGTTGAATTTATGAGGATTTGATGTATCGATTTTAACTACCTGTGAAATTTTCTTCTGCGGTAATATCATATCGAACCAAAGAGTTTTTTAAGTTTCGCAGGGTAACAGAGAACCCTCATAGGATCTTTAAAATCGTGATTTATAAACACACTCCGTTCAATTCCGGAGAAACCGTTCGAGCAAAACTTTGAGTTCTGAAAAGATGAGGGTGAATTCGGTGTGAGTAAACCCTTAAGTATCCTTCGACTGAACTCACTCACCGATCTAAAGACATTCCTCCCTTAATTTCAACGCCGCTGACGATGGATTATGTGCAATTAAAATGCGCGTTTCATATCTCTAAGCCATTGTGCGGACCAAGGAGAAAAATTCATTAATCGTGATTCCTGCCATAAGAATAACTCACCGTTCGCCCCTGATACTATCTTCTTGAATTTTAACGCTCGGTCTTTACAGCTAAGCTAAGAGCGCACTATAGTCCATTAATGCAGGGAATTACAGTTATTAAATCTTCAGATAAAATCTATCCTTTTAGTTTTAGTACCCTTTTTGCTTTATTATGTAAAGCTGAGATATTTCCATGAGCTCCAGTCAGTCCTTCACGGTAACATCAGTTAACCTGCGAAGAGTCCGGGTATTCTACAAGGTTTAATAAATTCGCCTTCTTATCCAAGGAATAGCACCCTCGTGGAAAATCGCTCAATGATTTGATTTGAATTGGATTAACTTTGTATTTACGATTCAACGATGGAATTTTGAGACATTTCAAACTGATTTTAAAGCCCGCTCAAAAACTGAACCCGTCGATTTAAATGTTTTCGTGCAGAATATATATCCTCACGAAAATTCAATAGGCCAAAAATTGAAAAAAAAAACTGTGGAACAATTTGTAATGCTTTTCTGATACTTACAAGGGGTTTCATTTTTTTTAAGGAAAACAAGTTTATCTAATGAAAAACTCTTGAATGTCTACAGAAATGAATACCAATGGAATCTTCGCAAATAGTTAAATCGAAAATATAAATTCCCAAGGAGGAACGGACATGGAAAAAGTCTGACGGAACCCAGACCGCTGACGATGGATTAAATGAGTATGTCCCGGTCCCGTCAGACTTTTTACATGTCCGTTTCTCCTTGGGAATTTTCCTAGGTGCACGCCTTATCGTGCCAAGTTATCAAAACCCTTTTCCTTGTTTTAAATATAAAGGCCTTATCAAGAGATATACATGCTTATGACATTTAAAAATTTTAAGACTAAGGAAAAGGGTTTAGGTGACTTGGAACGATAAGCCGTGCATACTAGGAAAATCCCAAGGAGAAACGGATACCACAAAAGTCAGACTGTACCTGGGACTCGAACCCGGGTCTCCCAATTGCCGGTTAGATTGAGACTACATAATAAGCTCTTTAGGGAGAGCATTGTCCAACGGGCGGTAATAGGGGAGCCTCGGAAAACAGGAGTAGATAACTTAAGGAGTACATAAGTCATTTGAGCAAGAGTAGCAATTGAACATGCCATAACTACCGTCTCTAAGGGAAACGGAAAGAACTTTTATAACAGCTAAACATTTCTTTCGCAGCCCTTCCGAGCGCTGTAACGAACGGTGCTTTGAAACCGACGTAGGCGACAGAAATCCGAAAATCCCCGATTGGGATCCTCTCAGCATAATCGCCAATCCGAGCGCCTCGTCTCCATGGCTACCCACGCTTTGTTTCGCCGATGGAAATCTTTTTCCTCTCTTCGCTCGGAAACGAAAATGACGGAGGCCGTTCGAACCAAAGGAAACGAAATACCGTTCTTCCCTCCCTCTCTCTCCACTTTGTTCTCCGAATTAAAGTTGTTTTAAAATGCAAATGGAAAAAAACCTGCCGTATCCATACCCGCCATCAAATTGAGGAAGCGATAAACAAGATAATTATTATATTATTCATACGGCGCAAGCAGCGACCCGAAGTCAGTAAATCGCCGTCACACTCCGCGGCCCGCGGAAGCGTTTTTATCTAATTCCGCTCTTCTTCTAGACGAACGGACATCGTACTTCTTTTTTTTTACGCATAAATAAGTGCGCGCGCTTGAAGAGGGAGCGAAACGGCTCCAAGTGCGTAAACAAAGTGACTCTTATCTGCACTCTATTCAGCGCCTCCTCCGCGACCCCATCGCCCCCCCTCTTATCGCTCAAGATGACTCGATCGATTCCCGAGACGTGCGTTTCCTCTCGAAGAATGCGTCGGCGACGGAGGCACTTCCGGCCGAGGAAGTGGCTGCCGGGGGAGATCGGGCGGGCGCTCGGCGTAAAGGAGACGACCGCCCAGGGACCTGTGCCTTTAAGGACAGTCGATACAAGGCCTGAATATCCGTTTTAAGGCTGATGGCAATAACATCGCCAATACTGCATGCACATCGATATAAAATTTCTGTTTTCGATGCTTGAAAAATGTTGCTACGCTATCATAGATTTTCCGTTAGGATCTTGTAAACCATAATGGAGAACAAAATTAGAAAACGTGTAAAAATCGACCCTTTTCGTTGTAGTAGTACTCGGGAGTAAGAGGTGATACGAAAATCTTCTTGCACAGAATTTTAGCTTAATCCTTAATCTTCTAATCCAGCCACTTTCCAAGTACATAAGTTTCACACAATTTCCGTAATCGTGTAATTAGAGCAACGTGTCCAGCGCATTCCGCAGCAAACAGATCGAAAGAGCTTCGGCGCTACAGTAATTCGTTCGAACCATCGCCCTTCCACCGCCTTCAACGGCATTTCTTCGAACTAAATACTGAAAGTACAAAAGACGGCTAGTTTGAATTGTATCCGACGCCCTTAAGGGTTACGAACTTGCATGGCAGAGACCTTTAGGTTTCAGAAGATTTTGATTTGTACCCCGCCAGCCGCCAGTGGCGTATGGCAAGGGGTGTATTAACACCTTACCCAGTCTGCTCTATTAGATTCTCTGATGCTATTCGGAAAGAACTACCTGAAGTAACTATCTGCTTTAGCGATGATTTCCTTGTATTTCTTGGTCGTCGCCTCTCGAAGATCGCGCTCGCAGTTTACCGGAATGATCAGAAAGATACATTTTCCTCTTCCCTGTAACAAAAGACAAATGAAATATATTTCATTCATCATGACATGGTAGCAGGACCTTTTATGAGTGTACTTTTGAAAATATTTTTCGTGCCATAAAAATGATAAGCTCTTACAAAACAATGCCTACGCTTTTGACTCGAAATGTGTTAAATTAAGCCGGGTTAAGTCATAGAGAGAGAGAGAGAGAGAGAAACGTCGTGAATTTCCGCAGGATATTTAATCTAGGACCGGGTTCACAAGCGTGCTTGCGTCTTCAGGCCTTAATAGAGATTTCGAAATCCGTGCATGATCTACTTTGTTCTATTTTCGTACACAAAAGATTCATCCATAGTAGTTAGTTATCTTTGATTTCATAAAGTGATTTTCGAAGGAATTCATCGTTTAATTTTTGGGTAGATAATAACAACCAAATGAGAGTTTCATGGTGGAAATTGTGGGCGTGGAGAATACCCGTTATATAACATTGATAATCCTGAAGATTACATTAATTATAATTGTCGCCCTAATTAAGAGGTGGGGAGATATATATCTTCTCTGGTATCGAAATGATGGTATCCAGGCGGCGCAAACAAGTAGACGGCTTTGTAATTTTTTCCTTAAATAAAAGAGCAAAACCAGAAAGATAGTACCCACGACGCACGTGGAGGACGGGATACAAAAACCCGTAAATGGTGTCATATCGTAAGAACTGTGAATGAAAATGGGTGGGAATTTATACCAAATCATGGATATCTCTTTGGTGTAAAATGATATGACGACGATATATATAGAATATGATACAGAATCGTATGACGAAGTCAGGAATGGAAGTTGGCTCTAGGATTCGGGGATCATAGGAGTAGCATAGAAGTAAATATTGCAATTTTATCTTAAATAAGTAGAAGCCAGACGCCTTTGCATTGGAAGTATAAGATGTGACGGAATGCTTTCAGTTAAAACTCGCTGGTTTTGCTCACAAGCATATTCACTTCGCAAACTCGGCTTTAATAGATCAAGAAGAATGAAACCGTTAGGGGTACTATGTTTTTTATTATTTTCTCTCAATTTATTTATTGAAAAACTCCCAATTCAGGAACATTTCAAGAGCTAGCCTACTCAGCTGCTCAAATCACCTTAATGTAGAGACTTCAGTCTTTAATCTTGTCGAGTAACGAATGCATAAGCGTAGTGGGGAAATCTCTAAGGTATCCTTAGAAACTTCACTCTACGATGATTCGTCTTTTGTTAAGATTACAGCCCTTGAGCCTACGGTTCTTCCAATATACTTCTTCTGTGTTCTCGCGTCATTAATTTTCATAAATAATTGAATAGTTTATTGTCCAGAATTCGGAATTTACCAAACGGAATTTTAAGCAGCATCTAGGATTACGCAAAAGAAGGTTTGGAAACATTTCGCCAATCTCAGTACGTCGTTGTTGCATTAGCCTCGACTTTTTCTGCGTTTTTATTTTTACTTTCAAAGTTGATCACATTAGATTTGCAATTTGCGTTTTTGGACTCTTACGTTTTTTTGTCACTGGATTCATCTTCACCAGGACGACTCATAACTGTCCTAAAAGGAAAGTGGGGCCATATACGCTTTGGAAAGCTTTCTCATCACAAGATTCCCTATAACACACCACTTTATACATATAGAATACATAGTGATGTAAGATTAACATTCAGACTAAAAACAATAGTAAAACTAATCCTATATAACTTCGATGGTTCCAGTCTTTATTTGGTGGTGTGGCATAACTGAAGAAACGAATTAGTTGAACTACGAATTTTCAAAGTATATTTCAAATTCTTAGTGCAACTAATTGAGCTTCTTCGATGCTTTCTCCTCGTAAAATTTCATACGGAATTTATGTTAGCAGTCTTCGCTGAAATGGGAATAAAAATATCTTTTTTAGCGGATTATTAAATTACATAAATTAAAATGTTAACTATTCATAACGAATATTTTTATTAATAATAGTATTTAACCAATTTTAATAGTCAAAACTTAAACTGTCTTTCCATTCAATGTATAGGATCGTTTCCCTTTCATATGAATTCCTTCGAATCCTTTACTATCAGATTCCACGAACAGGAAGATCTGACCTGCAATTCACCTCGACGGATTAGCCTCCAACTCCTTTTCAATTAGTCTTTAACAATTTCTTCCGCTAAATTTCGAATCCTCAATGCCAATCACAACCTAACATGCGGATACAGTTCCTACAGCTTTTTCATCAAAATGGCTCATTTAATATTCTTCTCCTGCGCTGTCGCGGAAAATTTGTCTTCGGATGTCCGAGAGAATCATACCCCTCGCTAGGCTTTTGATTCAACCGACGTATTTGCAGGCGCATAATACGAGAGTTGAAGACATGTTTCATCTCTCCAAAACAAGGTTTCGACTTATCGAAATGTATAATGTATCGAACATAGAATGTGAATTTCGACCAACTTGAGATAAACGAGTGTAACCCACGACAAAGACATGGAGCGATAAATAAAGAAAAAACGAGTGAGCGCCAATCGCATTAGACCAAACAGTTATTCGTTTACCTTATCAACGAACCTTGATGATTTGATGATGATAGTAAATCGTCTTTCTTTGAGCGAGATGTCTAAAGTCTTCTCTTTCATCCATCCCTTCGTATTAATCCATATAGTTATTATTTAAAGAAAATAGAAAAATGAGAAGAAATGTGAAAATAAAAATACGTAAGAGATTCTTGGGAAAAAGTTATCCATTGCAAGAAAGCGCCCACTAGGAAGGGAGGGAAAACCTGCTCAAACCTAGCGATAGTAATAGCTAAAAGATGCGAAAGAACATTAAAAGATCATATACTAGATCAATAATGTATAAGATCATTAAATGCATGTAATAGATACACTTCACAGAAAATGCACAGTCGATAGATGCATAGAATGGCAATAAATGCGAGAGTCGATGCGGCAAATCTCAACCTTTCTAATGTTCTACCGATTCATGTACACCTAACGGGATGGACGGCTTTTTGGTGGCCGTGATAAAAAGGTCATGACATCTTCATTCTCTAACGAGTCCCAGGAGGAATGTCCTTCCCTAACACCGCACGGCACCCATCTTCCAATGAGATGTTGCATTTTAATGCGAAGACGAGAAAGTCAACGCATCTTTCGTAAGAGCGGCCAAGTGGGACGTCGTATTCGGGGCCGAGGGCACTCGGGAGGGGAGGTCGCCGGTTCGGCTCCCGCGGTCACCGCAAGCGGGGCGTAATCACGCGGCAGAGGGAGCTTCAGCGGCGAGGAACTACTTAACGGTTGGAAATTGAAAGCAGCCCATTATGAGCGGTGGGAACGAGAGACGGAAGAGAGGCCCTTTTCTGGCGCTAACTTCCGGTGGCCGGCGTCATGCGCGGCTAAGATAAGGTCATTGGAGCGAGATAGGGTGAGAACGAAAAGGAAATCGAGGGGTGGCGCTCCGTGCCTTCAACGCTTTTACGGCCGTGCGAAACAAGTGCATCAAATCGGAGGAAAGCGGTCACCCAAAGCTCTCGCTTGACCAGGAGGACAAAACGTATTGTTTCGAATGAAAAGGGTTTGGTGGCAGTTGGTCGAAGGACAGCACGTCGATGGGACGACCCGTCGTTAGACTTTTCGTCACTGGGACATTTGGTCGAGAGACTATTCGTCGCTGAGACAACTCGTCGAAAGACACTTTGTCGAAGAGACTACTTGTCGAAAGACAATTCGTTGCCGAGTCAACTAGTCGACAGAAGGGAATATTGTTATCCAAACTTATCGGTGCGTCATTATTATTATGGCGTAATAAGTTAATACATAAATAATAGATAAATATATAATAATAATTCCTTAATTCGTATAATTTGCTGATACGACTGAGTTATTATAGTGAATATTCAACTTATTACACCATAATAATAATAATCGATAAGTTAACTATAGACAATGACTACCACCTGGCCTGGAGCCTATTTGTAGTCTAATGGTGCAAATAAACAAATAAACAATAATATTCCCTTCCGTCGACGAGTTGACCCGGCAAACAATAGTCTTTCGACCAAATGTCTCAGCGACGAAAAGTCTAGCGAAGCGTAGTCCCATCCACCTGCTGTCCTTCGACAAACTGTCCCTGAACCGAATGAAATATACTTGGAAACACCTTAATATTTTTAGGACGCGGTCCAGTGTTTATGTAATATTTCCTCCTGAGAATTTACTTTCGTCCGATTCCGAAAACTGACTGTTATCTCTAAAGTCACCGTCGAAATCTTCTTATCACATTGACGGTTGTTAATTTAGGAGGAGGAAATATCGAGTTTCTTGGCCCTGTGTGGAGAGGTGTATGCAACGTGAGCAATCACCAATTTCTTCACAAGAGGGAAATTCCTCTATCTTGAAATATCTAAGAATAACGCCTAATTTTCATAACATTGCATTAGGGCTCAAAAGTTTCACTCACAAGGAAAGTATATACTCTCAGTAACGCAGATTTCGACGAAAATCGGCAGTTCGATAGACTTCGAGAAAAGAATAACGAATTATCCTTCAAACTGGGTTTTCTGAGCGGCAGTTTTCCCGGAAAATGGCCTTAATGCATTTCAATAACCTCATAATTGTAAATGTGGAAACGTCAATGAAGGATCACAGCCGAAAACACTAGCTTGAATGAATTGCTGGTTATTTAGTGCATTAAAGCTCAAAAACCAGACGCTGGAAATAATTAAATATCTGACTAAGCATTTATGGGTTTGATCGCAGTAAATCCAGAAGTTCCAGTCTTTCTCGTCTTTGCGAATATATTGTGCAGACGTGCATAAAAACGTTTGAGGAACTTTCTGGAAAATCATAGAATGTTAACCCAAGGTATCGTTAAAGATCGTACCATAGTAACATGAACAATAAGGACATATCCCAAAAGGATTCTGGGTTAGACGCCAGACCATTTCTCATTAGAAATACTTTTCTTTTAATTGTTTCATGCCTTTTCCGAAAGGATACATGCCTATCACTGGAATTACAAATAGAGGATGTGAATCAGCAATGTATAAATTAATGCCATGTACCAGGAAGTTCGTCGAAATATTTATTTGTAAATTTGTAAGTCGGGACTTTTGGATTTTCTGGGCTCGAACCCACGATAGCTGGGTCAGATATTAATTTTTTTCCGGTGTCTGGGTGACCAGTGATATGAGCAAAAAAATTAGAAATCCATTCAAGCCAGCTTTTTTAATTAAAGATTACAATACTTAAACTAGACATAGTCCACAATAGAGTTGATTCGTTTCATATTCAAGCCCGAATTTTAGGAACTGTGGTTCTTTATTGGCTAGTCAGTTATGATATTCTTGTCTCAAAAGTCTACACAGCTACCGATTTTAATGGAAATCTGCGTTTCCGGAGCAATATATTCTCCTTGTTATAGAAACATAACCTTTAGATCAATTTAACAAATCGTTTATCGTCGGTTCACAAGTCAGTATGCTTGAAGATGTAAATGAGTAGTTTATTAATCGAAGGGAGATAAATTAACCGATGAATAATAATCTCCGGAACAGCATATTAGTCTCCTATCACTGTTTCTTCTATAAATAACCCTGGTTGCCTGATTACGACAGACAGGAATATTTACGTAGCAACATCTTTTCCTCGTTATGTTAGAAATCAGTCCAAGAGAAAAATTACTCCGCTGAATCCACTCTCAATGTACGAAGAGTACAAAAAAACTTCCAACAACAAACAGTTCGTCACTACGTCCATTTATACGGGTCACACTGATAACTCACGCTGATTTCGGCGTATGAATTTCCCTCAGTTGCTGCTACAACATTTGGTTAAAGTTGCGTTCAGTCCTCGTCTTCCTCGTATATATAGAGTAGAATGTTTGTATCTGTATGTTAGCTTATAAACCGAGAACCAGACGTCACACACCTTTCAAACTTTCAAAGATCGTTAAATGACTTCTCCGGACAGATAATGGGCTACTTTTTATTCACCTAACTGTCTCCGGTTCTATTCCAGGCGTTTATAACTGTTTCCATAAGAAATGCATGTAAAGCTCACTTTTATTGCTTGCAGGGTTTGTTTCTATCGCAAAATTAATCCAGAAAGAATAGCCGTACGAAATCGAGACAAGCACCGAAAGAAGGGAAATTGAATGAAGATTCTTATTTTAGCCTTGAAACATTGATTTCGATTAGAAATTGCGAGAATTTTGATAAAATACACGAACATTTTGTGATATTTTGTGGTTGTAAACAACCGGTCCCCCTGACGACTAGTTTTCATTGTTGAATCCGAGCTCATGCATTTCAGTTCACTTTTATCACTTGCAGAGTTTCTATCTTTTGCAAAATTATATAGGAAAGAATAGTTGCATGTAATCGAGACAAGCACTAAGAGAAGGGAAATTGAATAGAGATTCTTATTTTGGTCGTTGAATATTGTTTTCTGTTCAAAATTACGAGACTTTTGATAAAATGAACGAATTTCATTGCATTTTCCTACAAGAATACATTTAGAATTGGGGCCCGATGAGAAATGTTGGTTTATCTTTTGTGAAAATAGGACTACTACATTTAATTCCCCATTTTCCCCGTTGAGAATCAACGGGCGCTTCAGCTAGTATTCTATATATATTTATAAATATGTATCTATATCTTGTGATATGTATTAGTTTTTATTTATCAACTCGTATGCCTATTACTTTGTATCTACTGTTTTTACCAATTCTCTTACACCTATGTTTACCGAATTGCTTAGATGTATAGAGTTATTTTTCTAGATTTAAGTTAATCTTAGTCAATTGTTTTCGGTTATTAAAGCAATATTGTGGTAGTAGTAGTACTGTAAAAAGTGCTTCGACAGCTTAGGTCATTTCGCACGTAGGCTCACACCGGGAATCGAACCCGGGAGTGCTTTCATTGAAGTCGAGCGCGTTGCCTACTTGGCATTCCTGGAGACCCTAATGTAATATTAATATCATGGAATATCTCCAAAGGCTAGGTGGAAGAGAAGCCATTTTGACCTGATCACGCCGTAAGAGTAAAATAACAATAATATTTTTTTTATTTCATACCCACATACAACATTAACGCCTTGTCGACATGACGGATATGAACAAAATAGAATAACACATGTCAGAAATAAAATTACAGATTAATGCAGCTCAAGGCTCACACAACAGGAGATAACAAATGAAAGTGCTGAAAGTACCATAAGAAAAATTAGGCCAAAATAAACAAAAAATACAGCGAAGACAATAGAAAATAATAACAGCAACAATAACAACAATAACAACAACAATAACAATAATAATAATATAAATAACAATCTTCATGCAATAATGACTATATTACGTCCTTCTATCGGCGCTCAAAGTTACTTAATGTTAATCATTAGTCAGCTAAAGTGATTTCAGAAAACTGAA
The DNA here is from genome assembly GCA_000376725.2 of Ladona fulva. Taxonomy (NCBI): domain Eukaryota; kingdom Metazoa; phylum Arthropoda; class Insecta; order Odonata; family Libellulidae; genus Ladona; species Ladona fulva. Next base: position 451,576 of record KZ308513.1, read on the forward strand.
CAATTTCCTTTCTTTTTGGCGAAACTTTTGCAGAAAAATCTGTTTCCAGCTGATTAAACATACGATGCGTGATTGACTCACCATCCCTCCCTCGAGGTGATAGCAATGTCCGGAATCCAGAACCTTTAGCTCCAGATCAAGTCCTCCAGTTCTTGGTGCGACAAACCTTCATTTATGAATGCCCCAACATAATTGTTTTCTCTCTCAAGTGCTCTCGGGAATTTTCTTATTCTAAATGCCTCACCACGTCCTTTGAGTAAGACCTTCAGTTTTGAGCTCCTCGCCAGATTCGATTCGCCTCCCGATTTATTCTGGGGAAGCGATTTTACGATTCCTTTTCTCCGTTAATCGCCGCATTTATTGCCGTTATAATTAGAGCGAAGGACCTTATAAATAGAGTAGGCTTTGGGGGAAATTCGCAAACTTTTATAGCAGGTTTATTTTTCTTCGATGTGATATAAATGATTGGATTTGAGGATCAATTGCGTCACTTTGAGGCACTTCCCACGCCCAAAAGAAGATGTTGAAACTCGGAGAATACCTTCAAAGACTCGTGGATCACAAATTTGGATTTTGTCCTGAAATTTTATTTATTATTGTCATGAAAGTGAAGGTGCTATTGCTCGAAATGATTCTATTTTGTGGCTTCCCTACTTTAGCTGCTCCATACCCACGGAGTAGTCGAGGGGATCGTTTTTGGGCCCGTTTGAATTAGCGATTGAGCTGAAATATTAAATAATCCTAACATTTCTGTCCTACTACTGTATCCTTTACGATTTCATCCGACCAGTGATTCCATTGATCAAATGGGGCATTGCGCAAAGACAGTCATAATCAGAAATTCCACAATTGGTAATTTTAACGCATTGAAATGTTTCAGGAGCGATCTGCCCCGAATTTAACTTGTTTGCTCGGTGAATAACCGGATTTGAGTGGATCATTCACTGACAAGACTCGATGATATGAAAATTTGCGTTATAATTAGTATTAATTAGGTGAAACCAGCGTTGATGGTTAGATTAGACTGTTAGAATACAAGTCTAGTAGAGCTAGCTTAAATTTCTCGAAAAACTGAAAAACGCGCGAATAACGGTTTTGCGTGATTTCAGCTTATGTCTCGTAATGCATTATTTCTAAGATTTATTAATCATTATACTTTTTTCAGTCATTAAGATACGAATGAAGAATGTTTCTCCTCATACAAGAGAATTAATTACTAAGAATATACCTCCAGTATAAGAATCTAATATTCTGGAGCACAGAAAATATTGGACTCTAAAGTTTTCCATCTTTGATTATTTAATTACGAGTGATGTCTACAAAATACATTCAATCGAAGGGTCTCACCTTTCGTAATTGAAATAATTGTTATCCTGATTGACTCATCAAAATAGCTGAAACAATGATAAGAATGTGACAACGATATTTCAAAGCCATGACAGGTTGCAATCCGGGATTACATAGGGACATTTTAAAGGAAATATTTTTTTGATTTTGACCTGAACATTTCATAACTTTTACGACCGTAGGCGAAATATTAGTCTTTTTTATACTACGCAGGAGCAAATTTGAAAGAGAAAATTCGCAAATTCCTTAAATTGGTTTCGATTGGTTCTTTTAGTGCTACTCAGTTGCTATGGGGATAATATACCCAATTCTCAGTACACTCAATGTGTTTTTTGCTAAATTTTCATTGGTGATCGTTGGAACACACTTCTGGAATGAGGTAGATGTTTAACTAACGTCTTTGGAGAAACAATTCCTGCGAACTTGAGAAATAATCGTAAATTGTTCTCCGCAAATCGTCCCTGCATGATCTCTCAAACCCGCCCTTCTTTTGTCCCCTTGTTCACTGGACCCGTTTTTGGAACGACGGCAGATGAAATATAGAGGGAGTCACGAAGGAGTGGGCGAAAGTCACTTTTCTCTCACGAAGCGTGAACTCGTCGAGAGGAAGATAATGCTCAGCATTCGGTAATACACGAGATGTGCGGCTCGTTCTTATAATTCGGCCAATTCTTTTGTTTCTCACCTCCGCCTTCCGTAACCGAGTGGTTTCAACTCGTCGCCCTGTCAACAGCGCTTCTCAAATTTTCTTTACGATCGCCGTTTGCATTGTCATGAGACGGCGCAAATTATATCATTGGGAGCCATTCATAAACCAACGTCCCATCCAAGTCAATGAAACCTGTCTTATACCACCCGAGGAATAGGATATCGAAGTAAAAGTTTCCCCATTGAGTGTATTCAGAAACTAATCCTATTTATCTTCATCCAAAAGTATGAATTTCTTTTGGACAAATTTATTCCTATGGTAACTTCTGTTTACCTTTTTTTAAGTGTTTGATTGGGTTTTCATTTTGTAACGACTTGACCAAAGAGAATTTCCATACGTCCCTGAATCGACTTACCGGCACCAAATAGCTAGTTTTCTATTAAGAACTGACTGTAATAATGCTTGGAGAGTGTAAATATCAAAGTAAAAAAAAACACTAAGAGTAAATTACAACCTATTACGATAGACTTAGAATTAGATCGTATTTCGTAAAAGCAAAGGAAAGGATTAAAAAATGGATCGACCTTTGACATGCCTTTCATTATCTTTAATGAGAATTACTCAAGTTGATGAATGGTTGAATAATAAGTAATTGCTAAACACTTACTAAATGTCTTAACAATTCATAAGGTGCTTGTGAAAGAGAGATAATTCACGGTGATAGCCTCTATGGACTAATAAGAAATGGTTCCATAAATATAATAAATAATGCCTGATTTCACTTTTTCTTGTAGCCTCGAAGGTTTCGGGCTTCTTTCTCGCTGTTTTCTATGCGAAGTAGGTATTCGGCAGAATTATTATTGGAAGTGACTAACAAATGACTAAATTCCTAATAATAAATCGTTTACTGCTTTTAGATAAGACACATTTTAATGCCCACGCCGCAATAATATCAATTTATAGGAATTTAAACCCTGAATAATTACTCTCAACTCTGATCGCCCGAGGGGAAAATAAAATAAAGGAAAGCAAGAAGTGCTCTAACGTCCATTGAGGCTCAGTTAATATAAAACTGAAGCATTTACTCATTCCATCGCTGCACCACTTCTGAACGGAGCGTAAATTCACTCATGGACATTGATGGGACTCGTAAATCCTGTTGCGTAACTTTCAGTGAACGTTTCTAAGCGTATATTTTTATACCTTATATTCTAAGGAGTCTTTGTTTACCTAGAATGTAGGAAGTTAAAGGAATGTAATCTGGGAAATTATGACTCTTTCTTTCTGAAATATTTATTTTGAGGACTTGATGCTGTCACTCGGGGTATCATAGGTGTCATATATAGAAAGACACGAAGGCACCACTTAATTTTCTAACGGCTTAGCTGTAAATTATAGTTATATTTAATCGAATTACAAACATTTTCCAGTAGTTCTCGGAAAATTAAAATGTTGAATTTCAAAATATTTTTCCTTTTTGGAACGTAACGAATGATATATTCCTTAATTCTTTCTCTTTCAGTTAATTGCCGCAAATAATGAATCGCGCATTTTTTATTTAACTTATGTTGAGGCCTCTTTCTTTAATCCCGAACAAGTCCCAGAAATATCGATCTGTTTTTTATTATCTTTTTCGAATGACTGGCGCAGTTGGTAACTCCGAAAGTATTTTAAAGCGATTAAATCCTGGGTTAGGGGGAAAAAATGGAATCGCTTTTTTTTTATCTTCTCATAAGAATGAAGTTTGGATCTGCCCTTGTCCCTGAGATATTCAAGTTTTCCAGGCTTTCCAAAGGTCATTAGTCTGAAAAACTCGCCAAATAAATGGGTCCAAGGCGCACTAAAGAAAGAAGCTTTACTGCGTCTCGTCTTTTGCTTACAGTTCGCAATTTCTTATCCTGTAATTGTTAAGAGTATTTTTTAGCTTTGAGTTTAAAAACGGAGTTCAAACATACGGAGATCAAAGTTAAGAATTCGACATCTTGGATTGGATTGAACTCTTCAGGTTTTTCTCTAAATTTGCTGATACATGCATACAAAACCAAAGATGCGAGTGTAAAAAGGATGGATATCGTGTAAATAAACATTACTGTTTCCATGCCTTACTATGGCATGAGCTTCCAATTTCATATACTGATAAGGAAGACACAGCTGATTTATTTCTGAATAAATAGAATGGAATGATAGCTGAACTCTTTCTCCGACTCTCCTCTCTTAACTTACCAATTAACGTGTTCCTAACAGATCTACTCGTTTGACATTCATACTTCATCATTCTGCACCTATAATTTCATTTATCAAACGTTCCGTTTTCTTTCGTGTTTCTCCTTTATTGAATTCCTTACCTCCTTCTGTTGTTTCTTTGCCCAAAGGAACATTTATAAAAACCGATTCAACTCATTTGATTGTAATAACGCCATTTGATCCGTAATTTCTTGTTTTTCTTAACACATATTCATTTTCATTTATTGTAGTTACAACAGTTGTTAGTACAACCAAGTTTTGGTGCATTTACGTTATGGTGACTATGATAAGGTAACTACAACAAGAATTTTGTTACATTTACGTCATGGTAACTATGATAAGGTAACTACAACAAGGTTGTGTTGTAATTCCTTCATAGTAACTATGCTAATTATTTAGTGAAATGAAGATGATTACATTTCAGGTCTCTGGGCGAGATGAATTTGTCTTTATGATTGGAATATGGTTATTTAAAACAAACAGAGGATTATTTGATGAAGATTTTATGAACTCCTAACTCATTGCTGAGTGAAACGGAAAATAGACGTTGTTTTCCTACACTTTATAACTTGAGGATAAATCACATTATTGAATCCCTTCTCTCCTAAAAGACAATTCAGTGTTTAATTCGCGCGGTGGCAGGATTCAAACGGCCACCGCACGAAAGAATGGGTGGAAACGAGTACACACACCGTATAACAGCGGCGGATGACTGAAATTATTCTGTTTACACGGATATTCATGCGAATTTCTCCTCGCCAGCGCTCCATTAGTACCGATCAACCAACAAACTTGGGTGGATTATATTTAGGAGCATCATAATGGAGAGACTTCCTTGAAAGGCGTAGTGGGAGCGCGAATGACGCAGCGATAGCTAAAGGTGAATAGGTCACAGGACCATCGAGGGACCTCTGGCGATAATTTGAAGGCGGAGGGGAGGGGGAGATAGAGGAAAACATCATCTACAGCAGGCGATACTGTAGAGGGGAGATGCATAATGCTGTAATTTGCATGTTTTTAAATGGGACGCTCTCTCTAGGTATGCGGCTAATAACGAGATGATTTCCCCTCATTACGTTACAAGATCGGCCGCTGGTGAGGGATAAATGTACTGACTCATGACTTGGAATTTAACACGTAATGTCGACGCTACTATAAGATTTTACAGTTTTAACCTGTTTTAATTCTACCAGAAGTGTATTTAGGATTCATCGTAAGCTAGAGCAAATTTCTTCTGAATAATTATCTTGTGTAGGAAGACTTGCAATGTTTGGAAGGAATTTTGTACTTGAATTACTTTAGATGATGTACATTCTTTATCGCGGGTGAGAATTACTCCTCTTTTATCAACAGGTGGATCTTTAGCAAGAAGGCTGATTTGCTAACAGTTACTTTTCACGCCATTAATGATGGTATCTAATCGTTTGCTTTGAAATTTGATGCATTAAATAGTATAAAAAGGCATAAAGCGGTGTCTTTCGTTTGTGATTAAGTAACTGAATTAGTTTTTAACGAGTAGTCCTAGAATATTAGTCCTCCATAAACCTGTACTCCATTTAATAACGGGGTATTTTAACGCAAAACGGTCAACGCCCACTCTTTCCTGTTGACATTTTTTTTCTGCATTTAATATAGAGCAATATTTCACTTTCATTTTCACAATACATCTGTAATGCCACTCTTTAGACCTTTTTAACTGTTGACCATTGCAGGACCGGATTCAATCTATCTGGGGCCCCAAACGCAAAGATCATATTGAGGCCCCCACGAGGAATCACGAGAGTTAAAATTCGAATATTTTCGGAAAGTGCCCAAAATTGTATGGCATAGAAATCTCCGTCACTTCACTCTGGCAATAATATAAGAAACATTGAGTTATAACCTGTATTACAATAATTTAAGATAAATTAATAAACAAATATTACAGAGTGGCGAATCATGTAATATATTCTATAAACATTTTCTGCGGACTTAGTAAACCCATAAAATCCTTTCCCTCATATGGACGAGGCCCTCAGCTAACCCCTATTGCGCCTAGTTAGAAATCTGCCCATGGAACATAGTTTCACGTTGCTTAAGCAGTCATCTCAAAGGATTTGTGATGATCATTGGTAATATGGTGATGGTTTTTGGTTTTCTCGCAATTTTCTGGCTGTTTTGCACGTATTTTATTACTTAATTGGTAGTAAAACATCCGGAGACTTCGGAAATGAATATCTTGATATAAGCCAGAGCGAGTGAGTTGAATTCTTCAGGCGATAGACAAATTAAACGCTAATTACGCCGTTTTATGTAACTTAGTGTCGGCATTATTTTCCTACCAATCATCTTTGTAGCTTTCTCCTTTCTCTGTTAAATAGGGAGAGTTATTTACTTAATTTATCTTAGATCGAGTCGATTTAATAAATGAAAGTAAACCTATACTTGTTATTCTTTGACAGATTTCAGATTTCTCTAAAAGTCGGGTTACCCATCTGTAATCTTGATGATTATCGTGGTTCGGATTAAAGAAGCATTCTATTTCGGTGATCAATGGTTTCAAATCAGTCAGTCACTGTAAGTGAATTTTTTCTCACGCGACCCATCGATGTTTCATGTTCATATTCTCAATTTTGAAGCATAAATAGTTGGGTGGTTTCTTGTATATTGATTTAGCAGGCGGTAGTTTTGTAAGGAGCCACTGCAGAGAGAATTGTAAAACACTGAAGGCTCTCAGAAGAAAATAAAAATGCTAGTTTTACGTAGCTCTACGATATATACTACTAGCTGAAGATCACGTTGATTCTCAACAGAAAGAATAGGGGTTGACTTCAGTATAGTAGTCCTATTTTTACAAAAGATAAACCAACATTTTTCATCGGGCCACAATTCCCAATGCATTCTTATATGAAAATGCAGGAGATCGGACTCAACAATGGAATTAGTCGTCAGAGGAACGGTTTGTTTACAACCTCAAAATTTTAGAAAAATTTCGTTCATTTGATCAAAATTCTCGCAATTTTGAACAGAAAACAATATTAGACGACAAAAATAAGAATCTTCATTCAATTTCCCTTCTCTTAGTTCTTGTCTCGATATCATGCAACTATTCTTTCTTATTTAATTTTGCGAAAGAAAGAAACTCTGCAAGTGATAAAGGTGATCTAAAATGCATGAGCTTGGATTCAACAATGGAATTCGTCGTCAGGCGACCGGTCGTTTACAACCACAACATTTCACAAAATGTTTGTCTACTTTATCAAAATTTTCACAATTTCGAATCGAAATCGATGTTCCACGGCAAAAATAAGAATCTTCATTCAATTTCCCTTCTTTTGAAGCTTGTCTCGATTGCGTACGGTAATTCCTTCTAATTTAATTTTGCGATAGAAACAAACCCTGCAAGAGATGAAAGTGAGCTTTACATGCATTTCTTATGGAAACAGTTTTAAACGCCTGGAATCGATCTGGGGACAGCTAGGTGAATGAAAAGTAGACTTTTATCTGTCCGGGGAAGACATTTAACAATTTTTAATGTTTGAAAGTTGTGTGAAGTCTGGCACTCGAGTTTTAGGCGAACATACAATTATTCTATATTATATATTTAAGATTGAAAGTGATGGCCGATTTCATAGCATACGTGTTGTTCTTGTGAGGTCAGAAACGTAACAAATTTTAATAGCAAATGTAAGTTGGACTTCGAAAATGACACGCGAGGAAAAATCCAGTTTGAGAATGTAGCGATTCTTACACTTGACACAAGTTTATACACTCCCAGACTTATGTTTCAAAATATACATTTTTCCTTCAGCGGAACTTCAGCCAAGGGAATCCTTGGAGTGTCTTATCCCTGAATCCCTCTCCGTAAATATATATTTCCACGCCCTGTTTCCCCTCCTATCTCTTCCATTTATTGCACTCCGTTATATTTATCGTGTTTTATTATTTGTGACAAATGAGTTTACTTCTAAGTGGCGGGTTTCCAGCAACAACGATGCCAAAATAGAGACATTTATCTATCTCTCTTCTCCTATTCGAGACCTCTCCCCCTCCCTTCCGCCCGCTCCCCCTCCCTTCGCCCCCTTATTTCGGCGCTGCCAACACTCCGGAATTACACTCTGGAAGAGAGACTCTCTGTTGTGCTGTTAGGATACTCTAAAGTTCTGATGGAGCGAAACGTGAATCGATTCTACCAGTGCATCGTCACGGGTCTTGTGGGCCAAGAAATGCGATATTTACATACCAAACTGTAGATATGAAGATTTCGGTAGTATTAAACTGAAAAGACGAGTATAATTGGTTGCGATTCCAAATACTCGTTTCAATTTTGTCATATATTTCTGACCCGTTACCAATTAGTGCTTCGGAAGGAAAGAAAAAAATCTCGAAAATATCTATATAGCTTCGGGGTTGGCAATGAAATCGAAATGAATGTAAAGATTTACGACAAATCAGACGAAATAAACCACTGAAGAATTTGTTTTGGATATCCATCCAGATGGAGATCAATTGCACATTTGTGATAAATTTAGCGTCTAGGAATGAATTTTTCTGATATGAAAAATGTGAAATATGAAAAAAACGAGTTGTGTCAAACGATAATAATATGATACGGAGAAAGATAAAGATTCTGTACTTTTTCATAAAAGGGCCACGGGAATAATTTATTGACAAGCTATTTTTTTAGAGAAAAGTCATTCGGTTAATATAAAAACATAAACTTTGTAATATTAGTTAATTTTTGGAAATAGCAAAGTGTGTTCTTTGGGTATCAATGGCTTTCCATGTAGTCATGTATATTAATATAGATTGTATGTGATGCTAATGTGGCAAGTTTCATCGCTCTCTATTCGAAAAATAATTGAAGGAATTTGCCGTGTTGATATACACGATAGGTTTTGATTGCAACCGACTAAATCAACATGTATCAGTGAATCTATGCTTAAGCAGAAATAATGAAAAATTTGAAGCAGTGAAATTTGTGCAGAGGACTATCATTATCAAAGTCAGTAACCTGCCTCGCGATGGACGCGGTAAAGTTGCGATCTGAATTTATCGTCCTGTGCCTTAAAACTCCCTTTATATACATAATTTCCTATACTCTCTCATAATGGTCTCCTTCCATTCTTTCTCGAGTAAGCAACTTTTGACTTTGACCCCTTCTTCATAGCTATCCACCCTTCAACATGCCTTCCATTTCCTTATTTTTGTAATTGATCTCCTCTTAGTATTTCAATCAAACACTTCTTCTGCAACTTTTTTCTTTTTATCAAAGTCCCTCTTTGACCGTCGTCACCACTTTTTCACATTCTCCTATTGTCCTTGAGTACATTTCCTGCTCTTAGAAATCAACCTACAGCGGAATCCGCATCTGGAATAGGCGTTGATGGGTTTTTAACATCAATACTCTTCTGACATCGGTTTTCTCTTCCCTTCTCTTTCCCCGTGCATTATTCTGATTAATCTGATTCTTGCCATCATTACTAATCACGAAAACTTCCGCAGCAGTTCTTCTAATTCCGTACCTTCCATCTTTACAGACGATGCTAGCAAACCTGGTCCACCTGAGCAACCTCAGAGAAATAAAATTTCCATTATCCAATTCAATTATCCATTGCCAAGAGGTCAAATGTTGAGGATATTATTTTCAGAACTACTGATTGTATGCAAAGAAGGGGTGGCGGAGTTGCTGCCAAAGTTGGATCGAAAAATTGTTGGAATTATCAGCAATCTAACGAAATCGATGAATATATAATTGATGATGTATCGCGGATTACTCAGATATACGGAAATTGAGTAGTTGTACGAGGCTATCAGTCGATTTTCGATATCAAGTGGTTGATGTACAGAAATTAATTACTCTTTCGGTTATAATTTCCAATATTGGAATCCGATTATTATTATTAAGTATTGAAATTATTGGATTGGCATTTTCACCATTCTCAAACGTGCATCATCTCTCTGCACACGACAGGTAATAAGGGAAGAGAGAATTTTCTTGGGCCTCCCATTCGGACGTTTTAAAAGCTACTCCTTTTAGGGTATTTCGTGTAGTTGATCAATTGTGTCTACAGATTTGCCCGCGTTTAGATGAATGTGAATCTCAAATTCAACGCACAAAGTCACTAGAATTATCAGATTTTAAGCAATGTTACTTTCGGCTTCTACAAGCTAAATTCTCAGGCATTGAATAGGACTTGCTCGTGGAGAATCCGAAATAAGAAAGAGAATTGGCCTTTTTCCAACGTCGTTTTTGGAAGATTATTTCCCAGGGATTATTCTCATTTTGTCTTGAAGGTGATATGCATTACTTTCCGATAGATAGAGAAGATTCACTAAAATGTAGAACAACATTACCTTACCTTTATCTCTCAGTCGTTTCGAAGGCAATATGAAAGGCGTTGTGAAAAAGATATAACGTTAATAGAGGATAAACAAACTTCCTTGGGTTTGGAAAATAAAAGCTTTGCTACGAATACTATCCCTCAGGCTATAATGTTAAACTTCAGACACTCACCTTTTACTGGATTGTAACTTCGATCTCCGAGTCGCATATCGCAGTTGCTACGATTGAAACATTCCTGAATTGCTTACGGAGAACTCTGCAGATGTTTACGATCATACCACAACGTCGTGCACGAACATATAAAAGTCGAACTGTGCGTTTCATTAATCACACTTTACGCTGCAATACTACTTTACGGTCAAATGGCTCGCAAAAAAGGTGCGCATACAAGCAATTTAGACCTGGGAACGTAATGGTATCACTTATTACCTACTCTTGATGCAGTCAAAAAGGATAGTGGAGCGAATAAAATGCTGCATAACATGAGAGGGGTATTAAAAGGCGTTAATAGCATTAGCTTCTGCTTTGAATGACTCTGGACAGAGGTTTCTCAACATTTTTCTCGCGGAAAAGATTACTTCGAAGGAAGTTTCAGATCTCGCACGTTGTTGATTTCCATTGCAATAAACATGCGGAACTTTAAACATTCACCAGTGAGGAAATCACAACCAAAATCCAACAAGTGGTAGTATTGTAAAAAGTACTTCGACAGCTGAGGTCATTTTGCACTTTAGCCCCCACCGGGAATCGAACCCGAGACCGCATTCATCAAAATCTAATAAATAAACCATATAGAATGGAAGAATATCCGACGAGACGAAATTTCTCAATGAATTCTTTAAAAACATCCCACGATTTCAAGTGGACTCTCAGTTTCGCAGCGTGAAAATGAAGCACTCGAGTGTACCGATAGCTTTGAATGGGATGCTGCAGCTTTGCTTAAGGAGCAATTTTCGTCGTGATTTCCCTGCGGAACGCCCCCTTCGTTCGGATCACGAGACGCGTCGGGGATTTGCGGGAGAATGCCTGGAAAGCGTGATTTCTGCGGAAACATCGGACATGTGGTCACCCAAGCCTCTCTCCACCCCCTCTCGAATAAATGGCCGCCTCAAGTGCTCTCCCTCCGCCCACTCGTAACCCGACTCCTCCGGCGGCTCTTCTCTCTGTGTTGTGGTTGCGGGGGCAACAAGAGCTCGTGTTTGCGGTTTGCGCGCGTGGGGCGGAAGGGGGTGTGGCGACGGCTGCAACTTCTCCATGCTGTTTTCCATTCCTTCCGAGGAAACATTTTTCGCTCCGAATTTCCTTAGGAAATATTTCTCCGCGGGAAGGGGGCGTGGAGGCAGGTGCGGGCGGAAGAGGAGACCGCCCAGGGCCCAGGATAGATGTCCGTCCGCGTGATTGGGACGACAAGGAGTTGGTCGAATTTCTGACGGGACGTGTTTCGATACTCACGCTGGGGGGGCGGAGAATCCGCCGCTTTCTTTTAAGTGGAGGACACTGAACATCATTTGTTAATGAAGTATTCCTGGAGGGAACTCATTTGCATTTCATTGATTTGGTCTGTTTGCTTTTTTGGGCTTTTAAACTGTACTTTCGGTCAATTCACTGGTGGGTGAATAAGAATTCAGAGGGTTGTATCGAGTCGAGATGAAAACTTCAATGGAAGAGGGATTCTAATGGTAAATCTGCAGCGTAAGAGGAAAGAACCAGATCTCCTGTACTCTTATTTATTTAATAAATCATTGCAAGTTGGTCGATGGACCAGGTGGCAATGGTCAAGGGGGATAAAATAATAATGACATCTGCCCGGCATTCGCCCATAAGACGGGAGGAAAACCCCTCCAAAAACCTCCCGGTTATAATGTAAGTAATGCGGGAAGGTGTTACTCCGTGGAAAACTTTAACAGAATGAAAACGTATTAACGAGTGGGATTTTGGTATTGAGTATCATCGGGTCTGATGAACCTGCTCGATGTGGAACCAAAACCAAGTCTAGGGTAGAGTATAGTACTGCTTCTCTTACCTCAGAATCATATCCCATCCATTTGATTTTTTTTTTCGCCTATAAATATCGAGTATCACTACATCCCTATCCACAAAGTGGAAAACCTTCATTTTCCGATGACATGAGGCACTTGATCACTATTAACTGTGAACGTTAGTATTCTTAAAGATTCGCCTAAAATTTTAATTTCTTTTATGTGAAAATATTCTCAAAGATTCCTCGGCACAATCACGGCAAGGACTGGCAAAAGATCTTGAGAAAGAACACTGTTGCGGTATCATAAACGTATAATATTACATAGTTGTTTTGTGTTTAGAGCTACGGTCGGTTTTCAGGAATATATTAGATAAAGCAAATTGTTCTTGATTCGAAAGTGTTTCTGTTCTGTTAATCGGAATCTTAATATTATTTGAGGAGTGCATCCATGTAGTTGGCAGTCAAATAGTCGTTTAGTAGTAATTACATTTCATTTAAATGCGATCATAAGAACTCAGTCCAAGAGAATAACATATGAATACGACTATAGATTATTTATCATATATATAAAAAAGCAAATGTCTGTCCGTCCCTATCTATCTCAGAAACGGCTTGCCTTGGAGATCTGAAACAAACTACATTGTTTTTATACGATACTGAAACTCCCAGGAAGACTATTCTCATCTCTGTAAAGGCCCGGGTTCCAACCCAGGAGTCCATAATACAGTTCCATAAGAGATGAATGTAAAGTACGTTTTCATGACTTGCAGAGGTTGATTCTTTTACAAAATTAAATCAGAAACAATGTTACTACGAAATTGAGACAAGTGTCACAAGAAAGGAAAATGATCAGAGAATCTTATTTTAGTCGTAAAACATTCATATACATTCGAGATTGCGATAACTTTAATAGAATACACGGAAAATTTCTAAAATTTTTCGGAAATAAACCCATCCCTTTGACGACCGATTACTCCCATTTATCTATCTAGAGATAGTATTCACTAGAAATAATTATTGAAATCGAAGCCAGTCTTTTATACTTCCAAGGAGGTTCCGAAACAACAATTGAAGCAGTATAGGTTTCATTCTCGTTAATTTTCACTCAGAAATGATCCTGAGAATCCAGAAGAATTCTTGATGATTTATCATAATGCTCGTACGTTTTTGTAAATCGAATGGAGATTGTGTTTCATATTCGTATCGCAGTTCTCTTTAAGAGATTGCTATTTAATCTTCTTGGATAGCACCAACCTTGTACACACCTATATATTATGGCCCCTTGTCACGACATACACCCTTTTTAGCAGTAATGATTTTATTACTGGAATCCCTCAAGCGAACAACGAAAAATCTGCTTGTATTTGCTAGTCTTATGGTTAATCTCGTCTGGGAAATCAAAAGGATTTCAAGCAAACGATTGTAGATGCCCCTCTTGCGGTCGAGTCGAGGAGTATAAAAATCACCATGTCATATCCTATCATCGCTGCTGTATCATCAAGTGTAAGCTTCTTGATTTGAAGTTGTTTATTTCTTTCTTTTCATACACGTACATTTGTTACGAATTGATATCTCAATTAGAGTTACGAACGTCATTAGCGCATCCGTTGCTTGTGTAGTACCGCAGTAAAATCGCTCTCGAAGTTTATTTAGATATTTCTCATCTGTGTAACAACTTTTTTCCTCGAGAGAAGGACGCTTCGGATGTTAGCAAGAAAACTGAATTCAGATTTCAATTTGGGAATTAGTCACGGATGTGTATTTTAATAGAGCAATCTTCCCCCACTCTTAAAGATATAAAAACGAATGGATTTATGTAGATAATTCTTAAGAATCTGAGTCTCATTCGATAAGTTTAAATTTGAGAAAGAAGTAAAACTTTAAATATGTACTTAAAATCTACGCTTCAACTTGTTTTTTGCACTTAAAAATTTTTACTGCGTAATTTCCGACACAAACGCCGTATCAATTTTCAGTAGTCGATCTCCATCATCACCGATTTTGACAGAAGTAAAGTATTTAATCGTTCTGCAGAAATGCTTGTTATTCGGAATCACCCATTTCACCAACATAAAACTTAACCAATAAACCAGAATCACAACCGAAAAAAGCGTTTATTTTCCCATCTATTTCTGTAACTCGTACAGATCAACACTTTATCTTCAATTACAACTACTGCTGAACGAGGAAAAACCGTGAAATAATTTTCCGCAAGATCTATTCGCGATTGCACGGATCAAGAAATGCCCACCGCTCTTTCAAACAACTTCACGGTTAAGTGGGCTACATTAAACGCTAGATGTCGCTCTATTACTTTCTAGTATTTCTATTTACAGTTTTAGACGTAAATAGGCGCGAGGGGAAGAGCCAAGAGGCAAAGGGATCGACAGATAAATTGTTCCACTCATCCACTCCTAAATTAGAAACGAAATATTCTTCTAATTTCACTTCCGTTCCACGGATCCTACTTTAGTCCCTCTGATCTCTTTCAATTTAACATTAGTCCCTGGTTGAGGATATATGCTCTCTCACATTGCTCTTTGCTTCTTCATCTTTGTAAACGACCGTGGCTAAAGTCTGCACAGAATTCTTGCCTTTGACCATCCGGCCAACCGGATCAAAATTACACTACTGCAATCTCCGGGTTGAAAACAAGAGAATCCGGGGCTCCCGCGTACAAAATAGTCTGATATTGTTTTCTATCCTCTGCGTTATTTGATATCTTATTATCTTCGTGACATCAAGCTTTGGAGATTTGATTTTAAAGGTAAACTGCAACGTTTAGAATAAGAAAGACAGTTTTTATGAGTCGAACTCGTTAAATATGTTACCTTTCACGGATTAGCATAATTGTTTATGAATTATGTTCCTAAGTAATACGAGTTTATTCTACGATCATCATATATACAAAAAGCAAATGTCTGTCCGTCCGTCCGTCTAACCGCCCACCTATCTATCTCAGAGACGGCTTGACTTTGCTGAAACGCCCAGGATATCACATTCTCATCTCTGTTAAGGCCCGGGCTCGAACCCAGGAGCCAATAATACGTTTCCATAAGAGATGAACGTAACGCACGTTTTCATGACTTACAGAGGTTGTTTGTTTTACGAAACTAAATTAGAAACAATGGTCCTACGAAATTGAGACAAGTGTCACGAGGAAGGAAAATAAGCATAGAATCCTATTTTAGTCGTGAAACATTCATATAAATTCAAAATTACAAGAACTTTGATAAAATACATGAAAAATTCGTAAAATATTTCGGAAATAAACAACCCATCCCCTTGACAACTAAGGTTATTAATTAAATGTTGATTTCATGATTTATCCCATATAAGTGCACGGGGATAACCAGTTCTTATATTTTTCTATAACAAATGTATGTAAAGTAGGCCTTCATGACTTGAAAACAGTAGCATAAATATTATAAATAATGGTAAGAAGTATATTGAGTTATTATGATTTTACGACGGACTGTTTCTGGGTTAGGAGGACCAGATATATACGGTAATAGATATATTTTTAACCAAATTAAGTTCCGTCATACTTGACGGGGGCGTTTATTAGTTTGTTTATCGTTGGTAACGCAAAATTCCAACGAGGGTGTCAGAAAGTGTATCTTACAAGATGTATATATACAAGTAAGTAATATGAACAAACATGCTATGTGATTGACGACAATACGAAGTTCGGTATCAATGAAAGTTCCTTCCCAAGTCCACACATCCACGCCGACTTGTGCGAGAAGTGAGGAGCAATCTGTTCCTCTAATGAAACCTGATTCTTCTTGAAGTGGAGAGACGAGCTTTCGGGAAACCTCTCTCGATGAAAGCAAAATTATCTCGAATCATTTATGGCTGGGATGGGGGAGATTTGCGCGCTTGCCTCCTACGGCCGAGGTTTTAGGTTCAAATGTTATCAGGGAACCAGAATGACTGTATTCCTCCTCCAAATTTATTTCTCGCTCTCTGGCGAAATGCTGAAGCTTCTTCTTCAGGGCCTAACTATGAGCCTGTGAGCACAGCATCCATTTCCGGACCTTCTTTACAATATTTCCACCTATCTTCGAACACACTTCCTTACTTATCTTTCCAAACGAACCTCTAAGGCAGACGCTAACATATTGGTCCACATCGTTACGAATCGTGTACCTTTGTATTTTCAAACGAAGACGCAATGCATTTCATTCATTGTATATAGCAGTTCTATTGTTTCAATATAGTATCTAAAAACCTTTAAATTGTCCGTTTCAGTGTAAAAACTAAATTTTTTATACGCCAATTCAGAACTGGAAAGGAATTATTTCGGCGTGTTTTAAATTAATCCGTTCTTTCTCTCATTTTCCGAAGAATTTTTTTACAGCTGATTCTTAATTCTTAATGTGTAATTCTTTCATGCTGCATGCAAGAACCAGCAAGAGACCAGCAAGAATTTTCTTAACCAAATCATTGGTTATGAAAATTCATCAGGCACTTAACAATTGTTTAGCGTTCCTACTCCTTCCATTGCATCTCCGATCATCTCAGTGGTTACATATTCTTCTCACACCAATGTAATTAAAATTACGACCAATTTCCTGATATTTATTGAAACATTTCCTACCCACCTCCGCCTTTACCCTTCAGAACTATAAGCTAGATTCGTAGTAATCAAAGGTAGCTGATTAATGAAGTGAATTGGTGTATTTATGATAGCAGTGACATCGATAATTACGCCAAGAAGTCCATATTGAAAGCTTATGGTTGTCGTTTGGAATAGTGTGCGCAGAAGGGGCGTCGGCGCAGAGCAACCGACCGCCGCTGAAGGCTCTCCCGTGGGCCAAGGCCATCCGCCGTCCCTCGGATGATGCTGCCGCGGTCCAGGATGCTGTAGACGGGCTCGTTTCCTATGGTCAACCGGGAGATCCCGTTTCATGACGCCATCCGAAATAATCCATTTCATTGCTGTTGACTACGAAAGAACTCCTCTTCCTGGAACTCTTCGCCTATTAGGGGAAAGCATTATCCTTCAAGAGAAAAGTCGTGCCTCCTTATCGGCAGGGGAGCATAGGAAACTTTACTGGCCCAGGATGGAGTCTTCAAATTTGACAAACCCTCTTTCGTAATTATTATCTGTGCGTAAAAGTTACCATGGAGAATGTTTATATTGACTAACGCAAAGACGTCAAAGGAATCCGAAATATATCGTCGAATCTAATCATGAGAAGAGTAACAAAAAATCAGAACGAAAGGAAAATGTGAGTTTTTGCCCAAAGAAGAATAATTTTAAAGATGCGGTTAAATTTCAGCAAGCGATGCGTGTGTTGTTTCTTGAGTCACTCCTCTACAAGGAGACAAGTTTTCGAGATCTGAATCTACTTACAAATATATGGGGAGATTGACGAATAGGGGGATATAAAATCCTTCGTCATGCCCTATTCTTGCCTGCAGTTAAAGTTATCGATAGGAAAATATTTGTATTTTTGTTTCTTGAAAAACATTCCTGTCAATGTAACGTTGCGTAGAAGTTTGATAGTATGCTTCGGGTATGATACGTATTAAATATCCTTGGAAAATTTAATTCTGATAGCCCTTTACTTTTCAATTGCATATGTAGATAAACAAAATGCCTTTAACTCATTGCTCTAATTGATAAAACGAAAGAAAAACAATTGAAAGCGGAGTGATCATCGAACCACAAGCAATCAACGAGTCTAAAATACTGGTAATCAGAGAAGAATGGAAAATCTCACTTTTTTATACTAATTAATTAATGATGGAAAAAAGGGAATTAAGGTTGACTATAAAAAGTGTATCCATCCAAACGAGATCACTCAGGCTCCTGAGGGCGTTACCATTGACTACAATTCTCTTCATTCGTTCAGAAGAAGAGAAGAATGAACCGTGTAAATCATACATGAAAGGTATGAATAAAAAGGATGAAGACAAATTAGATAACAGGTGCATGAGAAAAAGAGTTAAATACAAAAGCGTTTCAATCAAGAATTATTTCCGTCTTAATAAAGGATCGCGATAAAGGTTATGGTTCCCTCCCGGCTATCAGTAAACATCTCAGGCCTTCCATTATAACCCTAATTTTAGTCTTTAATTTAAATGACCAATCGAGAAAACAGTAATCACCCTCGAATGACGTGTCATCAAGTTGCTGATGATATCTACCATCGAGTATACTGCGAATGATAAGAGAGAATATTATGAAAGATTCATTTGCGATTTAAGGAGCGAAAGCGATGCGGGGAAGAGGAAGGATGAAGGGAAGGGTTAGGAGAGGATGTGATGAATAAAGCGGCGAAGCGGGAGAGAGAGGGAAACGTTTCTAAGGCGAACGGTTAGAATTTAACGGAACAAAGATACCGAACAAAACATTGGAGCCTTCGTCTTCTTTAAGGGGTATCTGAGCGAGTAATGCTAACCTCTTTTGGATGAAGAACCCTTCGCAGGGACTATTTTGTTAGAAGATGAGCCCACGGATGCGATGCAGTCTCCCTTTGCTAATGGAGCCAACAGGAGCTCTCAGCCTAAATCACCGGAAAACATTTCCTGAGCGGAGTATTCCTGCAATTTCTACAGAGGAATTGTAGCGGTAGTTGCATATCTAATGGATCATTCAAAGGCGAAATAGAAATGTTACTCGTAGTCAACTTCATTCGGCTGATATTCAGTTGAACTATGGTGTGGGTATATTCCCACTATATTAGTTGTTAGTCATCTACTTCTCGGTAGGTTCATATGGTATAAAATTTCCATCTCGATACCCCTTTCCTCACCCCTTTTCAACCAACCACCATCGTATCATCGGAGAATATTTATTGGTGTAATCCCCTCTATCATTATCATCAGTTCTCTCTTCAATATTTGATCCACACTTTTCTTATGCTTCCGTTCCATTTCTTCGGTCTAAGCACTTCTCTCTCGCAAAATATCCAACACTTCCTACTTCATCTTTGCAATCGACCTAATTTACTATTTCCATACCACGCCACGTTCACATCTCAAAGGCCACTAACAGTTTTTTCTCCTTACTCAAATCTCATGTTCGAAGCCTCACTTATTTGGAGTTGGACAGAGTAAATCCAAATACGCGAATTGTATGAACGTAATCGGTGGAGGAGTGGAAAGGAGATCGAAACATGAATTTTCCCACTGAATATTGTGATTCCATCTCATCTCACTGAATCTTATGATTTTGCAATTTTAGCAACAACTGCTTTATTAAAGTAAGATTCTGAGTAGGGCTCCCGGATAGCCGAATGAGTAACGCGCTCGATTTAAGTGAAAGTGGGCCCGGGTTCGATTTCCGGTGGGAGCCTACGTGCGAAATGACTTTAGCTGTAGTAGCACTTATTGACAATATTACTACTGCTAATATAAGCTGAAGAAGCCTTAATAAAAATGTGCTACCTCGTACGAGAAAGAGTGAGTATTTGAATATATAACTCTCTTCTTTACGGAGGTATAAAAGGTGAAGTATAGCTTGGAAGACCGATACCCAGCGGTAATTAAAACACAATAAAGTAATAGCTCCAAGTTAAAAATATTAAAGACACATAAGACATAAATTATTACCAATTTTTCATTTAAAACGTATCCAGATTGACTTAGAAGTGCTTTCGGCGAATTATTTGATTGTTTTTTTTATTAGATAGTGGTTGAAAGAGGTGAGTGAACAAAAAAGAGGCTCTATTGGTTGAGATGAATCATCCAAAACTTATTTTCATTGGAAATGAGCTGTTTTTCACAAGTAAGCTTCGTAAAAGTAGCATTGTGCTAGCGCTCTGTCATTTAAATAAGTGAAGTATAGTTGGTATTTTACATGATTGCAAATGATCAACTGAAATGATTATCATGAATCGTGATGATATGAAATTTAACACATGAACATCCAAGCTTTTCAAGGAAAGGGTTACATAATTAGATGGCGTAACCCCATCTTGAGGAACAGCTGGCCTACTTTGAAAATGTTACCTTACCTAAATTTCAAGTGACCGGCTGTCTTATACC
>KZ308513.1:475610-486688 GCA_000376725.2 Ladona fulva
TCTTTTACAAAATTAAATTAGAAACAATGGTCCTACGAAATCAAGAGAAGTGTCCAAAGAAAGGAAAATGATCATAGATTCTTATTTTAGTCGTGAAATACTGATATAGATCCGAAATTTCGAGAAATTCGACAAAAAACACGGAAAATTCGTAAAATTGTTCGACGATAAACAACCCATCCCTTTGACGACCAAGACAATTGTTGAATGTTGATTTCAAGAATCATCCCATATAAGTGCACGGGGATAATCAGTTCTTATATTTTCCAATAAGAAAAGTACGTAAAGTAGGCTTTCGTGACTTGAAACAGTAGAATAAATATTATTAATGATAGTAAGAAATATATTGAGTTGTTATGATCTTACGACGGACCGTTTCTGGCTTAGGAGGACAAGATATATACGATAATAGGTATATTTTAAAACAAAATTATGTTTTGTCATGATTGACGGGGGCGTTTACTAGTTATAATAATAAAATGACAACTTTATCAGGAGAAAAAAAAAAACATTCGTCAGCCGAAACCATATTTGTGCCCGAAAAACAGCGAATAATATCTTCGTTAGCAGAAATATTCGTCACAAGGGTCTCTCGTAAGCTAGTTTAGAATTTGGAAAATTATAGGGATGATGAACTTTCCATTCCGATTGAGGCTAGTTTACGTACACTCACCTTTCGCTCCCGTGATAGTACTATGCCTACTCTTATATAAATTATGTATAACAATATTTACTTGACGTTTAATACAGTACATATATGATGATACAGTATCCCTCTTTCCTTCCGAGGGCCTACGTTGACTTAAGAATTGAAGTTGAAAAAAAGCGATCATTAAAAGAATGACCTGAGAGAAATCGTGACATCGCGTAACAGGCACAGAATTACTCAATTGAACAACTGAGGAACAACTCAATAGAAGCATCTTAAACATTTAACCAGTCCTCCGACAGTGAATCTGAGTGACGTAGAAGCTGACGCTGCAGTAATGTCACGATTAATTTGAAGTCACTTAAACAGCGCGTGAAGGTTGACAAAGAAGAATGGAATAAGGCGCCTTAATTTGATTTAATTGGAGAAGAAGAAATGCTGATGTTTGCCTTAATTGTTTATTTATTGTATTGATTTTTTTACGCATTTGCTTGAGTAGAACCCTGAGAGGATGTCCATCTAGAGTTAAAGATATTGCGTACTTTTCCCTTATTCGACTAAGCTCGAATACTGCTGCGCGGTTTGGGATACACATGCAGTAGGGTCAGCCTCAGATTTAGAGATGGTTCAACGTAGAGCACTCCGTTTTGTCAGTGGAGATTTCAGGTTCGACAGTAGCGTTACGGCCATGATAAAATCACTCGGGAGGAACTCGCTGCAGGAGATAAGATCTGTTTACCGACGAAAGCTTTTCGAAAAATGTATCGTTCCAGAATTTTTAGGTGAACTTAAGGACATTGTCATTCCGGTGAACAGCGAGCGCGATCTCTGAGAAGCGACGACCGAGCGTTACAAGGAAATAATCGCTAAAACTGATAGTTACTTCTGGTCGTTCTTTCCGCATAGCATCAGAGAATATAATAGGGTAAATTAGATAAGGTGTTAATGCACCCCCTGCCATACGCCACTGGCGGCTTGCTGGGTAAAAGTCTAAAATCTAAATCATAATGTTTTCCATATTCAAGTTTATCAATAGAAGTTACACAATAGAGATTATTTTGTCTGATTTTACAGTAACTATACGTTTGACCGTAACTCGGGTTGTGGGTTATATTATTTCAGCACCTTTTAACTCTGTCTGTAATAGAACTAACAGTCAAGAGTGATCAGATAAAAAAACAGCGAATTATATTCGTGTGAAAAAGATAGGAGTTACTATTTATTTTTTAAATCTTGTATTTAGTCTGAGTAACTGACATGATTCGACTTAATCTCGGTACCTTTCTTATGATTCAATCCTCATATTGTGAGACAGAATTTTGAGCTTTAAGTTCTGGAATCTCCCAATCGATTCCGTCGAAAAACTGCTGCAGAAAATTGATATTCGGGAAGTCTTTCAAAACAAAGGTATGGTAAAATGTAGATAGAAATAATAAGAGCATATATTCCATGAGTCGGATTGTGAAACTTTTATTAAAGATACATAAATTCAAAGTTGGTTGATGGAATCATGCAGATTGTTCTGCAATGACATTTTCAAATCTTTGTCTAAATCTAGAATTGCCTATCACAACAGTTTATGAAAATAAATTCTCGATGCATATTTAAAAGTTTGCACGGTTCGAACGAATGTAAGAATCACATCTCGCAGTAATTTGGAGGAAACGCCATGCGGTAACCACATCTCCACAGTCAAAAATCACTGGTGCATGCAACCAGAAACCACTCACAAAAACGCGATCCCTCTGATTGAGCCTAATTGAAGCACAAGTGTTTATTTATGGCACGATTAAAACGAGTTAACCGGAGAGGAAACCAAAGATCTAACTTGGGTATTCCGGTGAGAAACACGATACTTTCGCAGACATTTGTAGCCAAAATGTGTACAAACGGTAACAAGGAAATGTTTACGGATGTCTCTGATGCTGTTCGCACTTGTATAACGCGAAGAATGTGGTCACCAACTCACGATTCACGCCAAATAAACACCACAGCATAACAACAACAGATTCTGCAAGTGTCATCCGGAGTCGAAGGTCACCATGGCTACCGCTTCCAATCCGAAGAACTGGGAATCAAGGAGTCACAAATCTGCGATATGGATGATCCCGCACCGGAATGCTGAGACTCTG
This sequence comes from Ladona fulva, assembly GCA_000376725.2. Classification (NCBI taxonomy): domain Eukaryota; kingdom Metazoa; phylum Arthropoda; class Insecta; order Odonata; family Libellulidae; genus Ladona; species Ladona fulva. Next base: position 478,392 of record KZ308513.1, read on the forward strand.
CAGATGCACCGTTCGTGAAGTTACACTTCCAGCATAAGCTGAGGAAGGGATCGCACCCAATGGTACGCAGTTATTGGACGAGTTAGTCTGACGGAAGAGCAAAAAGCTAGCATCTTCCACTTGAGGGAATGAAGACGGCAGTCGAGAATTGTTCTCTGAGTGGGGGTAATGAAGAGCCAACGGAGGTGATATGAACGATGGTGGAGGAGGGGTTGCATACGGTGACCATGGAGCTACTACGTTGCGGGAGATGTCCGTCCGATGTAAAGGAGCACCTTCCAATAGATTCAAAGTCTGCCGCCGTTCTTCTGCGCCATGGCCTTTCAAGGGCTTCCCCGTAATGATTGCGTGTTCTATCAACTGACTCCGCTTCAGCCCTCCGTCGTCCTCAGGACGTAGCAGCCTCCGAATCAGTTCCAGGGCGCGTTGCAGTTTAATCGTCGCTCTGTTCTTTGCGTCTTTCACAACGACTAGAACGTGCAGGTCCTGCTCCAGATGATCCCAGTTGTGGTCGCCGCGGCGGAGTTCCTCCTTGACCTTATCTCTCAAAGACCCTCTTCCTCGGATCAATATTTTACACCCGGTGTCCATCTCTATCTGCTTCGCCGTGTTTCCCCGTGGCCCCAGAATCTTACCGACCAAACTGTGATTGGGCGACTCGGGAACGAAGATTTTCTCGGAAAGCACAACGGGCTGTCCTTGGGCTTCCGGCAGCTCGACCACGGCGTCCTCACGTCTCAGGAGGTTGCTTCGGACTCTGCGTATCTCCTCATCCAACAGCCTTTCGATGTGATTGTAACCGAATGGGCAGTTGGCGACGTTCCTTCTGTCCATCAGGAGCTGCGTCAAATAATTCACTTTACTCTGTGAATCTTGCGAGACGTTTACGGCCATCGTGACTTCAAATATAATCAACTCGTGAAAACAATTAAAATTAACGTATAGAATGTAAGCTCTTACTTTCAAAGTTTTTGACGACTATACGGTGGACGACTTTCGAGGTGGTATTCAATTGGTAGAAAGGATGGAGTGATACCGGGTGCACTGGAAGATTAATGTCTAAGTTATTGATGTTTAGTGTGATAGAGAGAGGAATTTCAAGACAGTTAATCAATTCCATCCATGATTGATCATCTAGTGAAATTTTTTTGTCAAAGAACCTCTTTGTTCATACCTTATTGGATATTAAAACGAGAGGCCTAAAGGAAATACCGTGGAGACATCTTTCGGCGAAGAAGTAAGATAAGGGATAAATGCGTGACTTTGTAAGTAGCATTCTTGCTGAGTTTTCGCACCCTTGGTAAATCTCCTTGGAGTGTCTTTAAATTTCGGCAATAGGCAAAACAAAAGCAATATAAACTTTGATTATAATTTCTGTGCGTTTTAGATATAACATTTATTCCATGAATTCATTGCATTGGGTTTAGTTAGGCGCCCGGCTGACTGTGGCTCCATCTACAATTACCTCGTTTCCAAGGGACATTTTTCGTGACTCGATTATCACACATTACTTGAGATATTCCTCCTGCGTTACTATGTTACATTTTGTTTATTGATATGTAGTCAATCAAATCTACTCTTCCAACTTTGCATGAAGTGACTTACTTAAGGCGTTGTACCATCATTGGTAACAATGCGAGTAACAGTGGCGTCGAATTAACTCAACCTTTTCATAGTTAAAATTAACAGAAAGTTCACGGATGAGAAGGTAAATCACGAAGCACGGATAACCGTGCAGCTGAATTCTGTCGGAATACCTACCTAGAATTGGTAGCGGAGAAAAGGTTTATCCCTGAATTCGGAGTCATCAGAATCAGAGGAAAACTTCTATAACGGATGCAGGAAGCTAATCCCAATTAAATCCGTTTTATTAAATATTACAAACGATAACAATAAAAGAAAATTGCTTAAGTGCGCTAGAAGTAATTATGTGTCACAAGATCGATTTTACTGATGCAATGCACCTGTTGATTTTCCTCGGAAGGAGAGGTAATTCGGGCGAAAGAACTTTTGAACATATCTCTTGATTGCTTAATGTAGTTAATCACTTGGTTTATTTTCGAAAATAAAATCGTGTATAGGGATAGTCAAGTGGGCGGCGGTTTCTCCTCCTATGGTCTTTTGTATATTTTATGTAATGTTTATTTTGGCGTTACGACTTAAATTATTTTGAAAAAGATCGCGTTCGCGGTTTAATCACTGACACGGAACTCTTTCCTTAGAAAATACTATGGACCGATGAAGAACGTGATTTAGTGGTTGTCAAGGATACTGGTAAACAATAGGCGCCTGGAGGAGCAGTGTTGAATTCTCTTTCCTATACTATATTTTAATTAAAGCTCATTGTTTTCACAATAGCGTTGATCGTCACGGCCTTTACTTGGCGGTATTCCATTACAAAAAGAAAATTGGAAATTGATTTTTACTATGCCACAAAACATACATACATACATACACGACCAGGTTTCGGTGCATGGCACCATCATCAGGACTACCTGATGCTTCACCTGATGATGGTGCCATGCACCGAAACCTGGTCGTGTATGTATGTATGTATGTTTTGTGGCAGAGTAAAAATCAATTTCCAATTTTCTTTTTGTAATGGAATACCGCCAAGTAAAGGCCNAAGAATTTTTCTACAGCTGATTCTTAATTCTTAATGTGTAATTCTTTCATGCTGCCTGCAAGAACCAGCAAGAGACCAGCAAGAATTTTCTTAACCAAATCATTGGTTAAGAAAATTCATCAGGCACTTAACAATTGTTTAGCGTTCCTACTCCTTCCATTGCATCTCCGATCATCTCAGTGGTTACATATCCTTCTCACACCAAAGGAATCGATGTAATTAAAATTACGACTTATTTCCTGATATTTAGTGGAGCATTTCGTACCCACCTCCGCCTTTACCCTCCAGATCTATAAGCTAGATTCGTAGTAATCAAAGGTAGCTGATTAATAAAGCGAATTGGTGTATTTATGAGAGCAGTGACATCGATAATTACGCCAAGAAGTCCATATTGAAAGCGTATGGTTGTCGTTTGGAATAGTGTGCGCAGAAGGGGCGTCGGCGCAGAGCAACCGACCGCCGCTGAAGGCTCTCCCGTGGGCCAAGGCCATCCGCCGTCCCTCGGATGATGCTGCCGCGGTCCAGGATGCTGTAGACGGGCTCGTTTCCTATGGTCAACCGGGAGATCCCGTTTCATGACGCCATCCGAAATAATCCATTTCATTGCTGTTGACTACGAAAGAACTCCTCTTCATGGAACTCTTCGCCTATTAGGGGAAAGCATTATCCTTCAAGAGAAAAGTCGTGCCTCCTTATCGGCAGGGGAGCATAGGAAACTTTACTGGCCCAGGATGGAGTCTTCAAATTTGACAAACCCTCTTTCGTAATTATTATCTGTGCGTAAAAGTTACCATGGAGAATGTTTATATTGACTAACGCAAAGACGTCAAAGGAATCCGAAATATATCGTCGAATCTAATCATGAGAAGAGTAACAAAAAATCAGAACGCAAGGAAAATGTAAGTTTTTGCCCAAAGAAGAATGATTTTAAAGATGCGGTTGAATTTGCGATGCGTGTGTTGTTTCTTGAGTCACTCCTCTACAAGGAGACAAGTTTTCGAGATCTGAATCTACTTACAAATATATGGGGAGATTGACGAATAGGGGGATATAAAATCCTTCGTCATGCCCTATTCTTGCCTGCAGTTAAAGTTATCGATAGGAAAATATTTGTATTTTTGTTTCATGAGAAACATTCCTGTTAATGTAACGTTGCGTAGAAGTTTGATAGTATGCTTCGGGTATGATACGTATTAAATATCCTTGGAAAATTTAATTCTGATAGCCCTTTACTTTTCAATTGCATATGTAGATAAACAAAATGCCTTTAACTCATTGCTCTAATTGATAAAACGAAAGAAAAACAATTGAAAGCGGAGTGATCATCGAACCACAAGCAATCAACGAGTCTAAAATACTGGTAATCAGAGAAGAATGGAAAATCTCACTTTTTTATACTAATTAATTAATGATGGAAAAAAGGGAATTAAGGTTGACTATAAAAAGTGTATCCATCCAAACGAGATCACTCAGGCTCCTGAGGGCGTTACCATTGACTACAATTCTCTTCATTCGTTCAGAAGAAGAGAAGAATGAACCGTGTAAATCATACATGAAAGGTATGAATAAAAAGGATGAAGACAAATTAGATAACAGGTGCATGAGAAAAAGAGTTAAATACAAAAGCGTTTCAATCAAGAATTATTTCCGTCTTAATAAAGGATCGCGATAAAGGTTATGGTTCCCTCCCGGCTATCAGTAAACATCTCAGGCCTTCCATTATAACCCTAATTTTAGTCTTTAATTTAAATGACCAATCGAGAAAACAGTAATCACCCTCGAATGACGTGTCATCAAGTTGCTGATGATATCTACCATCGAGTATACTGCGAATGATAAGAGAGAATATTATGAAAGATTCATTTGCGATTTAAGGAGCGAAAGCGATGCGGGGAAGAGGAAGGATGAAGGGAAGGGTTAGGAGAGGATGTGATGAATAAAGCGGCGAAGCGGGAGAGAGAGGGAAACGTTTCTAAGGCGAACGGTTAGAATTTAACGGAACAAAGATACCGAACAAAACATTGGAGCCTTCGTCTTCTTTAAGGGGTATCTGAGCGAGTAATGCTAACCTCTTTTGGATGAAGAACCCTTCGCAGGGACTATTTTGTTAGAAGATGAGCCCACGGATGCGATGCAGTCTCCCTTTGCTAATGGAGCCAACAGGAGCTCTCAGCCTAAATCACCGGAAAACATTTCCTGAGCGGAGTATTCCTGCAATTTCTACAGAGGAATTGTAGCGGTAGTTGCATATCTAATGGATCATTCAAAGGCGAAATAGAAATGTTACTCGTAGTCAACTTCATTCGGCTGATATTCAGTTGAACTATGGTGTGGGTATATTCCCACTATATTAGTTGTTAGTCATCTACTTCTCGGTAGGTTCATATGGTATAAAATTTCCATCTCGATACCCCTTTCCTCACCCCTTTTCAACCAACCACCATCGTATCATCGGAGAATATTTATTGGTGTAATCCCCTCTATCATTATCATCAGTTCTCTCTTCAATATTTGATCCACACTTTTCTTATGCTTCCGTTCCATTTCTTCGGTCTAAGCACTTCTCTCTCGCACAATATCCAACACTTCCTACTTCATCTTTGCAATCGACCTAATTTACTATTTCCATACCACGCCACGTTCACATCTCAAAGGCCACTAACAGTTTTTTCTCCTTACTCAAATCTCATGTTCGAAGCCTCACTTATTTGGAGTTGGACAGAGTAAATCCAAATACGCGAATTGTATGAACGTAATCGGTGGAGGAGTGGAAAGGAGATCGAAACATGAATTTTCCCACTGAATATTGTGATTCCATCTCATCTCACTGAATCTTGTGATTTTGCAATTTTAGCAACAACTGCTTTATTAAAGTAAGATTCTGAGTAGGGCTCCCGGATAGCCGAATGAGTAACGCGCTCGATTTAAGTGAAAGTGGGCCCGGGTTCGATTCCCGGTGGGAGCCTACGTGCGAAATGACTTTAGCTGTAGTAGCACTTATTGACAATATTACTACTGCTAATATAAGCTGAAGAAGCCTTAATAAAAATGTGCTACCTCGTACGAGAAAGAGTGAGTATTTGAATATATAACTCTCTTCTTTACGGAGGTATAAAAGGTGAAGTATAGCTTGGAAGACCGATACCCAGCGGTAATTAAAACACAATAAAGTAATAGCTCCAAGTTAAAAATATTAAAGACACATAAGACATAAATTATTACCAATTTTTCATTTAAAACGTATCCAGATTGACTTAGAAGTGCTTTCGGCGAATTATTTGATTGTTTTTTTTATTAGATAGTGGTTGAAAGAGGTGAGTGAACAAAAAAGAGGCTCTATTGGTTGAGATGAATCATCCAAAACTTATTTTCATTGGAAATGAGCTGTTTTTCACAAGTAAGCTTCGTAAAAGTAGCATTGTGCTAGCGCTCTGTCATTTAAATAAGTGAAGTATAGTTGGTATTTTACATGATTGCAAATGATCAACTGAAATGATTATCATGAATCGTGATGATATGAAATTTAACACATGAACATCCAAGCTTTTCAAGGAAAGGGTTACATAATTAGATGGCGTAACCCCATCTTGAGGAACAGCTGGCCTACTTTGAAAATGTTATCATACCTAAATTTCAAGTAACCGGCTGTCTTATACCCATGAAAATATCGCTTAGGCTTTGCTATTTAAGAAAATGTAATCCCTTTTTTCCCATACTTGCCCAGCAGTACATCCAAACGGGGAAAGTTCTCCTGGAATCCGAAGTCTACGGAGAACAGTGCTATGCAATAGACTTATCTCGTAGTATAAAAAATTTCCGAAAACACCCCCACTTCTTTAATTACTAGCGATATCACACCACCAGTAGAGCCTTGTTTCTCCGAAAAAATTACCAATCTATTCCTCATTTTATACCTATTTAAATTGCAATTTCCACTTATATGAATCACATTCAGATTTCCATCCTTTAGGCTAAATTTAGGATAATCCTAAAACAAGGTTGGTGAACCAAGAAGGATGGACGCGAGAGGGTATTTTTGATACGCGGATCTCTAATTACACCATTCTAGTTAGGTATCCTTTACTTAAAAAAATTAATCCTCAGAGTATGTAAATGTGGACTATGCTCATCAGTAATCATAATTTACGGTCATTTACGTCAATTACTACATCTTAAATCCATCTTTGACAAAATAAAATAAGGTTCGGCCTCGCATTGGTACGCAAGTCCTAGATATTTATTTAATACGGCACTCTTGCCACTAAAGGCTCGCCATCCCAGTACTGAAACATTCCCAAGTTGATGCAGCTTCCTCAGATCATTCGAATCATACGATAATCTCCCGCGAGATTGCAATAACTCCTCTCCACCCTAATGGGGATCGCGGCGGAAGGGAAAAATAATCTCGCAACGTAGCCCACATCCTGGCGCGGCATTCCAGGAGAACTCCAGCGAGACACAGAAGCTAATTTCTGGAAAATTTGAGGTATTCTCCTCCCGAGAGTGACGGCCCTTCGGAATTCGCCCATGGAAACACGAATAACGGTCGCCTGGGGGATTGCGATCGCCGAAGCGACTCGGAGAAATGTCGCCCGCCGACTTTCCCTTCCCATCTATCAGATGGCGCTCGAATAGGGAGCGCGAGAGGATCGGAAGGCGGGGCTTAGGAGGGGCCAATGGGAGAGCGGTGCCATTGGATCGGGGGCCCGCTGTCAATTAAGAGGCGCTGTCGATGCGTTTAATTAGCGTTTTGTTAGCGCGTACTCGTCGTCACTTTCGCCTTCGGAGACAGTCTTTTGGGGTGGACTCGTTTCATTCCGTAAACAATCTTTGCGTTGCCAAAGCAACTACAGTGATACCTCGGCTAACGAAGATGATTCGTTCCGAAAACGCATTCGTTAGCCGAAACGTGATTCATCAGGCGTCACTTCTCGCCGTCTTGAAAAAATAAACATTTGGGTTGGTGGGGGTTTCCATTGCGATGTGGTCGGCTCATTTCTTTGTTAGCTCAGTTATCTCACACATTAAGTTATACATAAAAAGCAAATCTCTGTCTGTCCCCCTATCTATCTCAGAAACGGCTTGACTCAGAGATCTGAAACAAACTGCATTGTGTTTCTACGATGCTGAAACGCCCAGGATATCATATTCTCATCTCTGTTAAGGCCCGGGCTCGAACCCAGGAGCCAATAATACGTTTCCATAAGAGATGAACGTAACGTACGTTTTCATGACTTGCAGAGGTTGTTTGTTTTACGAAACTAAATTAGAAACAATGGTTCTACGACACTGAGACAAGTGTCACAAGAAAGGAAAATCATCATAGATTCTTATTTTAGTCGTGAAATACTGATATAGATCCGAAATTTCGAGAAATTCGACAAAAAACACGGAAAATTCGTAAAATTGTTCGAAGATAAACAACCCATCCCTTTGACGACCAAGGCAATTGTTGAATGTTGATTTCATGAGTTATCCCATATAAGTACACGGGAATAACCAGTTCTTATATCTTTCTATAAGAGATGTACGTAAAGTAGGCTTTCATGACTTGAAAACAGTAGCATAAATATTATAAATAATGGTAAGAAAGATATTGAGTTATTATGATCTTACGACGGACCGTTTCTGGCTTAGGAGGACAAGATATATACGATGATAGATATATTTT
>KZ308513.1:494423-674087 GCA_000376725.2 Ladona fulva
ATTCTCTCGGCGTTTATAAATATACTACTCTTATAATTTATAGTAGGCGAGTAATGTATATATGATATCATAATGTATAATGTAATGTATGGTATAATGTCTACTACTACTCTAATGCATAATAGTTGAGTATAAATGGCTAATGAGTGATATTTGCGAAGTTACGGTATGAAAGCTGTAAAGTTTAAAATGTATTCGCGCAAAAAGTTTTTGCAAGTCCCTCGGCAGTGCTTAGGTATGTAACTTTCTAAGTTTCTTAAGCAGGTAGGATTACGAAGATACGAGATAGTTAAAGTCCCTCAGGGCCCGGTTTTTTCACCTCTTCATTTCGGGGTATTTAAAAAGTTAAAATGCACGTCATTCGAACGGTAGGCCCTCGGGCGAACAGACGGAGATCAAGGAAGGGCTGGGTTTGATCCCAGTAAGCCACCGATCCACGAACACGAATCGGCGTCGGAGACTTTCATTCCTCGGCTCTCGTGGCGAAATCACACCATCTTTCCTTTCGCTTCCTCTCGTCATTTACTCCCAAGACGCAAAATTAAGCGTCCATTTATCTCCGGAGAACGAATTACAGTGCGCGCAGTTGCGGGTTAGAGTTGGTTAGGTAGGAGGAGGGAGAAGAATGCGTAGGAAGGGATGTTGGTGTTTGAAGAGAGAGCGTGTGGTTAGGCGAGTTCTTTTGAAGTCTGTCAGAGGGGTTGGGGGCCGGGTCGGGGGCGGACGGGGAAACCCGATGAGAAGCCGAAAGGGAGAGAGAGTTGGCTCCGTAAGAAGTGATTAATGACTCCGTGAGTGCACAATATGGAGCCGGACCACCGCTAGCGGGCGGCCACAAGAAAGGCCGGATGGTGACTTGTGTTTTGGGTCGGTCTCCGCTCTCTTATCTCTCGGCTTTTCAATAGAAAGCGAATCTCGATCGGCTACGAGTCCCGCTGTCGGCTGCCGGGAATATAAAAGTGGTAAAAGCGCTATTTTAGGCGGTCATTATGTTGGTCGGCGATGGCGGAATATTGGTAGCTCTCTGCGCCGTGAACTAATAGAGGTCGCCTCTCGGAATTCTTTCGTCGCATTGCTTGCATTTTGCGGTGTGTTAGTGTCGACTCCTTCCCTCGGAGATTTTTCTTTCCCGCGTTGTGTAGAATGCTCCCCACAAACATGTCTCGCCTAATGACGCTGCTCTCGCATGGAAGTGTCGCTGCGCCGAGCGTTTCTATCTCCTGCGTGAGAATGACTCGCGGGATTGCGTTTTTTTCGAGCGTCGCTTCTGTTGAAGACTGGCGGAGAGGATCGGGTGATGAATAAAGAGTTGTTACTTACCCGTTAGCGAGAGAATAGGACGTAATATTTATCGAGGACTTTACAACTTCGTCGGAGATGACTGTATGAATTAGCTCGCATTCGTGTATTTTTCCGGGACTACGTCCGTAAACACTCGATCATGGTTATTCGCTGGTAATTTGAAATTTTAAAAGGTAATAGATTTGTAGATATCAAATTTTCAAGTAGGAATTTGCTTTCCTAACCGATATTCAGAATACCCGAGAACTTCATATGTAGTGAAGTGTAAGTGTATCAAACAACAAACGAATGCCACCGCGTTTTGACGATTTTAAAGAAGTATGTACTTGCAAAATTCACTTTAGTGATAATCTCGGAAAATAATAGGATTTTGCAATATTTTTTAAAGTGGAGGCTGTGAATACTCATAGAAGTAGTTCGTCCATTCTATATTTTTTCCGAGAATAAAATTGGATATATTTTTCAACTTTCAACACCTTATATCCCAAGAAATACTCATCTCTGGTCAAATGTGTATTTCTTCTTTGTCTCCATCTACTTAATAGCCATTTCATCATAAACTGTTTCCAGAGTTCTATTTTTCCAACGCCTGTCGCTACAACTTTCGCATTAAAGACTATCTCCAAGTTCCGTGATGCATTGCGCATTCTCTACTACTTTGTCGGACAAAAATTTTATTAGAAAATAGTATATCTTAGTTCCTTTTTTTTCGTGGACTACATAAAGCGTATTAAAGATACCAGGTTGTTATTATGAGGTGCAATTTATACTAGGCTGTTATTATGGGATATTATTGATACTAGGCTGTTACGAGCTTCCCAACATTTTACCTTGCCCGGAAAGTCTCAGATAATTACAACGATATATAAAAAATAAAAACTAAAGATAAAAATATCTCTTAGGATATGTGGTATAGCTGTCTTTAAGTGCTCAGGAATCATTTAATAATCGAATCATCGCAGGTCGAGTCTTCGACGACCTTTAATTATCATTGAATCAATTTTATGCTATAAAATTTTGCGTAGTAAATTTTCATTCTGTCCGCATGCGAAAAATAGTGTTAATGCAAGCTTATGTAAGCGATATTCTACTCTGTGCTCAACTTCCAATGTTTATAAATTAGACAGCTGCACTTCGCATTTCCTCACGATTATTAATAAATGCCCCTACAGCCATCATTGGTCTGATACAGGCTGATGATAGCTAAACCGGTGGTTTATTAAAAATCGTGTGGAAAATACAAAGTGCGGCTCTCTAATTTACTCATATGGCGTTCCACGACATCTGGTCATCTCATATCGATTACATTCCCTATATTGAATCTCTGATTATCATTATTATGAGAAGAAACTCGGTGAATTTGAAACGATTTTCTCTTATTTTACTTCTCAAACTCTTAGCTGCTGCTCGAGATCTTTTTATTTTGACAAATACCACTTTAGAGATTCTCCGCAGTTCTGCCGCATTTTCCCGTCAATTGGGTGCGAAGAAAGCGGTACGCATAAAATTGTGATGATCTGCATAGAAAAAAGGTTTCTCCGGAATCTAATGTCGAGGGCCGACAAAGGGTTGAGAATAACAGCCGTGTCGCTTCTGTGTCTCGTTAGAAAAGTGGAGCAGCAGACGGGAGAATATTTTTTCGCGAATCAACGTTCTTCATTGAATGCGGGGAAAAGGTGAAAACGTATTTAATCGAACCGGTTAAAATTGCTTTTTATATGTTAATAGTTAATTAGGAGTGTTCAAATTTCCTCTTGTCACATCTCATAATGCAACCCCTCTAAGGCTCAGAGAAATTATGGAATTAATAACAACAACAACAATAATAGTAACAACAAAAACAACAATAATACTAGTAGTAATAATAATAATGATGATGAAGACGATGATGCCTTTTATTGATGCATTTTGATGCGAATTTTAGTCGAATGAGACCACTCTTACAATTATCCCAGTAAAGACGAACACAAAGAACCGTGCCCTGACCAGAATTCGAACCCGGGACCTCGGCGTTGCTAGGCTACCACGCTAACCACTAGGCCACCGTAAATCTGGGGTTTAGTTGGATGAATGCTTTTTGTCGCAGAGGGTAAGTTCTAATGAAATCGACGACCATCAGTGTGTAATCACGATTTCTTTTAGTTAGATTTTCTTTTATTAAAGATAATTTGAGTTCAAATTTATGATTACTTTGTTGCTATGGTTAAATGTGTTATTTATATAGCTACGAAGAGTTTTATTTGTCAATTTTCTGCATAGTATTTGGGCGATGAATATAGTTTTTTCCGAAGTATGACAATTGAACGTTTTTTGTGCAAAATCGATAACTTGACCGGCGCGGATTTTATTCCATCAACTCTTTATCGATGTTATATCTTTCTTAGTTCTAAAATCAGTTATGTTATTAATCAGTTTTACTTAATCTAATCAAATTCAATTAAGTAATCTTTACACCCTTGGTTATTTCGGTCCCTCTAATAGCGGAAAAAATCTTTTTGATTACCGTTAGCGTGTTCAAGTAGAAGATCCCACTTTCTAAGAATTAATCTGATCCTGAGGTCAATCTAGAGAGATTAGTGTGTAATAAGGGTAGTGATCCGTGTTCCGGAAAAAGCTATAAACGTTGACTTTTTTTTGACCTAAAGTAAAAATCATGCCTTCTTTCTCAACAGGAATGCGATATTATCAGAAATTGTATTTACCGAGAGAAAGCTGGGTAGTCGGTATATAAGGAAACGATATCATCTTCAACCCTCCGTTTCGCATAAGTCTCGAATCAGCGAACTTTGTCATAAATCACAGGTCATCAACCGAAGCATCTTCCGTCCGATCATTTCGATTAACTCATTTCTGCAGAAATTTATTACTCCGATCGATTGCTGCTGATTAATTTGAAGGGTAATCTTAGACATTTCCCAATCTTGACTCGAGGAACATCGAAGAACGCATTTTAGTTAATTTGAGGAAGAAAAGTAATTGGGGTGTAAGACTGATGAAATTGATATCCAGCGAGACTTCCAAAGTATATGTTAATTCTCCCTCATTATCTACTTCAAGACGAAATGGAGTAGCAAACGGTGCCTAGACCAAGGTATCAATATTATGAGATAACTAGAACTAGTGTGACTAAAACAATATACGTAATTTAGCTCCCGAACTATGCTCACCAGTCCTTACCGACAAACCGCACCAAAAGGTTATTTAATTATTGATTAAGCGACAAATGAAGATCGATTTTGTGAAAAAATGCATACGAAGGAAATGGGGAAACACATTCTTAAGAAAACACCTCTGACATCCCACTCCATCGGGATAAAGTTTCAAATTTCATAGTGGTAGCTTAAACAAAATGATAAATTCAACAACTTTAAAATCATGGAAATGATAAACACTAAGCACTCTTAAACCTACATATATTTTTAGTCGACAAACAGACTAAAAAAATAATAAATTCTGATTATTTATGATCTTAGAAACAAAGGTCTTTAGCGACTCGGAATAGATTTGAAGAAGTGGCTGCTCTTTCGGAGAGAACTAAGCTTAGGTGTAGAGCCAGAGGCCGTTTGCTTACAGGGCTATAAATCTATCCGAAAGTGAGGGCGAGGGGAAGATCAGACGAATTCTATTTGGTCGAATTATTGTGCACTATTGTCCCATTTTGTATATGTTTAATTTAAGAATACGCATTTATTCTGTATTATAAATATCTATTATATATATAGACGCCTCTCCAGATATATATATTTTTTTCCGTGGAGATTTTTTCCCGAATTTATCACTAAGGAATAATTGAGACATCGAAATGCTAGGTATCATGGGTTCGATCCTAGGAGGCTCCAAAAGAGGACCGTTTCCTGTTTGAATACGTGTATTTTCAAAAATTCGTATAAAGCACTTTCCGTTAAAGATGGAAGCTTGAAATCCACGAAATCGTTAGAAGATATGGATATATATCGAATGATTTTAAAGACTTGTGCCCTAGTGGCCATAGGTTCGATGCTAGTACGCATCAAGTTTAGCCCGTAAGGTTAATGTAGGGCATCTCTATGAATTTTCTTTTCGGGGCACTTACCGAAAAGCGAAGTGGCTAAAATTTGGTGCACGAATAGTGCTCAAGATGTACATACATATCACATTCGAGCTTAACAACTCCTGAATTGACACTTGGTTCGATACCAGGGAATGTTAATTATTCATCCATAAGAAAGGTACAGGAAACTCGGTTATATATATTTTACATATTCATTTACTCATTGGCACATATGCGGGTAAATTAATTTAGAAACCGCATTCCAGTTCAAAGCACTTCTCATTTTATCATTAATAATAATACGGAATTTGTTTTATTATTTCAAATTCCGTTGCATATGTTGAGGAATGAAATGTAAGAGATAATCAATAAAAGGATAGGATTACATACATGCATTGAGCATCACTAGTAACAGAAGAAATTACAAAGAGAAAAAAAGGGACATACACAAGTATAACATAAGATAAATTTGGTCCCCCTGAGCCTGAAATAACTCACCAGGATGTAATAATAATAACAATAACAACAATAATAACAACAACGACAATAATCATAATAATAATAACGACAATAATAATAACAACAACGACAATGATCATAATAACAATAACAACAATAATAATAACAACAACGACAACAATAATAACAATAAAAGTAACGATAATAATACCAATAATAATAATAATAACAACAGCACGACTTTATTTTCGACTAGTTAGTCTCTTCTTACATCTAAACCAATGTCATAGAACGATTAAAAAAAAAGAGCTTTTGGGATTAAAACAAGAGAAAAGGCTAGTAAAAAAGGAATCATTGTGCAGTGACATACAATCATACAGTTTTATTCAGCCTATGATTCGAATACTTTAGAAGCAAAACAAGTTAAAGGGAGTGGGAGGTATGAGATGGTGTTTCGACCGTCATCCGCGTGTTTTATGACGCAACGACGGTGCACGACGGAGGAACAGCAGCGAGGAGGCGATAAAATTCGAAGCATTGAAAAATGTAGCGCCAGCAATCTTTACTTAGTTTTCTACACTCGAGAGCGTTATTAATGAGCTCTTTTGAACCGATTTCCACCAAATATATGGCTTTCGGCTGAAAAATTTAGGGGCTTATCCCATCAATCCATCCTTAGTTTTCCCTCTCCACTTGTGGAATATTCGTGCCATTCTTTCTCAATCTCTCCCACCCCCGACTCCGTCTCCCACTCCGCTGTGGCCTCTTCAGCCTCTCTCCTCTGCACTAACCGCTGCCTGAACTTTTAACTCTCGATTTCGCCCATAATGCATTCCCTTCCCTGTTCATTTCATTAATTCTTTAATCTCTTTCCCTCATTAAGTTCCTTTAAAGTTAATAAAAAGGGACGAGACTGGTCTAGTTTCCTTTTTATTGTTACTAGCTGAAGTGCCCGTGGATTCTAAACGGGGAAAATAGAAGTCGGAATAAATATAGTATAACTATTTATACATAAGAGAAAATAACACTTCGTATTTTAGTTTACTTGAAAGGGACATATCATCGAAAACAAAAATGTTCAATCTAATCAAATTTCGAAGTCGAAATCTGCAATTAACTATAAGATGGTGAATGTTCATGTAATTTCAATTTATATTAATGAATGAATATTTTAAATGATAAAATGGTATAGAAAGATGTTCGTATATTTATATAAACTCTCACAATTTAGAATCGAAAGCAATGTTCCACGGCACAAATAAGAATCTTCATTCAATTTCCTTTCTTTTGGTGCTCGTCTCGATTTCGTACGGCTATTCCTTCTAATTTAATTTTGCAAAATAAATTAAGTCTGTAACCGATAAAATCGATATTTACGTGTATTTCTTATGGAAATCTATCTGAACGATCTTGGTTCAAACCCATCAACGTTATCAAATAAAAAGGTGACAGTACTTCCTTCTGGTTATTAGAGAACACGTACGCAAAGTTTGACGCAAATCGAACGAACGGTGTGGACTCCAATCTCAGACAAACACACAGAATTTATGCTTTACACAACGTACGTGTATGTAGATAAATTTATCTCATCGGTATCTAAAAGTGTAAGATCAATTCTCTCGGTATCCATAAAAAAATGTTACTTAAATTTTACCACTGCAAACTAGATATGGCGGCAAAGTAAAAGTGATATGGAGAGCAGTTTTAACCCTGCTGTGTATTCCCAAAGGATCAAAACTCACTTTACACGTCTCAGTTTAACATTCAACGTTTGTAATAAATTTGCAATTATCACGCTCCGAGAGCCGTTTTAAATATCCAATTCATTAACAGCTGTGTTCCAATTTCTGTCCTTGCTGTTATGTTCCTGATGACGGTCCGTTAGATCCGAAACAGTTCGTCAGTGAAATCTAAGCGTGGAAACTACTAAGTATTGTCACTTCTTTCTCCCACTTGTTCCACTCCGTTAAACTAAATTACACTGGTTACATTCACGTTGCACGTTTTAATTGAACAACCGTTCTCTTATAATGCAATGTTGTTTTTTCTTAATTCGTTAATTTTGCGGCCCCTGTCAAAGCAGTGCTGCTGCGGTGGTTGCTTATTGAAGCTTTGGTTAATCGGTCAAGATTACTCGGAAATCCCCTGAGAAAATTATTCACCTGCATGAGGAGAACCTTCATTCGGAAACCAGGGCGAACAAGCACCTCTGATACTGAAGTTATAGTGGAAAAACTTTCGTTTTATTCATCAGCAGACAGTAAACAAGTTTTTGATATTAAAGGTTGAAGAAATCAGACATAATAAAAGACTGATAAATCGGTCAGTTTCATTTGCTGAGCGAAGTTTAACCGATTTGCAGCCAACGAATCTCAACATTTTTATCTACCCTTAATGCTACCTGTGCTGGTATCATTATGCTATTTATGGTAATGAATCGCAATTCACCACGGATAGCAGAAATTGATTAGTTAGTACAAATGGTGGACATTTAAATTTCGATAAGACGAAAACATTAACTCAAGCCATGGGCAGTTGAGTATTTCGCGTCTATTCATCTTTGATGAAGATAGATGGCGAAGCGACCGTCCGGAAGACACTAGGATGTATTTGTTTCCAGATTATTTCAACGAAAGACCGAATTTGAATGTGATGCTAATAATCAAGAGTAGGTGTTCGAACCTCTCAGGACTCGCATACTTTGAAAATGGTCGGAAAGCGGAAATGTAGTTTTCGCGATTTATTTAGGGTATTCTGAGTACATAGTGGACTTTGCCGAGGGTAAGATTTAACGCCGCACAAAATTCACCACAAGTAATTTTCATTTGCTCCTATGTATTATCGAACCATTTCCTTTTGAGATCTATAAATGATACGAATAAAAGTCTATCAACTCCAAAAACTAATCAAAACGAGCGGGGAAGTTGCCCGTATCGTATTCATTAACTCTGCGTTGTTTTTAATCATATCAGTCGCCCTTGAATAGTTCCAATTCAAAGAACGATTATTTATTTTAATCCCCATGCTGGGAAAACGATTAGCTGTAAACCCCAAGTCTTGCTTTACTGCTGCAAATAGAGTTCCATTTAAATTGCCTATAAAACATAGCATAAAAAAGTACTCATTTGAACTTTAACCTAACGAATATCAACAGAAACTATTACGAGAAAGTACATACACATCCGTAAGTAGTTAATACTCTGCTTCTTGGAACAGTAAAACCTGTTAAGACATTTATCAATGTATTGGATCTCTGTACTATAGCTATAGTCTATAGATCCGAACGAATGTAAAGTGACCCAGGCTGTGGATGAACGATGCCCTTCAAATCGTCGAAAGAATAAGTTATATTAATACGCTGAATAGAAAGAATGAATTATACGTATCTGGTTGTGCCTCGACTGAATTTACATTTGCTCGCGACTCGTATTGAATGAGTGTTATGAGTAAATATAAATTCGGTCTCGACTCTACGCATTCAGATCTTGATTTCGTCTCGAGTCACTTGCCCGAGAGCGCTCCATCCTGCGTCCAAGTGATCTGAGGTGACTTGGAAGAAGCGTCCGTCTTCCGATTCAGAGAGATTCCGTTGGGATGCCTAATTAATTGTGAGTTAGAAGAGGGAGAGACGCTCACAGATCAAAGAGAGGCTTAATTCGCAATAATCAGAGGGTCCTTATACTCAACTCGAGCAGAAAAGGTTTAAGCAGTCAGCAAACGAACCTAGTGAGATTTAATACCGTTCGTTGGCCTCTTAATCTTTTCGATTCGATTTTTTTTTCATATTTTGCATTAATATGAAAGTCAAAAAGATACTCGTGGATTAGATGTCATTTGGGTGAATTCGGATTCCATCTCTTTCTTGAGAAAGATCATAATTTAGGGTATCATCCTCTTATTTCAATATGCAATATTTTCCGGAGAGACAGCTAACTCTTCCATTGATTAGACCCTACACCTGTACTGATTTAGAAAGTTTCAACATACTCGCTGTGACATTAATCTGTATGACTGCATTTCTACTACTGCCGTACTAATGACTGTGATCTTACATTCCTTTCTTACCAAGAGCATTCAAAAGTATTATTTGTGGTCCTTGTACGTTGTAAAAAATCTTAATAAATTATGTTATTTGTTAAAGAATCACTTGATTCGAGCACCATGTATGATTTCCTTTAAAATGGCTATTTCCCAGTTTTTACTACTTACTGTCAATTGAACAATTGTACGATTAAATTATAGTAAACTGAAGGAGGAGGACTTGAAACATACAAGTTAGTGTTATCTTTTAGTGTAGATTTTTTGTAGCCTAGGGCAATGGTGAAACCTGGTCGACTAACGCTCTCTTTCTAGCATAAGCGTGGTACATTTACGTAAATTCCGGATATTTATGGAAAGAATCAATGTCGCTACCTAATTAAGACATGGCGACCTTACTTTTCATTTCCGGAACATGCGGCGGATGAATTTGTTAAGTACACTCCAAAATAAACTTTTATCCTCCAACAACAAACGTCGCTTCTCCAGGCAAGTGGAAAAATGTCCGATATAAAGCATGGCTCCCGCACGCTGAAGGAGAAGCGCGGACCTTTTTTCGGTTCAAATCCCACTGAGATTCGCAGTCGAAAAAACTTTCCCTCGTAGTTTTCGCATGTTTGCGCTTTTTTGTGGCGAGGGACACTTGACCAGGGCGGAATCATGTCGGGTGCGTCGCCGGGAACAGGTGTCGCTCGGGAGGCGCACTCCCCCACGCCGTGACGTATTATTCCGTCAGTGGTCGCCGAGGGAGAGGACGGCGGGAGGCCCACGACGACAAATTTCCCTTCCATTCTCCCCCTCCCACCGCCTCGGCGTCTCTAACAAACGGTTAGATGGAAGATGAGACTTTTTAGTCTCAATCTCACTCGGATAAACACGATTATACCCGTGTATATATATCTCCGCGTGCCCTTCCTTTAATCCCACTCCTCTCCACCTCTCCGTCTTAAATCAAAACCGCGCTCGCCTCTCCGCTGGAGTCCACTTCTTCCCTTTTTTTCACTTTCCTTCCTACGCCATTCTTCACGTCTTTGTCTTTTGCTCCCAAAAATATCCAGCCTTTCGTCTGTCGCGGTGCGGTTGTTGATCCCCTCGACTACTTCCTCGAGCCGTAATCGTGGTTATGGTTTGCGTTAATTGTCGCATGAGCGTTTTATAAGTGAAGTTGAGTCATTGGAATGGCAGTTGGTCGAAGGACATTGGGTCGATGGGAGTACCCTCGCTAGACTTTCCGTCGTTGAGACAACTCGTCGAAAGACTATTCGTCGCTGAGACGAATTGTCTTTCGACCAAATGTTCGACTTTATGAAGCTTTACATCTTTGATTCGATTGAACTTGTACTCTCAGTATACTGTTCGGATGTGAATTTTACCTATTAACCATCTCCATCCTATGTTTATTAATTAAAATTAAGAATAGAAAGATATAAGATATATAAATAAACTAGAACTAAGTTAAAGAAGATAGTTCTAATCAGTCATTATATAGCACTGCTTATTATCCTACATCTTACGTAATACCGCAGTAACTCGGTCAACAACGGCCTTAGTTAACGACACACTTGATTAACGACGGATGTTTGTAATCCGAAAATGTGTCGCATAGCGACGCTGGCTTTGGTTAACGACGCCTTGATTGACAGTTGAAAACTGCTTTTAACACTTAATTTTATTAATTATAGTTTTTTTGGCGCAACTATAAATGAATAAATTATATGTACTATATTTTAATGACATTTAAATGAGTTTTATCTGCATACTAGATATGCAATATGATTGTCGGAAATCGTGCCTTAGATAAAGACTGTTTTGGTCAACGAAGGTATTCCTGGAACGGATTAACATCGTTAACCAAGGTACAACGGTACTTACGGAAACAATGAAGTAAATAAAGGGCGCGAATCTCGTATTCAAGAGGACGCTGTAATCAACTGTACGATTTTTGCTTAATCTATATAATTCTTTTTATTGCTTAGATGAGAATGTCCAGGGAGACGGCTGAAGCATTTTTTACGGTTACTGTTTTTTACCTCCCATCATCAGATGTTGGATCGAATATCACTAGGACTGGAACAGCTTCAGGACGCAGGATGGGAATTTCTGGAAGATGGAAGATTCAAACAAAGGATAAATTTACTAAATAATTTCAGAGAAAGCACTTTCCCAAATGATGTAGTCGATATAATGCGTCCTTCATGTTACATAGGCCGTTCTGATATTGCGAGAAATATAAGGAAATGAATGCTAGAACGATTCAAGATCTCATTTTTCCGCGAACGATGTATGAAAGTAATCGATTAGGGAAATAGAGTCATGGTGCATGCACCCCCTGCCACACGCTGAAAGGCGACTTGCAGGGTACGTAAGTACATAGACATAGACTTCAATTATTAGATAGTTATAACTGCTGTGGAACTGATTCACGCGGGTCATAGAGTCAAGAAAACTTCTCATAAATTATAGCTTTTGTTTACCTATTTTCGTATTACAAATTAACATAAATGAGCGCGGTACCTTATTCGAAAATCGAAGTATGTACAAGGTCGCCAATTAAAGTTCTATAACTTCATACTCTCCGATGACCGTCCTGATTCCTCTTTTTCACCTTAAGGTCTTTCATAAACCTTTGATGGAATAGCTCGCAACTGGTAAATTATTTTCCTTAAGGATGAAGCACGTGGGAAGCGGAACTACTGGGGACAAACCGGTTTAGAATCTCTCTCTTTCTCTGCGAAAACGTAAGATCCGAGTTCGTATCCAAGCACATGTTCCGTCTATCCGAATTCCTAGGTATCTTAAACTTTTTACATCGAAGGGATTTTCCGAAAAATTTCAAATAGGAACTACCCGTATCACATGTGACCATTAAGGAACTTATTGCTATTTTTTAAAAGTTGCATATCGCCATCTATCGTTCCCAAACGAGCAAAATGATTGTTCCGTTTTAAATAGTTTTGCTTCTATGAATAGTTACAGCTGATGCATCGTAGAATTCGGGACAATTTTTATTGGAGAGATTTCTACTCAGCGGTCACTTTATCGTAAAAACGGTGCCGACAAGGTCTAATTTACATTTAATTTTTGCCGTGAACTTGCGAGTCGATTGTTGATGCGATTCTCACTGTGAGAGGATCCGTGACATCATTAGTCAAGGAAAGGTGAATACGTTACTCCAGAGGTTAGTTCATTGCTGGAAAAATAGTCCTCCGGAGACAAGCTTCGTTTATTTACCCTAATACACTTGGTTGAAGTGCCCTTAAACATGCTATGTCTTTTAACTTTAGGATCCCTTGGGCGCCCACCGTATTTGCAAATCCTCTTTTATTCGAAGCTCTAAATGAGACACAGAATTTGTCGGCAAAATTTATTTAAAGTCTCGTATAGTTTCAATTGCACTGTTCTTTATTTTACTGATATTTGAATGTCAAAGATCAATTCTCTTGGTCTACATGTTAGCTTTTACTTGAATTTTGCCATCTCAATCCTCTAACGATCCAACGCTTTATAGAGGTCTCTTTACGTTTGCCGACGATCAAAGAAACTATTTTCAGGTACATCCAAATGAAAGTTGATGTCCACAAACGTGTTCTTTCCGTTACGTAGGGATACCTTGTTTCAATTTTCAGTTACATAATTGTCATATCCCTTCCGTGGTCATACGATTTGGGAAGAAGCATAGTTTGAAGACGAAAGAAAAAAGAAGAGTCTATAACGTTTCCGTTTCGTATTACCGCTTTTAATGTTAACGCCTCATAATAGAGTTCACTGGAATTGTACTACTACTTCTGCACTTATAGGTGTGCGAAACCATTTTACATCAGATTGCACCCAGGGTACTTTTACGATACAATGTGGGATTGGTGGGGGACAAACTTTCTCGCTTTCCTCTTTTAAGGCAGTCAAATTCCTCGTTAATTCGCCCTGAATGAAGCCGTATTCTATTCTATCCTTGAATACTTTCCTTACATACTCCCTTTTAGTTCTCGGACTATAATTGCATCTATTATTTCCAGTGTCCCACCAATCACGTTCGATCGCCTACTTTAAAACCAATGTTACACATCACATGCAATCTCCATCTCATTTCTCTTATCCACTATCATTTTTCTCGTAACCTACTGAAATCCCAAAAAATCCCTCTTTCGGTCTGGTGACATTTTCTTTGTGTCTATTCATTGGTTACTCACATATCGCTGACTTAATTGTTCCAGTTTTTCAGTCACATCCTTATTGAGGCAATTTTCCCGGAGTTATGTTCCCTGACGTATAAAATTGAGCTCAGTGTTGGCATTCTAACCATGAAAATGCGTTTAATCGCCCCAAATCAAAGTATGGTGATTTTTTAATTTCTCTATCTCTTTGCTTAAGCTGTTAGTGAGAGCAATGAGGAAAACAATGAATCTTTTTATAATGAATAACCAAGAGATTTGTTAAATAATTCCAACCAGGAAACATTAACTCGCCAAAAGATATTGATTTTTGAATTGGACTGTATCTACAAACACGGCTTCTTTAGCTGTTAGACAAAGTGTCGTTGAAGATGTGCTATTCTTCTTTGTATTTAGGCGAAGAACTTTTATTTCTCCGCTGCAGCCGTTAGAATCTTCAATGGGCAAGCTCCGTCCCTCCTTTCACGGATCTTTAGCTCCTCTGATGCCTTCCTTATCTCATTCTTATCTTTCATCCATTCAAACCCTCTTCCTTTTCTACAACCTCCCGATATCTCTCTATCTGAGATTTCATTCCAGAGGATATCAACAGGTGCTTTTCGGGCCATGAAGAGTTTACCTTTCCGAATCTATCTCATCCCTCCCCCGATATCTTGTTTTATTTTACTCGCAGGCATCTTCAAACGTAAAAGTAACACAACTTCCGATCCCCAAAGATATTCCGGCCGTATAGCAGATCGATGCCTTTGTATCCGAGTTTATGCCTCGTCACCGTCCACGTATTATCATTTCAACGAATCATTTGATCCTTAAGAAGGCATTTTGCTTATCCTTCTGACTGTCAGGAATAAATCTTCGTTTCATTTTTTCCGAGGAATTAATCAGAATCATTATGGCCTACTTTATTTATTCAAGGAATGTTGTAATTGATGTTGTAGGATGTAAAATGCAATTCTTCCTCAAATCGACTACACTTTGAATCGCAACTTAGACATTCTGTCGGTATATATCGTAGCCTCAACTCTTCCCAAACTTTCCGAGTTTTAGTTTTCAACAAAATTGTTTCGAAAAGGGTTATCGTATTTTATCGATGTTCAATTCAATCATCTCGAAGATATATGAGTATCTGAAAGTCGTCGCTAGTTTCGTAATCTTCGGAGCTAAAGAGAACGTCATTTTCCCCAGTTAATCATCCGCTGTCATTGGATTTCACACTTATAAAACATGAGATTCTGTCACGAGAAACGAGAATGGCCATGCGTGGAAGTTAACTTGTTCCTACCTTGTTTTATAGGCAGCGGAACTTGGGTGTGTCGAGAGAAATACATGGGCAGGGTGAATGCGCAGGGAATGGGTTATATGAGAAGCATGCGTGAGAAAAGTAAGGGAGAGAAAGAGTGGAGAATACACGGGCGATGAATGAACGCGGAATGGAAGGGTTGAGATCGGCGAAGAAAGCCAAGGTGGTTTGCATATGTGAATAGAATATTATTCGCACGAGTTTAATAATCACGTGGAAGTTAATTACTTCGATTTAAAATACAGCATAGTTGAAAACTATGAGTGGGCGTTACGGATGCGAGATTTAGAAAAGAATATAATGGAAAGGTGAATATACGCGAAGAGATTCACGGAGCTATTAATAGGTTTTCAGATTTACGGGAAAGTGCGAGGGGGTGCCTCAGCATCATTCCTTTCTTAAGCATTGGTAGATTGTGTATGTTTCTCCGTGTATGTTTACTGCGTTAAATATGGTTATCTCATTAATACATCAACATAATCACCCACAATCTAGCATGTTGCATGGAGTGTAGTTATCAATCGACGATATTCCCTTAGGAAGGTCTTCTCCCTTGGTTTCTGCATATCCATCGCTCTTAAAGGAGATTAACAACTGCCTTCAAGTATCTTGCTTTGCTACCATTATTAGATTACTATAGATAACATTAGGTTTCCATGATCGTTTCCTCATAAAGGTAGCTTAATTTTTCTTATTAGTATTAGGCTGGAGGGTATATGGCACCCATTGGTAAAGAAATCCTAGGCGCCTTTGTACTTTATATGGCTAATATCTTTATAAAAGAAACACATGTCATCCCAAAATAGAAAACCCATCTTTCGACTTAAGCTTTGGGATAATTTTCGACAGCTTCGTATGTTATTCAAATTTTCATATTATATTCGATGCAAAATCTAGCTCTTTAGATATTATTGACAGGCTAACGACAAAAACATTGCGTTACCAATCTTAGCATTCCCATTAATACTGAAACCTTAGAGAAGTCTTGAAATATATTTCTATTTTGACTCAATCGGCGTCTGAAATTCGTTTTGCAAACGCTTGATGTTTTTTTCTTGCGTTAATCAATCAAAGGCATCTCTTGAGTCGATCCTTATCAAAATATTGAGCTATTAAATGCATGTAAAGTTGGGAATTTGTCAGTAAAATCAACATTTTCACGAGAGCCTTCCCCGAAGCCGAGAAGGGTAGGAAGACTCCATATCCGTTCCCACCTTACCTCTCTCTCCTCCGAGAATCCTCCTCCCACACCTTCTTCCCTCGACACCGTCCCGTAAATTTCCCTTCCCTTCGCCCCTTTCCCTTTTTTTACGCGCACTTGGTTATTTGTTTTACCATCCGAGCTTCCATCGTCGTCCGATGTGTGGCGCTAACAGCTGGAGACCCCTTTTTCCCCGCCGCCCGCCTCCACGAACGCAATTCTTTCACGACAGAGGGCCACGATTTACGACCGCGCTCGCCTCCAGCATTATTTACAGTGGAATTGCCTTTTCACAGGATTTAATTAAACACTTATATCTTAGGGTTTGACAGAAGGCAGTAAATGATTTGCGTGTTTGTTAAGGGCGCCCATAGAATGCGCCTCGAGGGGGCGTCGTAGGTTAGCTGCAGCTGATGAGACTTGCGGGGCGGGGCATTTCTAACACTCTCCCTGGATTTATGCTCGCTCTCCCACAGATTGCTTTTTCCTATCGAAAGAGTTGTCGGCATCTCGTTGGAGACGACAAACAAACAACGGACTCACCTTGGAGACGACAAACGGACGGACAGGCAGAGGGACCCCCTCATTCTCGGCTGATAAACGCCACCCTCTTCTCCAATCCAATCCGACCGTTTTCAGGAGGGAAAAATTGACATCGACGAAAAGCGTTTGACGGATACACCTGCCATTTCTCCGCCCGAAACAGTGGGAAAGTTTTACGTGTCTTGCAGCTGTATTTTTAACAGTTTATACCTAGGATTTCCGGTTCTAGGAATGTATTTAACCTCCACAAGCTACGCTAACAAGAAGCACGGGATGAAAACCTTTTATCGCAGTCCAGATTTGTTCCTTGGTAATTTAACCAGTTTTTTTCTCCTCGGCACTTCCGAACGATTCTTATAGTGTTCAATATAGGATCCTGTGTTTCTCTTCGGGATTAGAAGAAATCAGACTTTTTTCTATTTAAAATTTATTATGATCAGAACAGCCCCAGAAAAGATTTGGTATAATCCTAAATTCTGCAATCTCCATTACTGGGAAGATAAAATAATATTCCGGTAAAAAAATATGTATTAAAATGCTTTTGCATTCTATGGAAAACTTTCACAAATCAAAAAATTGCTCCGTTGTTATACTTCTAAATTGATTTTTGAAATAATTTTGCTATACCTCTGACTTTCGGAGCAAATTTCCGTGCGTGAATCGATAAAGATGGAAGCTATTAATTGCTAAATGTTCTTTTTCGTCCCTACCATTTTAAAACGTATGTCAGGTATTGTAAATTTGATGACGAGTTCGGAAAGAAGCTAGAAACGGATCTCCTCTTGACACGTAGAGAGTCCTTTTCGTAATAAATAATGCTTAAATACGACTGTCGCCCTAAAAAATAGTAGGCATATAAAAGTCAGATAATTAGAGTGGAATTAAATTTGAAGTCATTAAATCTTCCTTCGGTGGATTTACGATTCCTCGTCTTCGGACCTTTCTTTTCTGGAAATCGCCTTTCTAATGTCGGAGCTGCAGCTCGACCGCCTTTCCCTATGCGCTTGTCGCGATGTTTTCTAGTTCAGCAGAATTAATTTCGGAATATATTATCATAAATCTACGTAAGTAATTGCACTATTGAAATAAGATGCGAAGTTGCGTTTAGAAAACATGTGTTTCAAGTATGCATGCGTTACAATGATTCACTTCTCATCGAAAGAGGGAGTCATAGTCGAAATCAGTTTCTTAAAAAAGATTTGTGTTTCCTTTCGTATGCATTCCCACCAATTTACGTCGTGGTTGTTATTCTTTCCGTTTTCTCAAATCCTCTTTCTTATTACTAGAATCCTTCGTGCCATCTCGAATACAGTGGATCTTATCGTTTAAACGAATTCCCGATATAAAGGGTGGTCAACTCACCGTTGGTTGAGATGGAATTTAATAACTGATTATCCCTTAATTGTTTCGGACTTCGAAAACAGGACTATCGACAAAAATAGCATTTAATTATATTTATATTACTTTACTGCAGACCTGCATTTACTTTTAGCTCTGCTTGACATTTTTGTGGTTAAGAAAAGCTTTTACTCTAGCTTTGTTTAGAAAAAATAAAGTTTAAAAATATCATGTAAACAATGTACTACTGACAAGGGGCAAGATGATATTAGCTGTCGAGACACCTTCGTAAATGCATTACTACTACTTTAAATGAAAGTTAAGCATTGATAAGTGAAGAAGATCCTCAGTAACCAATAGCTATAGGAAATTTTTTGTCGATCAATTTATGTTGTCGCGTATGCCATAGATTAGCAGTGTTTTACTATTCGACGCAACTTCTCAGAATGCTAGGAAGGAGAATGTGTTATTAAGTAGTAGACGATTGGAAATTCCACGGGAAAATTAGCTTTATGCCATGATTTATCGGAGAAATAAAAGCATGTATCACACCTTGGAAACTACAGTTATTAATCCATTAAAATCTATGCCATTTTCCCAGAGGGTGCTTTGAATAACCATAGAGTTCCGAGAAATGACCAGTCTGCAGATTCGAAACTGTCTTCAGTTGGATTAACCCTTTGGAAAGGATCCGGTTTACATCTACTTTTACAATTAAACGCAATAATGTTGGATGTACCATATTATTGATATATCCGTTTATTTGTGTTGTAATTTTCATTTTATCGAATAAAATAACTGCGCGAGTTTCTGTAACTTTAACTTCATAATGCAATGGTTCCGCAGTAAAGGTAACCTGGGAAACGTTGACCTAAATCACTAAGGCAACGAATTTTTTTTAAACTTTTAAGCAAGACGACGATACAAAGCGGAATCGATCGAAATGTTTTAAACGAGTAATAAATAAGGGTCGGTGTTCTCCTCGATCATTCCTTGGGAAATTATTTTATTAGTTGAACGCGATCGGAGAAAAGTTTCCTGGAAATTGGAGTCATTATTTATGATCCATTCCGGTAAAGTATAAAAATAATGAGCTATATTTGTTTTCTTTTATAATATTTTTTACACAAAATTATTAGCGTAATAGTACAGGAGGAAATCAATACTTGTTTCCTCACATATTGTTCTCGCTGTCATCGCAAAAACATTATATCAATGAATCTAATTCCCTTCCCAGAGTAAAAAAAACGCTGCGTATTTGTAGCGAACTTTTCTCCGCTTTTTTTTTTTGACGTTCCGGAATTTTCACAAGCATTTTCCTGTTGAATGAATCTCTCTGCTTCCTGCGCAAGTAATCGAGGCGCTTCGAATATCTCTATGGTCGCTGGCTTAATTTGTGATTTTCACTGATCGAACTCGTTAGCTTCTGCCCAAATCTCATACGATCGCGCTGAGAGTGGCATTTTCTGCGATAAGCTCGTCTCGGTTCCTTCGCTTCCACCACCCATCCGTTATTAAAATTTATAGCGTGAAAAATTTATTCCGACGATTACATCTAGAAATTGATGGTAAAAATAATAGGTAACGCTCGAATCGCTTCAAGGCGATAAAGAAATTGTAATTTCGTAAACATTATTATACTTGGACTATTAAGACTTGTGTTTGCTCGTTTATTTAAACTATTAAATGCTAGAGATGGTGGCTAAGGGATGCGATCGAAGAAGGCAGAAGTATAGTATATTTCAGGGGCTATCATATATATAAAAAGCAAATGTCTGTCCGTCCGTCCGTCTGTCCGTACCCCTATCTATCTCAGAAACTGCTTGACTTTGTGATCTGAAACGAACTGCATTGTGTTTCTACGATGCAGAAACCCCCAGGAATACTATTTTCATCTCTGTAAAGGCCCGGGTTCGAACCCAGGAGCCCATAATATGTTTCCATAAGAGATGAAAGTAAAGTAGGTTTTCTTCACTTGCAGAGGTTATTTCTTTTATAAAATTAAATTAGAAACAATGGTCCTACGAAATTGAGACAAGTGTCACAAGAAAGGAAAATAATCATAAAATCTTATTTTAGTCGTGAAACATTCATATAAAGTCGAAATTGCGAGAATTTTGATAAAATACATGGAAAATTCGTAAAATATTTGGGAAATAAACAACCCATCCCCTTGACAACTAAGGCTATTGATTAAATGTTGATTTCATGACTTATCCCATATAAGTGCACGGGGATAATCATTTAGTATACTTTTCCATAAGAAATATACGTAAATTAGGCTTTCATGACTTGAAAACAGTAGAATAAATATTACAAATAATGGTAAGAAATATATTGAGTTATTATGATCTTACGACGGACTCTTTCTGGCTTACGATGACCAGATATATATAAATAAATTGAAAATTGGTGTCCACGAATAATAGGAAGGGAACCATGTTCTTGAATTATGTGAAGAGCTAAGTGTCAAGAGTTAGAGGAAACTGCGCCAAGTATGGAAACTTCGGGTGACAACGGAATACAGCAACTAACGCCTAAGTTATTAGCTTGATTGGGAAAAGTTTGACGTTCAAAGATTTTGAGGATATTTGACTCTTTTCTTTCGAAAATGTTTATTCCTGGACTACACGTGGCAACTGAGTTCCGTCGATAAAACTTGCGAACTCTACATTATAGCACTTTACGTCCAGAATTTCCGCAAACGTTTGCGACAGGTGGAATGAGACACACTTGGTCGCAGCACGTGCGCGAAAATCACGCTTCGGGGGGCAGTGGCTTCAATGAACGGCTCACGTCCTCCTTCACGCCCCTTATCAGATATCGATAAGGGGAACGCTGCTTTGATGCTATCGGAGCACAACTGTATCTGGCGGCAGAGGAATGGGAGATTTACCTCTTCTAACTTTTCAACTAATGAATACGATAAAACATCGCAGTAATAAAATAAACATTAAACGCTGCTTTGGAGAAAGATAATTTGGTTGCAATTGTAGTGAAAAGTAATTTATTTTTTAGCATCCTAACTCATTGCTGATTCGCTCCAAAATCTACCACGGTAAATGGATGCGAGAGATTAAATTTAGCAAGAAAATTACAGCTTTTTTTTTAAATAAACACTGTTTCATGATCGTCAATGACATCAAAGCTATCTTTTCAAGATAATTTAAAAGTATGTTTTGTGTATAGTATTCTAAGTACGATATGAACGTAACGAAAATAGTTCCCCTTCCCCCAACCCGTCCCCCTGACGACCAATGCGATTGTTGATTCCGAGTTCATGCATTTTCCCATAATGCGGTCTCTTGACATATTTTACGATTAATTTTACGATTAGAACCAGAAGTTGAATATCTTGCAAACTTGCTCATTAACTTGAGACATGTTTCGTGCGAACGAAATTCCATAATGATTTACATCCTTGTAACTTATCCTTGAATGTAGATTTCGGCTTCGAACTTTGATTAGAAATTTTTGTTTTCGATAACCTGTCCCATTGGAGTAAACTAAGATGCGAGATGTTATTTTCTCTTATGTACAAATATGTATACTGTATTTAATCCGACTTCAATTCTCCCCGTTGAGAATCAACGGGCACTTCAGCTAGTCATCTATGTACATGAAGCAGAAATTCTGTGGGTTGGTGGCCCGATACGGGCAACTTCCCCGCTCGTTTTGATTAGTTTTTGCAGTTAATAGACTTTTACTCGTATCATTTATAGATCTCAAAAGGAAATGGTTCGCTAATATATAGGAGCAAATGAAAATTACTTGTGGTGAATTTTGTGCGGCGTTAAATCTTACCCTCGGCAAAGTCCACTATGTACTCAGAATACCCTAAATAAATCGCGAAAACTACATTTCCGCTTTCCAACCATTTTCAAAGTATGCGAGTCCTGAGAGGTTCGAACACCTACTCTTGATTATTAGCATCACATTCAAATTCGGTCTTTCGTTGAAATAATCTGGAAACAAATACATCCTAGTGTCTTCCGGACGGTCGCTTCGCCATCTATCTTCATCAAAGATGAATAGACGCGAAATACTCAACTGCCCATGGCTTGAGTTAATGTTTTCGTCTCATCGAAATTTAAATGTCCACCATTTGTACTAACTAATCAATTTCTGCTATCCGTGGTGAATTGCGATTCATTACCATAAATAGCATAATGATACCAGCACAGGTAGCATTAAGGGTAGATAAAAATGTTGAGATTCGTTGGCTGCAAATCGGTTAAACTTCGCTCAGCAAATGAAACTGACCGATTTATCAGTCTTTTATTATGTCTAATTTCTTCAACCTTTAATATCAAAAAATTGTTTACCGTCCGCTGATGAATAAAACAAAAGTTTTTCCACTATAACTTCAGTATCAGAGGTGCTTGTTCGCCCTGGTTTCCGAATGAAGGTTCTCCTCATGCAGGTGAATAATTTTCTCAGGGGATTTCC
Source organism: Ladona fulva (assembly GCA_000376725.2). NCBI lineage: Eukaryota > Metazoa > Arthropoda > Insecta > Odonata > Libellulidae > Ladona > Ladona fulva. Next base: position 517,253 of record KZ308513.1, read on the forward strand.
GAGTGATCTTGACCGATTAACCAAAGCTTCAATAAGCAATAACTAATAGATTTCACTGACGAACGGTTTCGGATCTAACGGACCGTCATCAGGAATAGCAAGGACAGAAATTGGAACACGGCTGTTAATGAATTGGATATTTAAAACGGCTCTCGGAGCGTTATAATTGCAAACATATTGCAAACGTTGAATGTTAAACTGAGACGTGTAAAGTGAGTTTTGATCCTTTGGGAATACACAGCAGGCTTAAACTTGCTCTCCACATCACTTTTACTTTGCCGCCATATCTAGTTTGCAGTGGTGAAATTTAAGTAACATTTTTTTATGGATACCGAGAGAATTGATCTTATACTTTCAGATACCGATGAGATAAAATTTATCTACATACACGTACGTTGTATAAAGCAGACATTCTGTGGGTTTTGTTTGTTTGTTTGTCTGAGATTGGAGTCCACACCGTTTGTCCGATTTGCGTCAAACTTTGCATATGTGTTCTCTGATACCCGGAAGGAAGTACTGCCACCTTTTCATTCGATAACTTTGCTGAACCAAGATCGTTCAGAGAGATTTCCATAAGAAATACACGTAAAGTTTGATTTTATCGGTTACAGACTATATTTCTCTTGCAAAGTTAAATTAGAAAGAATAGTGGTATGAAATCGAGAAAAGTACCAAAAGAAGGGAAATTGAATAGAAATTCTTACGTCATTCGTGGAATATAGCTTTCGTTTCGAAGTTGCGAGAATTTAGATAAAATATACGAGAATATTGTGAAATTTGAGGTTGTAAACAACCCGTCCCCCTGACGACCAATGCTATTGTTGAGTCCTATCTCCTGTATTTTCATATAAGAATACATTGGGAATTGAGGCCCGATCAGAAATGTTGGTATATCTTTCGTAAAAGTAGGACTATTATATTTAATTCTATCTCTATTTTCCCCGTTGAGAATCAACGGACACTTCAGCTAATTAAAGCTAATTCTACTATCTGTTATATTGGACGTAAATAATATCATGACAGACTGAACTCAGATCAGAAAATCAGCTCGTTGACCATTTCAGTGAAATAAAGCCAAATTTAAATGAAATTTCGTGAGATGATTAAAATGTACCCGGTTCGATTCGTGTGCTGATCCTCTCGAGAGAAAACTCATGCCTCTAGATACGCACAGCAGATATATTATTCATCGTCGATTATGCTATCCTGCATCAACATATATTTTAATTTACATGAATACCCGGCAAACCGCCTTTAGGCAAGTTGCAACGGGTGAATGAGGCCTCCGTGTATATACCTACTCGGTCATTGCAGGGAATCGTTCTCAGAAAACTGAATTTAGAAACGACAGTTTCTAACTTCTAACTTCCTGATATCTCGAAGTCACTAACTGAACGTCCTATGTCAAAGGGCGAACACATAATACCGGCCTTTGGAGATCGTAATATCTCTGAATGCACTGATAAAATTCAGCTCAAATATAGATCTTCTATTATTTAAAGATTTCCACGCAACGTCATGAAGCTTTTGAGTTACGTTTACACAGTTTTTGTAACGAATTTAATTAAGCTCCTCTTTAATTTAAAATTAAGTGGAAATTTCGACGACATAATCAAAGGTAGGTGTTGATTTTAACTAAGTGGTGTCAGCAAGATAGATTTTCCGCCCCCATTTTCTCTCTTTGGTAAGAGAGATGAATTATATTCGATTTGATGTTACGTACCTACGCTAGGAAACTTCATGATTATAAAAAAATCATTTCTTTCCCTTTCAATGTAAAACTTGGTAATAATATATAGCACTAGGAGTAAGGGCTCCCGGATAGCCAAGTGGGCAACGCGTTCGACTTCGGCGAAAGCGGTCCCGGGTTCGATTCTCGGTGGGGGCCTACGTGCAGAATGACCTAAGTTGTCGAAGCATTTTTAACAATACTAATACTACTACTGGGAATAAGGCATGATTTTGTATATAACTGCATGAAATATACAGTTGTAATATAAATGTAACGTATATTCTACGCAGTTGATTCTAAGTAAAGATAATCAACGTGCAGAAAAAAGATATTGGTAATAATGCTCTTTGAATATAAATTTAAAGGTAAATTTCAAACATGAACACACAGAAGTATAAACGCGGACATTTTCTACATGGCGTTATTACAAAAGATATCGATTGCCATAAAACAATCTCTTACTTATCAGAATATGGTAAGAGGCAAGGTTCCCTTTAATCTGGGTACCTGGGCTTCAGCACAATACTTTTTCAAGTAACTCTCATTAGATTTATTACTATTTATTAGAAACATTGAGTCTTTAGCTTTCGTTTTCGCAAATTCGTTAATGATTTTGCACGTTATAGATGATATAGTTAAATAGTATTGCTCATTTTCCCATTTAAATAAAGAAAATCATGGTATTTGCAACTTAAAATTATTCCTCGGCGAGAGTGGCGCAGCCAAATTAACTCAGTCCCCGCTGTCATTTTCTTACAGCCCAAAAATTATTAGAAGGAATAATGGTCAGGAGTATTTTATCCGTCACCAGCTGAAGTTCCCGTTGATTCTCAATGTGGAAAATATATGAATGCATGAGCTCGGATTCAACTACGGAAGTAGTCGTCAAGGAGACGACTTGTTTACAATCTCAAAAATTTAGAATAATTTTGTTTATTTGATCGAAATTCTCGCAATTTTGAGCGGAAAACAATATTCGACGACCAAAATAGGAATCTGCATTGAATTTCCCTTCTCTTGGTACTCGTCTCGATTTTATGATACTGCTCTTTCTGATTTAATTTTGCAAAAGAAACAAGCCCTGCAAGCGATAAAAGAGAACTAAAATGTATGAACTCGGATTTAACAATGGAGTTGGTCGTCACGGGGACCGGTTGTTTACAACCACAAAATATCACAAATCGTTCGTCTATTTTATCAAAATTCTCGCAATTTCGAATCGAAAGCAATATTCCATGACCAAAATGAGAATTTACGTTCAGTTTCCCTTCTATTCAATTTTGCGAAAGATATGAGGCATGCAAACGGTGAATTTGAGTTTTACGTGCATATCTTTTGGAAACAGTTATTAACGTCTGGAGTCGAACCGGGGACAGTTAGGTGAATAAAAAGTAACCTATTATCTGCCCGGGGAAGACATTTAACAATCTTCAAAGTTTGTAAGTTGTGCGACATCTGGTTTTTGAGTTTTAGGCGAATATACACACATACAAACATTCTACTTTATATATATAAGACTATGATTTGTGTTAGTTGTAATAAGAGACAACATGTGTTGGAAGTGTTGGGAAGAAATTTAGTTGATTCGATTTTTGATCAAAATCGCGTAGGAAACAGTAGATTCAATAATATAGGGATGCTGCCCATGAACAGAGATTTAAAGGAAGCTGAGAGAAACAAAGACAGTTATTACCAGAGATCAGAAAAGTTTGATTACCAATTGAATAAGAGAGATCGATAATATCTTTTATGATTAAACTTTGTACGTCCCCGTTTCTCGATTTTTACTCAATTTCACTTTAAGCAGTGCAGTTGTGCCTCAACCATATTCTCATCCCTCTTCCACAGGATCTTCGGCGTGAAGCGCTGTGCACGCTGTCACGACGTGATCACCTCCTCGGAGCTGGTGATGCGTGCTCGTGACCTCGTCTTCCACGTCCGCTGCTTCACGTGTGCGGCGTGCGGCACCCCGCTCTCAAAGGGCGACCAATTCGGCATGCGATCCTCCTCCGTCTTCTGCAGACTGCACCTTTCAGCGGGAGGCGAAGGGGAGCGCGGGGGCGAGGATTGCCCTTCCGGGGGAAGGAGCGGCAGTCCCGGCGAACTGCCCCCGCCCCTCGTTCCCGGCTCCGGTGAAGCCGCTGCACCCGCTTTCCCTTCTCCCGCCTCCGACTCGGAGTTCGTAAGCCGCGCCGAAGAGCGGCGACTGCGACTGGGTGGTGCTACGCCGTCTCCGCCGCGCCTCGGGATGCCCACGGCGGTGCCGCCTTCGGATGCGGGTGGTGGTGCCGTGGAGGTGCCGTTCTACAACGGTGTGGGTGCGGTCTCGGTCGCGCGGCAGAAAGGGAGGCCGAGGAAGAGGAAGCCTAAGGACCTGGAGGCAATGACAGCCAGCCTAGGTGAGTTCGAGGTCTGATCAAGATATACGCGGATTTTTTTAAATTTCCCGGGCTGTATGATTCCAATTGTCAAAATTTAATTTTCTGTGTGTTAATATACATGTCCCTAACGTACGTTGTTAAGGGCAGCCATTTTGAAAGCTTAGTCTATTGTTGGCAGTCAAAAAGGTCACAAGTGTTTGACTGTGATCGGCGATTCTGTCTTGATCTCCTCCATGTTGCCAAAACGTCGTCCTTTCAAGGTTTTTGTTTTCAGTTTTGGGAATAGGAAGAAACCACAGAATTTGCCCAAGTTGAAGCTCCGGTACTACCAACCTTGCCATATTGTCCTAGTTAGGAAATAAGTGAGAATGGAGACGAAAAGAGACGATGAAAAGGAGAATTTTGAAACTAAAAAAAATGCACGGTCTAAAAATGGTACGGTCTAAGTATGATGCGGCAATTCATCTTTAAGTTTCACCTCAGTGTAGCGATTGCATTTTGGATTCACTCTGTTTAAATTGGAACATTTTTAGTCTAGGGATATCAGGATTTAAGAAACCTTCCTTAATTCAGCGCTCAATAATTCAGTTTGATATAGAATGTATTGTCTAATTAGATTTAGTCATGCAAGTTAGTTTTCATAGTTCTCTTTAATGCTATAAAAATGCGTTGCATATCTATGCTAGTACCCTGCAGCCGCCATCCCTGCAACCGTCTATTTCCCTCATCGATTACTTTCGCGTATCGTTCGCGGAAAAATTGATTTTTTTAATCGATTGTTTCTAAAATCTATTTCCCTGATCTTTCTCGCAGTATTCGAACGGCCTATGTAACATGGTGGACGCATTATGTCGTCATCATCTCTGAGCGTGCTTTCTCTAAATGTATCCAATAAATTAATCCTTTTTGAAATCTTCTAAAGATTCCCATTTTGCGTCCTGAAGCATCTGATTGACGCTCACTGATTTATCGTAGCAATTCTTCACAAAACGCATCGCCTTTCGCTGCACCTTTTCTAGTTCTCGAATACAACCCTTATTGGCCCATACACTACACGCATACTCAAGATGAGGCCTAACTAACGCAAGATAACATCGCTCGCGAACTTTTTCGTCGCTCCGATTGACTATTCTCTTAACGAAGCCGATTTTTTTAAGTGATTCTCCACATATATTATGAATTTGAGTACTCGTTGATAAGTTATTCAATATCAATAAGATTGCTTAGGTCGTTAATGAACACTAAAAGTGTTTTGTTGTAGTATGTTACATCCCCTAATAGCTAGGGGATTTCTTCAATTGCAGAAATTCTCGCTGTGAATCTTAATATTTCTATGCTTTCGGATAGTATTAGTAGTACTGATAAAAGTGCTTCGACAGCTAAGGTCGCACAGGAGGGCCTCCACCGGGAAACGAACCCGGGACCGCTTGCACCAAAGGTGGACGCGCGGCCACTTGGTTATCCGGAAGCCCAGCTTTATGATGCTATCTTTCAAATGTAAAACAACCTGCTTAATTGTGCAGAACTGAAATTACCTAATTTTTATCCTAACTTTAATTTTATTCGATGAAACTTCACTTTCTCGGTCAGAGAAACTCCCCGAATCTCGTTTCTCGCATTGTTCAAACGCGACGGGTCTGCGGAGAGCACCCATATCTCCGGATTAAGATTCACTTCCTCCCAAGGACTCCCTGTTCGAACGCGGCACCCGTAAAAAGGTTATTCGGTCGTTTCATGGTCGGATTGTGGGATGGCAGCAATAGGTAGCCATTACAAGGATAGTTCATGCGCCGTAAGCAGGACTTGTTTTACATAAAGGAAAGGCCGGATCTCTCGGAGCGTGCGGGCGCGTGTGCTATTGTTCCGTAGTATGGGCAGCGCGGGCAACCAACAGTCCGCCTTCAGTCTGCAAGGAGAACTCCTGCCTCAATTCGATCGGGATTTTTCGCTTTTACCGTTCGAGGTTACTTATATTCTTCGTAGCTGTGCTTATGCGTACATCCTGTATTGTCAGGGGAGCGTTCAGTCGATACGTTACCTCTCTTTCTGAGGACCATCGGTCATAGAATATACTTGAAACTAGTGAACGCCCCCGTCAAGCATGACGGAACTTAATTTAGTTTAAATATATATCTTTTATCGTACATATCTGGTCATCCTAAGCCAGAAACAGTCCGTCGTAAGATCATAATAACTCAATATATTCCTTACCATTATTTATAATATTTATTCTACTGTTTCAAGTCATGAAAGCCTACTATCAAGTCATCAAAGCCTACTTTACGTACATTTATTATAGAAAAATATAAGAACTGGTTATCGCCGTGTATTTATATGGGATAACCTCGCACATTCATTTCATCACATTCAAGTAGTTTAAATTCGAAATTGTGCACGAAGAAATGTATTGATTTCTTGGATAAACCTAAAATATTTCCCATTTTGTATCTACATGGTTGAACTAGCAAGACTGAGAGACAAAATTGTTTAAATATGGACATTTGTTTCAGAATGTGACCAAAAGGCCACTTTGAACAACCTTAAATGCCTTATTAGGCCTGAAAGTCGCAGGTTCTCTTCCGTTGGTTTCGATAGTGCGTGTAGATTGTTTATTGATTTCTATCTTAGAAACATTTTTCCTTTTCCGATGCATAAATAATTGACATAGATGTCGAAAATGGTCTCCATCGACGCCAATAATATAAAAGAAACAAAGAGTATAGTTAAGTAATAACAAGTGTGAAAAATAGCGACATGACTGGGACTCGAACCCAGGTCTCCCACTTTCCGGTCAGGTATTCTAACCACTGAACTAGAAAGTGGGAGACCTGGGTTCGAGTCCCAGTCATGTCGCTATTTTTCACACTTGTTATTCCTTGGGATTCAGCCGCACGACTTCATAGTGCAAAAATTATCACCTTTACCTTAATCCTTAGTACTGTTAAGTGTTTTAATACCCCAATAATAATAAAAAGAACGAGTAAATTACTGAAACGTACGTTGATAGAAAATTCCGATACAAAACTAATAGCTACCCCCGCTTAATGTCGTCACCGCTACGCAAAATGCTGCCATGAACTACACGAGAATCCCTTGAAAGTAATTTTTTGCACGGGTAATATTCCGCCCACGTCAATCCAAATGCTTTACCTCCTTGGTCAATGGAGCCATAAGCTCCCGGCATTCCCACAGACCTTCCGCTTTTCCTTCCCATAAAACACTTCCAAACACAGCCTCTTACATCGTTTTGCATTCCTCACGCTTCTAACGTCCCTTTTCCCGAGAGTGTCCTCACCCAACCGAACAATTACTTTAATTAATTAACTTGCCGCTAGGAGGAGAGAGAAAAAAAGCTCATAATACTTCCTAGCGTGGAAAAGGAAGTCCGAAAAAAATCCGTGGGAGTTCCCTGACACTGTGTTGAAGTGAGATACGATTCCACCATTATTCATAGTTTTCCCACAGCATAATAGGAGACCCTGAAACTCGATATTAGTTCGTACTATATATGTTTCCGCTCTTCTGCCCATTCCGTATCACCCCCCTTTCCGTTTTCAGTCCCCCTTTGATTTTCCGCGAGTATGCTCGTCCAGGAAGATTGTTTCCTCCGGTAATGAAGCGGTCGAGAGGTAGGGAAGACTCGGGAAATATGACATTTGCCATCTAAGAACGACTGGAAATGCGGCTTTTTTATTTTCGTTACGATATCGCGAGATTGTGAGATTAATTTCAGTCTTCCTAGCTGTACCTATGAATAATGACAATATATGAGTAATTTTGATGCCGGTTTATATTATTATTACTATTAAAATTTCCACAGAACAAGTAGGTGCATTAGCTGTTGGTGGTCGTCGAGCCGCGCCGTCCTATGGATGCACCGCACCCGGGCGGTGGCATCTAAAGGGCGGCAACAGAATCGTAGCCAACGGTTACTATTATTACAATAAGATTAATTACCGTTTTCTGTGTGATACACGCGACTTATCTAGGAAAGATTATGATGCGAAATTAAAGATTGGCAGACATTTACAGTATATATTTGGGATAACTCAAGACGAGAAAGGGATATTCGTCCGGTGGATTGAATCGAAGTTATGTATGTTTACAACACGATTTTTATTGGAAACCTTTAGATTTAGTTGCGAAAAATAGATTTTATACAAATCTTCGTCATTTTAAGTTATGCGAATTGAGATGATAATGTTACTCGAAAGTAATGTGAATCACAAGCAATTTACTATTCCGTATGCTGACTATTTTCTATGTCGGCATACGTAATATGCATAATTGAGTGTTACTAATGTTTTATGACCGACGTAAACTGTGAATTGAAGTCATAAAATCTTGTATTTCAAAGTCTTACAAAATAATTTTTACCTGCAAAGCAGGAAATGTATGGTTTTGGTGTTTAATTTTTAGGGGCGGCAAATTATGTTCGCACCCTGGCGGAAGAAAGGCAGGGTACAGCTCTCGTAGTCGGTACAATTCAGAATATATAAATACATTACATACATGGATAATATATAGGGAATCATTAATTATAACAGTTATATAAATGGAGGGGTAACATTATTTTCGTGGCATTTACCCTAAAAGGGAGGAAAACCTTCCTTAGGCAAGTTAGTTCCTTAGTGCTGCTCACGATATGAGGGAATGCTTTTCTAACACCGAATTGGAACACATCTAACTTATAATCAGTTCTGGAGTGACAAATTAGGAATCAAATCTTCGATAGCATACTCCGATGTAAATCCGCCATCACGATTCAGACTTATCGAAAGTTCCGCGAGTGCGAAAAATCGAATACGCCCCGTAGTTTTAGGCAATTTTGTATTTCATTATTTTCTGCCTTTTTGATGGATCGCGTTTATAGCCTTGACGTCAACCTAATCTACGTCAACCGTAATACGTTCAGCATCTAAATTGTTCGTAAGTGATAGAAAACTTTCTATGAAAGGCAAGAGATATATTTAGCCTAAATCGGAGAGCTACCGATTGAGAATATTAAGAATCGGTCACTAAACTCCCTGGATATTCGTGATTTTTCACGGTACTGAGCTGAAAGGCGCGAATGTGTCAAAGAGTAACTGACTTTACAACATTTTCTAAGCTTTCCCATTGCCTTTGATAAAGAAATGGCCATACAGAGATGCAAACGAATTTTCTGAGCACAATCGGGACTACTAAATCTAATCTATGAATGAATTAGTATATTAATTTTAGCTCTATTGCTCAAACACTACAGATGATGAGTATTTTTATTGATCTCTTTCTTATTACCAGGTTGAATAAAGCTATCGATGGGACATAAACAATTTACCACAGCCAACTATTTTCATCTGTAACCCAAAACAAATCCTTTTAACGAAATCTCTGCGAGTGTTGCCCCATTTTAAAGGAACTTCTTCCAACCTTTCAGACGGGATATTGGTAAAAAAACCCTCTTTTGTTCTCAATCACAGGTCTGTTGGGTTGGAAGGATCTTCAAACACACAGCACACAAATATTCGGTTAAATTTCGGCCCGAAAAAAGCTTCAAATCTAAATCAGTGATTCTAGGATCGATCCCGGAGCAAGAAATAGGAAAGTTTACAATAGCAGATAAAGATTGGAGGCAGATAAGTGTCTTCATCAGGCCTCGGCCGGCCCTCTCGCAATCAACGCTCCATTGGAAGTCCGCCGGCAGATATCCATTTCCTCAGTGGCCCTCCAATAAACAGGTCGAGGTGCTAAGGTTTAACACAGACGTCTCCCGACCGAAGCTTTTTTTCCCAGGAATCCATATAACAGTGTGAGGGCAAATCTCGTGTCCCATCTACCCACAAACCGCTTTCAAGCCGGCAGAGGGCGATCTTATCTCCGAGTGCCTCTTCCACTGAAGAGCGCAGGAATATAAAACTGCAGGAAGACACCGCGCACTCTCCCTCCCTTAAATCTTCCCCTCCCTTTTCTCTCTGACCAAAGAGTGCGTATTTAATTCGCTTCTCGGCGGAAAAAGATCACGGAGATTAAAAGCAGCGCCTCCAAGCGGCTGCGGTCGCAGTCCTTTCCATCCAAGGGCTGTTCACCTCTTCTCCGATGAGGTGTGAGGGCACGAATAACTCCCATTCACGCCGCTGGCACCCTCTCCTCTTATCCAGTGAGTTTCCTCTGACCCTCCAGAGTATATACCCACAGTATGACGTGAGCATCCGCTTTTCATAGGGGAGATTCCACGTTTATGTGCACCCTGGGCCGAAAGGTCTTGTTCTTCCCCGCAAATGTGCACGAGAGATTTGCTATGAATGGATTTTTGGACAAAATTGGAGCAATGGAAATTAAACGGAACAGCAGAAAATGAACGTTATTCAAAACAGCTGCGAATCGGCGATGCTCACTAGCTTTACTGTAAAATAATGACGCTCATCAATGATCCCAGATGTGATACGGCGCAATTCGAGAATTAAGCTTTCCTTGAGTACGTTATGTATCTATTATTTGTGGACTTAAGATTCTGGTACATGTTAATGCATACGTGCTGGTATTATGTAATGCTGATGAGATTTCTATAGCCCTTCCACTCTTTTGCAATCCGCCTTGGGAATCTTCAACGTTTTTAGAGTTGTGAAGCCCAATGATTAGTGCCCCTCATGATTCAGCATCATGATCAGTTGCCTATATTGTCAATTGCTCGGGCTGTCATTGACCACTGATAAGGGATATGCACGAATTAATTCGTCATTCATGGACCATCATTATTCAACGGTGGTCATGATAATTAGAGGATGAGAAAACTGGGAATCTAAAGATGATTAATTCTAGCCTTAAGCGCAACACACCACACACCAGGTTCGGTGGCAGTTGGTCGAAGTACAAGTCCCGTGACGAGTTGTCTCAGCGACGAATAGTCCTTCGACCAAATGTCTCAGCGACGAAAAGTCTAGCGATGGATAGTCGTGCTCATAGTGTTTTTTTTAATAGAGCAAGCAATGTTTAGTTAACCTAGCAAGCAGTGAAGATAGAATGAAAATAAACAGTGGAGGCCCCCCCGGAGCCAAAGTTGGCTCCTCAGAAAGAGCCTAGTTACCAGTACACAAATAGTTACATACAGATATTTAATTTCAAATTACAATACAAACACCATTATCATAACCATATAAGTTACAATATAAACAATAAATATGATATATTTTCTGCACCTTATCAAAAAAAGAATGTATATCAGAGTAATTAATACAAATTGAATTTTTTTAATTGTAGCTAAAGAAATAGAAATATATTGTAGCCGATGGTAAATATAGTCAGTATTTGTGTTGTACATGCTTTGCGTGATTGAGGGAAAGTTGCAGGATAAAGCCCTTAAATATTGACTTGGTATCATATTTCCGAAAGCTCCCTATACGAACGAATTGTCTCGTTCAACAGTCATTATGATGGAAGATACTGTGAATCTAAACTGAAAATTTTTGTCCAGCTACACGGTAATGAGATATTTAGTAAAAAATGTTTCATATTTTTCACTATTTTCCGATTCTCGATTATGAAGAATAAAAACTAAAGGTTTAGATGTTTCAAGTGGAGAATCCGGGACCATTTTCACAAAAGTATTTCTCTGAAAGAACCAGTCATTTTAAAACAAAATACGGTGGCTTCGAGCTCTTTCGAGGCCCAATGAATATCTGACCGTCCATTAGGAAACTGAGGTCGTTTTTATCTGAAGCTTATTTCCGGCTTTGATAGTCGGGTGGTTCGTACCAACCCCTGGAGCATTCGTTTTGAAACGTAGAACTGTGTAAAATTAATTTTGAACACTAGAGAATAAGGAATCCTGTTTCTCTGGATTAGCGCGCTCTTCGACGATATCTCTTAAGATAAATGCAAAGTAATTTTGGTTTCGTAAGGGTTTTGCTCAATCCGGTTCATAATCCACGAGATGCGGCGAAGGAGTTTCTATGAGCAACGTTAAATTACCGCTGGATCATTTACGGACTAAATACGTAATCGAGTAATCTGATGGAAATCGATTGCTATTTTATACAATTCATTGCATGTGCTTATTGTACGCAGTTGATTGGCGAAATTGTGGATACTTGCATTTTCGTTATAGTCTTTAGTATTTTTACCCATTTTCTTCGCTACAGTTTAGTGATTAGGCCCAAAAAATACGGAAAAATTCAAATATTACTATCATAGGATACTCTCGTAGATCAATATACTTTACTCTTATATTTGAGGCGACATTTCTTATTCGACAATTTTTATGAGGAAGCTAGTAACATGCACCAAGAGGAATATTCCTTTGGAATAGTTTAATTGCTTTCATAGCCTTGATGGCAAATATGCTGGAAAAGAGGCATATTCACCTCATAGATAATTGAAGTGAAAGATAAAAGGAAATTAGATTTGGGAAGAGTTAAAAAGGTAAACAAAGAGGTGAATTCACCTATTAGATACTAATTGACGTGAGGGGGAAAAGGAAATCGGATAGAAGTGTTAAAACGGTGATCAAAGAACTTGAGAGCAAAGGTGAAGAATGGGAGAGAAAAGTCAGTCGGCCGCTCAGTCAATAACAGCCGTGTTTAGGAATAAGAAAGAGATATAATTGTACCAAATATATTTACGGAATATATGGGACAAGGAAGTGTTCCATCAACTTGCAGTATCAGACCATTTCAGAAGGAAGAAATAACAATGACGATGATGGCAGATGAGTTTCTGAAAATATGAATATATATTATCGGCAATATACCGTTCATAAAATAACTATTAAAGATTACCAACTTCTCTTTTCTCTGAAGCATGAGATTCGCAAACGGCCGCCGTCATTTTGTATGTACATCGGTAAGAATATTGCAGAATGTCACATTCATGCACGGCTTCTGTGAGAAATGTCTAAAGAAATCCGGTTTTTTTATAATAATAATAATAATATTAATCGTCTTTATTTGGGCGAGATTGAGACTGAAAGTCACATTCTGTTATTAATTAGAGAGAAAATATAAATGAAGAAATGTGGAAATGAGAAACCTAAGGGATTAGGGAAAGGTGAATAACTTCGCACGGAAAAGCCATGCAGCTGAAACCCAAGAAATCACAGTTTGTGGTAGAAACGCAGCATGGTAGTTCAGTAGTTAGAATACCTGCCCGGAAAGTGGGAGACCTGGGTTCGAGTCCCAGTCATCTCGCTATTCTTCACACCTGTTACTCCTTACGTAAGAGATTTTTAGGAAAAAATCATCCACTGCAGGAAAATTCCCACTATGATGGCGGTGTTAAAAACCTAAAAGTTACGGTTTCAACGCTTCATTTTATAAATCAATAATAAAAAATATCAGCATCACATGCTTACACTTCCAAACATAGTTGTATATACATGTACAATACACGAACACATTTGCGTACAAGTTCATAGTCGGAGATTAGGTAATACATTGATACATAGAAATACATGGCGTAGAATGGAAAAGGTGAGTTGGGTGGACAGGAAAACAAACATAGAGGTGCTGGGATGGTTCAGGAGGAGAGGGTTTTAATTGAAGTAATTAAGCGCCGACAGAAGAAATTGGTGGGTCAAATATTGAGAGGAGAGGGATTGCTGAAGAATGTAATTGAGGGTAGAATGCAAGGGGAAAGACAGAGGGGAAGGCAAAGGCAAAAAATGTTAGATGACATAAATGGTGGGGTGAGTTACCAGGTAACGAAAGAAAGGCTATGAACAGGGAATATTAGGACACATGGACCTAACGAAAGGTGGAAAACTTAAGTATATATAAATACATAAATAAATAAATACATAAATAAATACATAATATAAATATATAAATAAATACATAGTCGTTCATAGTCTGGTTTACATAAAATTTTGCACAGCTTCATACCTGGAGGAACATCGTCGATTTTATTTAATTCACCTTCGACTAGCTACGGATCAGTCCTAAGATTCGGGCAGTTACCCTTTGCGAGTGCATTTAGGAAAACGTCTCTGGTCAACTTCATCAGTATATTGAAGCGCACATGCGGTGCGAAAGTCAATCTTGGCCCTCGACAAGGGGAGGGCTGTCTCCGACCCTACAGATCTTCGCCGTCAGGTCTCAGGTTCCTCTGATGGGCGTGTCCCGAAAACATATGTCCTTCCCCCACCGGACCGACCCTTAGGGCCCGACCGCGAACCCCGTGGGAATCGTAACCCCTCTTTAGCACTTTCTCGACTCCGATGGCTTAATCCCCTGGAGCGACACGCGCGCCACCCTCTCCGGCGGACGCCGATTCAATCAGAATTTGTCCTAATCAGATACGGGCACTTGATCCCTGAAACTCGAACCCCCGCGATCAGGGGTTTGCTAAGCCCGTTGCCCGCACGTGCAAGTGCCTTGTGCATACCCCCCCAATACATCTCCGCCCCCCGATGCAGTTCCCCTCTCCTTTCGCAGTTTCATGTTCGGGGCGGCGTGAACGGTCCATTACGTGTCCCTGAATGGTGCGCTATGTGATTAATAGGCGGTCATATTATACAGCATGACCAAACAGACCGCGGCCTTCTCAAAACGAGGAATATTCAGCGTTTTGCTCTCGTTTTATTCTTTAAATCAGCGAACCAATCTCTTTGTGATTGCATAGCCGTGCTCAAAACGAACCAAAGGGTGCGCGGATTGGATGTGAGTCGGATTCCATCGTATCTGTGCCCGTAACTTTCTCTTTTGAGACATTCACGTATCTTTATTGGCGTTGTCCATCCTTACCGAGCCAACTCTCGGATTTTTTTTGGCCGTCGAAGGTTTTACTGCAGTTTATACAAAAGATTACGAGCGGGGCACTCCATGTTCGGCATCAGTTCCCTCCAGAGTGATACAAGCGGTGAGTTCCCGCTTCCTTGTTGCTTTGAGAAGGGTCAAAATTTGACGGGCCACTTCCTCCTTCTTCCATTATGAAAACCATCATTTGGCAATCGAATTTACGACTGCGATTCCATTACTGTGGACAGAACATCTCGAGATGATCAATTTTACTAGAATCAAACAAACTTTACGCGGTTTTTTTTTCAATTCAAGCTCGTTATCAGATTGAAATAGTTAAGTCTACGGCTCATTCGTGAAATTAAGAAGTGCTCCTCAACAGGGAGGATTTTTTTGACAGTGGTAATAACACACTGTGGGTTTTTTGGCACTAATATCTACTTGTGTGCATTAGTTTTTGTTTGTCAACTTGGCTGCCTATTAATTTGTATCTACTGTTTGTACCAATTTTCTTGAGCCTGTGTTTGTAGGAATGTTTAGATCTATTGTTTTATTTTTCTAGATTTAAGTTAATTTGATGTCAGTTGTTCTTGGTTATAGTGTAAAATTGCTATCATGTCATATTAGAATCCAGTAGCTTGGCCTCGACTTTGTGGTAGCTTTCCATCTTGAAGACAAATAGAAATAATACTTCTACCTTTACCACAGAATTTTTATTCAACGACCATGGTTCTTCCTTTTTGTCTCCATCATGTCATATCTCCGGAGGTTTGGCGGAAAAGCAGATATATTGGCCCTAACATCGCCGTAACAGTAATAATAATTCGTGATTTAGGAGGGAATTCTCCGGATATTCAAATTTCTATTATATAATTCTTCTGGGAACGTTATCCTCTATTTTTTAATGAATTGTTCATTTAATTATTATATCCTTTCGCTTTTGATTTCCTCTTTTTCATATACTCGTACTATTTGTCTTAGTACATGACTGGATATCTTCACGTGTTGATACACCCTCTGCCATACGCCACTGGCGGCTCGCGGTGTATAAACCTTAATCCAAATGTAAAATATAAGTCTTTAACATTCTGCAACGCGGAGACGACATCAGCTATGGACAATGAAGAAATACTTGACATTAAAATTTTTACGTTTCATTTCCTTCACAGGCACATAATAAAGCCACTATTTTCGCGATGAAACATTTTTATGCGACATTATCCTGCTTTTTATTTCTATTTTTTTCAAGAGTCGCTGCTCGAGATTACAGCGAACCCTGTATTTTCGAAATACGGCAGCGTTCATGAAGAGCAATTGCGTTTTTCCTCTGAAACCGAGAAATATTTAATCCGTAAATTTTTAAACACTCTCCCTTCCGTGTAAAAGTATTTTCCGCGGAAGAAAGACCGTACTTTTGCTGTGCTGGAGCTCGAGTCGTAAAAAGTGTGAAACACACTTGCAATTTCGTTCTTTCGCAATGAGGAATTTCGCAATTGGGACTCATCGGCTTTCATCGCCGATGAGAACGGAATTATCAAATGGTAGAATCGCCTGCGGCCCGCCGTATGCAGAATGCAGACGCTTCCCGTTTAAAGCGCAAACTTTCGCTTTTCTTAAGGAAGGAGCGTTCTTAACCTCTGGCCGTTCTCTCCGCAGATCTGAACACGGAGCACTACTTGGACGTGGGCGGTTACGTGGGCAGGGGTTCGGGGGACGGGAGTCCCGGGGGCGGCGTGGGGCAGCAGATGCAGCAGCAGCAGAGGACGAAGCGCATGAGGACGTCCTTCAAGCACCACCAGCTGCGCACCATGAAGTCTTATTTCGCCATCAACCACAACCCGGACGCCAAGGATCTGAAGCAACTCTCGCAGAAGACGGGACTTCCGAAAAGAGTGCTTCAGGTGAGTTCCCATAGATGCCACTCTAATCGACCCCGCACCTTTAAGTGTTTTCCTCTTCAAAGTCTAATGCTTTGTCCGATATTATACGTTTTAAGAATTTTTATTGCCTCTTCTAAGTTAGGCGTCTTATTTAAGCTGGCGAAAAGCACCGTTTTTTGTCTGAATTGCAACGGTTATATGATGGTTTTGGGCTCAAATTAAGAAAATGACGTTATTATTTTAGTATTTGAAGCCTTAACAACCATTCTCCTAAAAAAAACTTTTGTAGAAGTGACAAGTCCAGTACTTTGACTATAGCACTGAATCACCATTTTTCTGCTAATTTCAAATAATAATAATAATGAAAATAACAATTATTAAAATTGGATGGACAGAAAAACAAACATAGAGGTGCTATAAATGGTTGGGGAGGAAAGGGTTTTGATTGAAGTAATTAAGCGCCGACAAAAGAAATGGGTGGGTCAGATATTGAGAGGAGAGGGATTGCTGAAGAATGTAATAGAGGGTAGAATGCAAGGGAAAAGACAGAGGGGAAGGCAAAGGCAAAAGATGTTAGATGACATGTTAATGTCTTTATCAAGGCGAATGAGTTATTAAGACTAATGAGACCACTCTTACAATTAACCTGTAAAGACGAAACAACCATGCCCAGACCAGGATTCGAACCCGAGACCTCGGAGTTGCTAGGCTAGCACGCTAACTACTACGCCAACGAAGAAAAGTTTCCTGTTAGATACTCGTAGTTAACAGAAAGACTACTTTTAGTAAAAATCTTCAAATTATTGTCACGCGGCGAAGTTTCTTTAGAAAGGGGTCCTTTTCCCTCTTGGACTTGGAGTCTCAACTCTCGATATTCATCACTATGGTAGCTATATAATCATGATTAATTTCGATATTTCATTTGTAAAAATCTGTTATAAAATTGCGGCGGAGAATTTGTTAGCATACGAGAGGAGAGAGTTGGTTGGTTACTCAAGCGTCCGTCCACGCACGAAGACAATCGGAATGAAAAAGTTCCTACGCGGATTTCACGCGTCGCTTAATCCTTCATACGCCGTCAGGAGAGATACGCCACTTACCTCCAGATCGCGCTTATAATCAAAGTAGAAGAAGTGTACAAAGGTTCAAGGTATTTACGATCCGTTACGTAGTAACTACTCGGATTTGGCGCAAAGAGAACACAAGGGGTATGAACCAGATTCCGTGCTTGACAGGAAATTGAGGTGAAAAGGCATTGACGTGTACCGCTTGCTTCGAATAAAAGAATAGAAAATTCATCTTGGGGAATGAGTACCGTTCGCAGAAATTGAAGGAATAAAAATCGAAATTCTCCAACAATTTCGGCACTCGAAAGTGATTTTCGGCTCCTTTTTTCAATTGCGATGACTCCAATTCTATTCCATATTGTTTCACGTGTGTTTTGGTGCCCTTTTCCACAAACTTCGAGATTTTCCGTATCCGTTCAGGATGTTTCGATGTGTATTGGACTGAAGGAAAGATGGTTCGATTAAAAGATACGAAAGAAGAAATCGGAGATAGAAAGGTGTGGTGGAGGCACAGAAAGAAATTGTGGGATGATTTCAGCAAGAATGAAGAGAGCTACAGTAAAATGAAGTAGTAGCATTGTTAAAAGTGCTTTGACAATAAAGGTCATTTCGTACTTGCGGGCCCGCACCCGGAATCGAATCCGGTACCGCGTATAAAAAAGGTCCCCTCGCTGACAATTTCCCACTCGGTTATCCGGGAGCCCGATTAGGGAGAATTTGTTTGGTAGGTGAAAATGTAAACACGTATAACATTCCCTAAAACAGAGCAGAAGAGACAAATTACTATATTTAAAATAGAAAATACGTTTATGTGATATTTAACTATTATTGTAGACTCAAATTCGCCCGATTGAAGACTATTTGTAATCACTACAATCGCAGGCCAAAGGGAAAAAAGTTTGCGTGCTTTACGAAAAAGCTTTACGCTTTACGGAATTTTCAAATTTCCCGGGCTGTATAACTCCAATTGTCAAAATGTTTTGACCTGTGATTTCTTCCTATTCTTAAAACTGAAAAAAAAAGACGACGTTTTGGCAACATTGAGGAGACCAAGACAGAATCCCTGAAGGAGCTAAACACATGTAACCTTTTTGACTGTCACCAATAGACTAAGCTTTCAAAATGGCTGCCCTTAACAACGTACGTTAGGGACATGTGTACCAATACACAGGAAAAAACTTTTTGACAATGGGAATTATATAGCCCGGGAAATTTAAAAAAATCCGCTTTTTTTGATCAAACCACGTATCAGCACCGCAGGCCGTATTTTTGAAGTCCCTGATAGGATTGCTCCGTCCACGCAAGAGTAACTTAAGATTAAGTTGATTCGGTACTAAATCCGCTGTTTTTTCTTTCCAGGTGTGGTTCCAGAACGCGAGGGCCAAGTGGAGACGAATGATGCTCAAGCAGGAGGGGTCCAAGTGTTCGGCGGACAAGGGCTCCCCTTCGCCCTCTGTCCCTCCCCCCGCCTCTCTGCTCCTCTCCCTACCCTCCGCCCCCTCGCCTCCCCCTCCCTTTCCACGACAGCCCATCGCCGCGGCCCGTCGACCCGAAGACTGCGAAGACGAATCGAACCCGGACCGCCAGCACCGACAGAGGTTTCTCGGCGGCCCTGCTCCTTCGCCCCTCGACCGCCCTTGACCCTCCGCCTCCCTTTCTAACGCCTTTGCGACTAGTGAGGAAAGGGATTCACCACCAACCTGGGTCTTCGGGCTCCCGAGGGTGCTGCAAGAAAGGCACCTTCCCCCTACGGTCGCTATCCAAGTACGCTAATATCTCGTCAGAGGGCAGCACGGCAGAGTACTCGAGTCCTGTTGAAAAGTTCGATGATTTTGCCAACTAGTTTTTAATTCAGTCATCCTTGTTTGTATTTAACAAAATATGGCAGACGGATTTTTGCACAATCGATTTTATATTCGCTGGCCTGCGGAGTTGCAAAAATTATTAAGGGAATAATGAATTAAGGAGATGGCGTTAGATCTTTCGACTGAGGTTCTTAAATTCTCTAGCCTGATTTCACTTTGGATAAGTCTTTGATTATTTCATCGGTCAATATTATGAACAACGTTTTTTCTTTAATATTTCGCTACCTTTACTGAAATTTTACCATTATTTGGGAGTTCTAAAGCAAAATCTATAAAAATTCTTATAACCCAATCTTTTCTGCAGCAAATCTGTTGGTAAATTCTCATCGATGTGAGTCGCGTGCGTTTCCATGGCAGCCTTTGTTGTGTATGCTACTTGGGTTAGAGAAGTTTACGTTTTTAAGGCAAAACGGAAAGATACATCATTCGGTGATCTGTTTTTTTACGTCTACGTTTTTACACGAAAGATATTTCTATGAATCACTCAAAATTTACGTTCATAAAATGGTATTACGAAAAATGGCTTCCTCTAACAACACGTCTAAATGCTGGCTCAACTGTGCTGCCCTCTGCCTACTTGCTCAGTGACTTAGCGACCGCAAGGGAATCTTTCGATCAGTCGTAGGGAACGATCAGTGGCTTTAATTCCCGTCGATTGCATCCTCCGAACGTCTTCTGAAGACACGTTCGAACGCTGTCCTTCCCCAGAAAATGGACGTAAAGTGAATGGGAACTTGTTTAGGGGGTGGCTCGCTATTCATTAGCGAAGGCCCTCCTACGAACATCTGGTGATTGATCACACCGGTATTAAACTGGTCAATATGACGCTGTGGAGACTGTTCATAACAGCAAATTCAGTGATTCTTTCCGTTGCCGCTCTTGGAGAACAAACGGCGACGGATTTCGCTCTCTTCTGCTTCAGCCTCAGCTTCCGGAAGTCAGAGCCATTTCATAGGCCCACAGTGAAATTCTCATCCAGTGGAAGTGTGTGTTGTATTTGTGCGAGTGAATGGGAACGGTGCGGAAACGACCGCAGTGTCTGAGGGGCTAAAGCGCGGCTTCCCGGTCGCTGGACCGATCTGCGGACTCGTAAAATGGCGCCGAACTCTCGATGGGAGTCGGCCGAACGAATTTAGATAATTGCTCACGCTCTGAACGATCGGAAAAGCTGTGGATGTGCTTTTATTGATCATTGAATTTGTAACCGTGACGGATTTTCTAAATTAATAAATCTGTGTCGATCGCTGAATTAAAATGGTGGAGTTATTTCCGTCCTTGTTTCGCCACCCACGCCTCCCGCCCCTTCTGACGCAAAGGGCGCCTTCCGCCGACGCCCTCCGGCGACGCCGTGACATATTACGACGGCAGCTGCGCTCGTAGAAGGGTTTGCCGAAGCGTCCCTAATTGCTTCCCCTTCGCGCGCGCTCGCTTCAATTGTTTTTTGCTCGGGAGATATATTGGATCGCGGATCGTTGCTACGTCAAGTGGAGAGGCGGGGTCTTGGAAGTGGCTCGAAACGGACGATGGACCGCGGAAGGGTAAATGTGGCGGGGAAGGGAAAGGGGTGTTTTGAGTTGTGAGAAAAATCTCGCGCCGCCTCGAATCCTAGCGCACGTTTGGTGTTGTGACGGTGCATTGCATAAAGCAAACACTTTCGGTTTCTGAGAGCTACTTTAATCCCGCACAGCTCAGTTCTTTTAGTCAACGCGCTGCATTCTAACCAAAGAGAGGCAGTCCATGTTTCTTCACCTCCAGTTCTCAACTTCGGAAAGGGATAGATGTTCTTTTGTCTGAAACTGAGGAAACGATGGCTATCTCAGCGTCTTTATTCGAAAAACCTTTTGCTTAAATTAAAGTTTTAATTTAAAATAAGGAAACCTGTAAATCTATAGTTTAAAATGAAAGGTTTTTGTAGTTAAATTTCGCCACTTACCAAGCCACATATTTTTTTTATTTTTAGGAAAATATTAACGAGATCATTAGAGATGTGTGACCGGTGTCTGAAAGAAAAATAATTCCGGACTTGAGCGAAGTGATCATTGTTTAATTCACTAGAATAAGGCTCAGTTTTCAGGATGAAAATAGTTGAACATGTTCGTATATTCCGTGTGTATGTTAAAGTTATGAAGCGAATGAAGATATTACTTGGACATGCATTTCAAAGGCTAATTTTCCATATCTAGTTTTAATAAGCCAACTTCTGTGAAATCTGCCTCGTTTCCTCTTGATAAAAATTTAAACGACAAACAGTTTAAAAGCTCTACGAATTACTTTTAATATAATAGAGATTAGGTATCATATCTCTATTTTGTGTACATGTCAATTCTCCTACGAGGAAGAGGCATTTTATCAGAAAAACTTCAGCCAATCAGTTCATAGTGGTGAAATTAGGAAGAATGACATTCAACGAAAGATATTGGGACAATTCGTTTTGTGTCTGAAAAGTAAATTCTTGGAAAAGAAATAACTTTTGATTCCAAAATTCTAGAAAGCTGAGAGGTTGTTCCCTGATTTGATTCAGATTCTTTTGCTAGGGATTTGAAAGCATACATTTAAAATTGGATTTGAAAATTAAAACTGAAAGCAGCATTTCTTAACAAGAGCTACCCGGAATCTTGGAGTCCCCGAGAATAAACTCCGTGTTTCGCGGGAAACGATTAAGTATTCCCCGCTCTCCCCTTTTCCCATGTCTATATCACTATACACTGTGAATGTTTCTCGTTTCATGTACCTGATGTTGATGCTATGCGTGTAAACCTTGGTCGTATGTATTAAATTCCGTGGCAACGTGTATGAGATTTTCTTATTCCCCTTACATCGAGGCTGTACCGTTTGCAGAAATCGCATAAAGCTTAGCAACAGTAAATATAAATGGTTTGTTTGAAATCGGAATTTGAAAATTCACATGAACGCTGCTGAATAAATTTTCGTACGACTATGCAGGTCATCCATGCTGATTCTGGTGTAATAAAATTACAAGGTAGGTAAGAATTATTATAAGAATCATAGCCGGTCTTCAATTTTTTACGGGTTCTTCAACTTCAAGCCGATGCCGAACCCATTAGAGGAGATTTATTGGGTAAAATATGGCGTGGTTTTGTAGATCCGTCCCTTATATTTTATGATTCACCGTTTCAATTATCACAGTCTATTATTTGCAAACTATTTATAATAAAATGGCGGGAATTTACTTCGTAGGAAATATTTTTCCAAGACAAGATTGTAAAAACATCGAATAAAACAAGGTAACTCATACCATGGAATTTTTTTTTAGCTTTAGAAGATTTATCTGAAAAAAAAACGTACGAATGATTTGCGCCCCTGAAGAAGAAAAAATCCGACTTTTGAAAAACGCTCCAAGAGTCAAACTATGCGTCGAAGATCCGCGTTCGTCCCATGGCGACGTCAGATGAGAAATACAACGGATCAGCAATTCTTGATGATAATATGCGGCTGTAAACATCCATACTTATTCAAGCGAACAAATTAAGCGATACTCGACGTATGTTCGCTGTCGTCACAAAAAGATTCAGTGAGTCCACATTTATTTCGTCCAATCCTAGAATGCGGCTCCTATTTTTTTTACTGTGCCCTTTCTTGAATATTCTTAAACCTATAATTTTTGTTTCTTGCCTATAAACTTCTTGTAGAACATCAGTACCAGGGAAAGGAAGACTTAATTTTGTCAACCGCCGTAGCCACTTTGAAGACAAATTCAGAGAAAGGGTCGGTTTCTTGATGCCTGGCAGGCTTTCCTCGGGAATTTCGCATTTATTTGCACTGTATTTTGCACGGTTTCCATTAAAAGAGTAACATGCAGAATCAGTTCCACTTAAGCCTTAATATTGGCGGAAGAGCTCCTCTGCTATTACCGAATGCTATATCTCTCTCCCAATCGCAGATCTTTTTAGAAGTTACTATATTATTCCTGTTAGAATCTCTCAAATTATTATGGAGAAGATATATCTGTTGATATATTTTATATGTTATTTAAAAACTTTTAATTAGAAGGTTTACAAGAATCTGTTGGTTAAACATTCTCTTTAACCCAGCACTTAAAACTTTCATCGTTGATTGACAGTCTGTTTTGCACGTATCTGTAATACAAATAGAATAATACTAGTACTGCGGAATAATTGTTCCATTATCAGAGGCTAAAAAGTACCCTTGGTTGTCCTGGATATATTTATTGAAGTTTGGTGGTATTGAGGAACCTGAATGATCAGGATTTTGTTCACCTTGCGCCGCGACACAAAACAATGGAAGAAAAATTAATCTATTTCTCATAAAAGCACTTTTAGTGCATTTTGTAATATGAAAATTGCTGTTAATCGGATCTACAGAGAGGATATATGTCCTTAGCGCTTCTCTAGAGACATTTATCTTTATGGAGCCAAAAAAGAAAGCAGGAAGAAAGTTCCGGTAACAGCGAAAGGTTCATCCAGCACAAACTCAATTGGTGGGACAAGACTATCAATTTCTTTCAAAATATACTCCAGAACTAAGAACTCTCTCGTAGCATTTTGGGTCTAATCATTTAAAATCCCCGAAACAAACGATTTGAAGATTTATTATGCTCAATTCTTTAGCCACAAGAAGACGGCCGGGATTTCCATCTTGGTAGAAGTGGTATTGTCAAAAGTGCTTCGACAGCCCATTTCAGACGTAGGCCTCCACCGGGAATCGAACCCGGGACCGTTTTCTTCGAAGTAGAACGCGTTTCGCATTTGGCTATCCGGGAGCTCCATTTTCCTATCCATCACAAAGATTTCCCGACTAAATCTGACAACGTTCAGCAATTTTAATCACAAATTTCTACATATGTCATTATCTTTTATTCCCAAATTTTCGGTCAAATTCACATTTAAGCATTTTTTACAGGTGACTCGAAATATTCTCCTTCTTTTGTTCCCCCAGAATACCCCGAGTTTTCTTAGACCCATAAAGTGGTATAATGATGAAGCAATAAGTATTCGAAACGTGGTGACCAATTTTTCTCAAACATTTTGGCCACGTAAACCTTTTCTGTGTCCGTGTTGTCTCGGTGACAATACGGAAGCCCAATTCACCTTCTATCGAGTGGAATGTCGAAACGACCTATTCGAGAGGACGTGGACCACTACTTTGTTCAAGGTAACACCTCATTTGCTGAGCAAACTTGGTTATTTCCCCGAAGTTTTTAGGGTAAAACTTTGGAAAACATATAAGAACGTAGATTTCTGGGAATCTAAGACCGTACTCTAAATGCATAGGATTTCTGTGAACTTTATAGTTACAATCGTGGCACTTTTTCAAGGTGTGAAGGTGAAATTCCTCCTGTTGAACGATGGTCGGGAAATTTGTCTCTTAATGAGGATAATCTGCTTCCGAGCGCTAATTGAGGCGACCACCACCACGAGCGCAACTCGCGACTTGGCTTTCAAATATTCCGTCCACGTTGCCGAAGAATTTCTTGCTTTTAAATGCGGATCCGTGGCGTCAGCCCGGAAAAAGAAAAAAGTTCTTCCGAAGTATCTTGGCATGACGCCTTGCGCTTATAAATGCTCCTCAGTCAGCACTTCAAATAGGATGACTCTTCATTAAGGAGCCTTTAATCTTTTCAAATGAAATGTTAAATATGCCACACTTCCGAGTTTTTTTATAAAACGCCGTAATGCCGCGCGAACGTTGCGCTTCATTAGTGACGTCGCTTCCTACTGTCACGCGTTACTTCGTCCGTACTCGAAAATTCGATTCCTGTAGTCTCTACTCTTTCATGTGACAGAAAAGAATCACATGGTTGATTAATCTGTGGGGTGCTCCTTCAATCGTCGTTTTGAGTTTTTGATGTTTAAAAGTCTTCACGACGTTTTATTGAAGGTTTTGCTCAATCGTTATTTCTATTGAACAGAGATGTGGCTACGTTCTCTGGATTGCCAAAAGAATTTCTTAAAATTTACTTGAAATATTCGAGGCACTTGACTGAACGAAGAGAAAGTAATTGCAGTATCTACAGGTAGCTTTCAGAAGCAGCCGATGAATTTTGGCGTTTTCTCCAGAAAGGCATATCGCATTTCTACGAATTACGAAATCTTCCTTGAGCAAAATGGGAACCGAACTTGTAACTAGTTTGATACACACTCTTCCTAGGTACTCCAGTAGCATTCAAGCGTAGCTAATGGCATCGGTTAAATGTTTCTACGCACAATTGAACTTCTCGCGGCGAATTTAATTTCCATTGCAACGAATTACTCTTTTTTTTTTCGATGTGAACTGATGGAGGTTCTGCCAAGATGGCTCGGAGAGCAAGCCATCCCGGCGAACGCAACTGGCCGTGAGATCCAGCTGCAGTAGCTTATGACTATAAAACTGAGAAATTGCCACCTTAATTGATGCGCCTGACTGTAAAGTTGAATGGAGCTTAGCTACGCGGCAATTAGCAGAGCAAGCCGTGTTTTTATCTAAAGATAAACAAAATATTCTATTCTCGGCTACACCTCATTGAGCGCTGACTTGGGCGCCCCGTGGTGGTCGATCAGCTAAATTTTCTTCGGGTCATTTGAAGTCTTTCTTAGAGAGGAATAGTTTCGTAAGAACACGGAGAAAGAGAGGTTGAGAAAGAAACCTTCGAAGAAGCTATTATGAAGGTGAGTAACTTATAGTTAGCATAACTCCAATCTAATTAAGACTTTATTTCTTAAACGAACAAGGAGACCAGGGTTCGATTCCCAATCATGTCGCCATTTTTGACCCTTGTTATTCCTTTGGGATCAGCCGCAGGACTTTATCCTGCAAAGTAATCAAAGCTTTCCTTAATCCTTACTTTAATTCTTGTTCATATTCTTCGTTCACGCTTTCTTCGACACACGCTCCCTTCAATTGTTTTTTTTTGCCCGAGCCCGAATTGTGAGTGGCTTTAAAGCTGAGTATTTCAAGGATTTACTTTATCTTGTACTTCGTGGATGAATTGGAATGTCAGTTGAAGGACGAAGCGGTTGTGTTGAATGAGGATGTAAAGAATGCAAGTGTGCAGGGTGCCTGGAATAGAATGAATTGCATTATTTACGGCTCAGCTTTTCAAGCACATTAACGACTGTGGAGGGATGAAATTATGAAAAAGCTGTGGTTAATGAGAAGGAAGCGTGGATCATTGCAAATCATTATAATGTCATTTGCACCAAAAGTATAGAAGGAAAACTGCTGCAGCAAAAATTGCTGTCAAGGTTAGAAGAGTAGGAGATTAGCTATTACTTAGAAATTATTGGTTTTCGACGAATTACAGACAGAGAAATTGAAGTTCTGAACAAAAATGACGATGTGGTTTGGATTCAATAAAAACTAATCCACTCATTTACAATCACAATTTCGAAATTCTCCTCTTTCCAGTATCTCCGCGGATACTTTCTGGGAGATTTGTTTTCTCAAAACGATTTTCTTCGCGTCAAACTCTCTTATTTTACATTCCATCTTGTATCGTTCGGAATATCAAGTGGTTAACACAATATTTATTACACCCTTTATAAAGTTTCGTTAACAAATGTGACATAGTTTCTTATCTCCTGTGGGCTCACAGTTAATCAAGTGGGCTGCGTATTCGAATTTGGTGGAAGCGGTCCCGGGTTCGATTCCCGGAACGGTGCGTAATGATATTAGCTATCGAATCCCTTATAATAGTGTCATAATTATTATCTCTTTTATTCTAAGGATTCCAATCTTGCGTGAGAGAGAATTTCTTAACCTTTGGTTTTTTATCAGCAATTTTTAATTCAGTGCATCTTGCACATAATAAAATCTGCGATACAGGTTTCCAGCAGGATTTATATCTTAACTAATACTTAACTTATACTGGCCTCAAATTCTGGATCAGATCTGACTTAAGGAAAATAGCATTGCACTTTCACATAGCAATCAGGTAGTCAATTAGAATTTCTGTGTTTTCGCACCCCCTGCCACACGCCACATGATGGCTCGTGGGGTACTAATTTATTTATTTATTTATTTTCATCTTCACTGCAATTTGGCCTTTTAGCCAGGTGGCAGTGCTGCAATTTAAACGCACAATGCGCCTCATGAAACATAAATTTGCAATTGCTATACCATTGAGAGAAGGTTGAATATATATTCCTAGAGTTATGATTAAATATACTTGAAAAGTCTAATGATAGAAGTGGCACTGAATATGTTAATACTTTTAATCTTCTAAAATCTCGATGATAAAGAAAAGGATTTTGGTCCATGGACTTCCAAAATCTGCTGACAGCGATGAATAACCGTGTATATAGTAGTGTTCCTTTCACTGTCGTAAGCATTCTCTCCTATTATTCTAAGCCGTCAGAGACTGAATAAAATCAGAGAACTAAGGGAACGATAAACTCGACGGAACGGCGATTCACTTTGTAGTATTTTGCAGTCATTTAGAATAAACCAATCTCTTATTTTACTTAATACCAGTCTCTTTTTGAAAAGTGGTTATATTTCATTCACCAATTCGTAAGGGAACGATTAGAGAAATTTTGTTGCTAGGAAGAAGAAGCGGTAAATGACAAAAAAGCGAAAGATAACACACTCTTTAAATAAGGGACCAGAAGGAATAAAACAAAAGTGTGGTGAAAACAAAGTTCTCGAGAGACCGTAGAAATTATCATTTGATATCACATTAGGGCGACCATTCAAAAGCTGACCAATTAAATATTTGAGAGATAATGGTAAAGAATGAAATAATCATAACGTTACTAATGCGCATTTTCATGGGTTATGAAAATCATTAAATGTGAAAGCATAAAAAATTGTCTGGTAGAAGAAATTAGATAGAATAAAATATTTTTAAGAATTTAACAGTGCTCTCAGCGAAAAGACTTTGACTGTGGAATAGTGGTAGTTAATCACGTAAAACGTTTGACAGAACACAACTGACCACTGAAGGCCTAGCTAATAATGCCAAGGAACGAACGAACGAAATTAAGAAAAAAAACTTTTTGATGGTTTTATGGAGTTTGTTTCCTATTATGTAAAACATATTTTATATATTTTAACTATACAATATGCCATCTTTGTATAATTTGCATTCGGAACTGTACTGCTGTCGTCTACTATACTTTTTACTGAACTATGCTATTGTTTTATGACATACAGATATGTAATATTACTTATATTATGAGAAATGATTTAACAATATGTAAGCCATCAATACCCTTTAATCAAATCAAGCCGAATTGAAAAGAACAAGTACAACTAAGAAATCTATGTATATGTATGTATGTTGTATGTATGTTGTAGCTATGATTTTTACGCGTTCCGCCAAGGGTACCCGCACACCCTATAATATTTCAGGATATCCGTTGGAGTTTGTGAGGCATCATAAATACCTAGGTATTACGCTCAGTAGTAGTTTTTCCTTCAAAGAGCATATTCAAAGCATAGTAGGTAAGGGGAATAGGATGCAAAGTTTAGCCAGTAGAATTCTGAGGGGCTGCTCATCGAGAGTAAAAGAAATAGCGTACTTTTCCCTGATTCGTCCTCTTCTTGAGTATTGCTGTGTGATTTGGGATCCTCACGAAGTAGGATTAACATCCCATCTTGAGATGGTTCAACGTAGGGCAGCTAGGTTCCTTAAGGGAGATTTCAGATTTGACAGCAGTGTTTCGGCAATGAAAGAAACCCTCGGATGGAATTCGCTTAGTGATAGAAGACTTGAATACCGTAGAAAGCTTTTCAATAAGTTTGTCACTACGGATCTCGGGGAGGAGATAGTTGATTTTCTCATCCCAGGTAGTAACGCACGTAATCTTCGAAAGAAAACGAAAAAGCAATACAGGGAAATAGTCGCCAGGACGGATAGATATTTTTGGTCATTTTTCCCGCGAAGTATCAGAGAAGCTAATAGCTATCCAGGGTAGTTAGGGATATAGGTGTTTTACATCCCTTCCACGCGCCATTGGCGGTTTGCAGGGCTTAAATGTAAATGTAAATCTCTTTATCCTCCAATGAATATTATATAATTTTGTTTTTATTGCTTTAAAGTATATATTATATTTTTGTACAAATATGCCTTTCCTGTTAAGTATGCATATTAGCATTGAATGAGGATGCAATCAAGCAAGGCCTTCTATGCTTCTTGTTTCCGAATCTTTTAAGCGGTTGAAAAATGTAAGAAAATATAATGCAATTAAAACCATTGGATAGTCGTTTAACCCAAAGAAACTGTGGGAAAATTATTCATGTTACGTAAAACTTCTTTTTAGGTGAAGCGAGGAATTTCCATTCTAAAATGATTAGGACTAATTAAAAGCCGATATTTATTTCGACAGTTTTTAGGGCTTTTCCCACGTTTATAACGATTAGAGGGAGCGGAGGAAAAAAAACCCCAAAAGTCTTGGCTCTCTCTCACACAGCATTTTATGCGCTTCCGGCTCTATGGGGTGGATCCCTGTTTTCCTTTTAGAATGCCAACATAATTTTTCAAGAGCGGTCCAGCGGATTTTCAGGATGTCTAGCGAAATGAGTAACTATTAAAAGTAATACTATTAATAAACAATATTTAATATTCCTTTCGTTTTAGTGACATTTCATTTATATGTATAAAGATTTAGTTCTATTCGGTTCTAATAATATTTAGTTACTTGTTAACAAAAGTTACCTTAAAAGTTAGTTTTGTTGCGTATTTACAAAAATTCCTGTACTTATTTTGTAATTTTTTTTATTTACGATGGTGCAACACCCAAAATCAAAAGGGTTGTTTTCTATTTCTATGACCCCGAGGCCCGGTATTATAATGTATGTAGGTGTATACTTAAAATGGACTTGAACTAAAGTTCCCTTTAAGGTTCGGTATTTTAATGTTATGTTAAAGTTAAAAAGAAGATCACAGTAAATCTCCTATATATAGGAGATTTACTATGATCTTCAACAACGTGCTTCTATAGTCACTATGAACATTATGATGGAGTTTAAAGAAAATCCGAAATGGTCATGCTTTTTTTGTCCGGTTTGGCGTGGAATGACCCATATGTGTGATGAATTAGCATGGAGAGACGCAATGATCTTCACTTTAACCCTAAAAAAAAACAATGTATTACTGGACTCTAAAGTGAGCTTTAGTTAAAGTTCATTTTAAGTATACATTATAATTCAGGGCCTGAGAGTTCACAATTTTTCATATTTACCATCCATTTTCAATTCATATTGATGTCCGTGAGCTTAATTTTCAATTTCGACAACAGTGCGTAAACCACCGAGGAAAAATACCAATAATATTACAGAAGGTTGCATTCCACACAAAAAAGGCAAAAAACATAAATATTCTTATGATAACTGATTAGAACGTCGCCGTTGATGGTCAATTGGTCCTCGGAAATTGAATTCTCGGAAGAGGAGTAATTGAGAAATAGTCTTTTGCTATTACGGCCGATGAAATGTTCCCTCTGCATTTCTTCTGCACTCTGTATATTGGTTATTATTATTATTTTTGTTGTTATGATTATTATTGTTATAATCATCATAATCGTTATTGTTATTATTGTTATTGTTGTTGTTGCTATTTAACTCTTGCGGCGAGGATACAAATTAAAAGGCAGAAAAGTTGATAAATAAAACTAACAAATACAACTAGATATAGATACATGCAAAAGCACAAACACAATTGCTTAGTATATACTATAATTAATCTTTTGTTTATAAAGCTCTGATTATTGAACAAATTGTGGTATTCCCTATTGCGCCAGCTAAAACAACTATTCACGCATGGTAAAAATTAATCAGGGAATTCCACCCAACACCAAATTACCGAGTCCAGCATGCGAGTCTTTTAAAGGGAGCAACTAAGACTCGCGTACTTACGAGATAGAAGATATTTCAGGATTTCGTTTTCGGGATTAGAAAGGAAAACAAACAGTTGTTGTCTTAGATATTTATTTGCTACCGGCGAAACACGACAGCAAAAATATCTGCCATAAAATCACACCGAGAGCGTTGAAGACTTGAACAGAAACTGCTTCCAAAATGAATTTTTCTGCGACGAAAGTTTTAAAAGTAAATACTGCGAGAAAAGTCGAGAAATTAGATTTTAATGAGAAGTAATGCGAAGTCAATTTTTTGGGAAACGGCCGAGAGGTATCCTTCTTCTGGATCGAAGATTACTGGAACGCTCTTCTTCTAAATCCCCCCAGGAATTCATCGGTAATGATACCACAACTCCGTGCCCCAGCATGGAATGTTGCAATGGTAAAATATCCTCCCGCGGTTCTTGATTCACTTTCAGTGACATCATCGGCCATAATCGATTCTCGAGACACTCACCACCGCACTTTCGCAGCTCCGGCCAATGAGATTTCTCGTTAGCGAATATCAAAGAGTGGCGTCGAAAGTTGTGATCCGCGTAAAACCGAAGTGAACGATTTTAGCAGCGGGGCAAGGATATTCGTGCGAAGGTAAAAGTGTTCCAAGACACGCTCTGTTAATTGGAGAAAGGAAAGTTTGCCGCGAAGAGGGCGCAGACTTGGAATGCGTAGGTACGACCGTCCGCATGTGTGCTGCACATGGGGGCCCCTTTTCCACTCTGGATTCCCCCTCCCACCTTCGACCCTCTGCCATAATTCTCTCGCGTTGCTAATGATGCACAGAGACAAGCGCCGGGGAAGAGGGGAGAGCAGAAGTCGAGTGGCGTATGGGAAAATTTTTCATCCGTCGACACGACCGCGGCGGGTAAACATGGCGGTGGAACTAAAAAAGAAAACGTGCGCATAAATGAATGTCCGATTACTCGCGCTTGGAATGCGGGATGAAGGATGCTTCTCCTTCTTTTTTCTCTCATTACACAGATTTTGCTTCCATCTCTCTCTCTCTCTCCACATTGAGTTTCGTTTGTTTAGAGAAAGGAGAGAGGCGATCGAGGAGAGAGTGGAGTGAAAGGATTGTTTGATTTTTGGATTGCAGCGCTCCTGTGAATGATCCCAAAGGCGGACAAGTTTTAGAGTCAAATCCTCGAAAGACAAAGTCAGAAGAAGAGAAATAATAAGTGAATTTGATTAAAGTATGATTTTTTTTAGTAGTACGAAGCGCTCTGAAAATAGTTTTGATGGGAAAAGGTAAATGGGGTAGTAATCTTGAATAAAGAATGGAGAATTTCGATGAGTAAACTTATTTGAAGGAGGTTACAGAATGAAAAACAGAAGTTTTCGTGTAGAATCATGCAAAAGGATGACGGAAAAAGATTTATAGCCTTTGCCACGATATTTTATTCCGTGACCATGGTTTCTACCCTTCTCGATGAAATATTGTGGTAAAGTTATGTGTTCTTTTTTCGCTATTCATTACCATGGAGACATACCACAAAGTTGAAGCCGAATTATCATATTCTAGAAACGTGCCTTTGGAGAATAGCGTTAGTTTTACGTCGAAAATAAAGAAGGGTAAACCTAGGAAGGGATTGAATTAAAAAGTGGAGAGAGGTTAGCAAGACTTCATATGAGAAAGGAAGGACTAATTATGGGATTCCGATATAATCGGCATTGAGAAAGTGTTTTGAAGCACGGACCGTATTGATACTTACAATCTAGGCTAAAAATAGAAAACGACGCGCATGACGATAATGATGATGGAAATGACATTGTCCAAAGTTTGCATAGCGACCAATTATACGCCACTGCCATGGTAAAATCAAAATTTCAGGTAAATTTTTCACGATCGAGTTTACATCTTAGAACGTTTAATTATTTAACAATGGTTTCGTGCGTTATTACGTAACGACAATGCCGCTTGCATTTAGTTTTGGTTTGACTGTTTCCAAGATGCACCAAAGCTTTATTTCGGGAACTTTTCGTTGGTGTTTATGTAATTTCGAAAAG
Organism: Ladona fulva; assembly: GCA_000376725.2. NCBI lineage: Eukaryota > Metazoa > Arthropoda > Insecta > Odonata > Libellulidae > Ladona > Ladona fulva. The sequence goes on from KZ308513.1 coordinate 550,710, forward strand.
TTGTCTCTCTTGTTTTTATTCAAGTATTCATTATAACGAAGTATAGATTGGTGTTACTGCCAAAAAGAGACACTTGACGAATGTTGTTTTCTTACGTCATTGTTCAAAGAATTGATTGTTGAGGTGAGGATGAGGATCATAACAGGTGCGCACCCTTTCAAAATTTTAGGGGGCTAACCGGCATCAGCCCCCCTAAGATCCTAAAAGGGTGATATCCTTTAGAACTAAATTATAAACGGTTTTACCAATTAATATTAGGAAATCTTACAAAATTTATTTGCAATACTTTCGCAATAAGTTCGTATTACAACGTTAAATGAATCACTATTATACTATCGGTTACGATCCTTAAATTCAGCCGAGCGAAAACGGGATGCGCTTCTGATGATTATCATTGACTATGGCTATGCCTTACCGATGAAACCAGTTGGTCCTATTATCTGCCTCTTTCATGTCTTACGTAGCTCCTAACCTGCATCAATGGCGGTGGACTATTCAAGAACTATACTCTAGGTATTTTCCCGCCTTATCTTCGCCTAAAAGATGCTTGAATAACTACTTAACGTTTTACGAAGTGTCCTAATTCTTTTTCTCTCGGCAGTTTTTATGAGTTTTCTCTTCTCTTTTCCTGCTTAACCTTTCAATTTCTTTTTGTCCTCAGCCAGCAGATCTTCAGCTTTCCTATTTCCTCCAAGCGGTCCTTCTTCCTCATCTCTAACGTCCACTTTCCTCTCACTAAAGCTGTGCGATCCATTTGAAGGCTTTTGCGGAAGATTCACGAATGTCTTTATTCATACCCCAATCAAAATATTCCTCACAAGTACTTTAAATGGCCCATTTTATAATTACAACTTTTTCCTCTTTATCTATATGACCTCCGGAATCCTACAAAAGAAAATGATTAATTAGCTCAGTGTCTATATTTTCTCTTGGAATCTTGGTTCTCTTAAAAATGATTATTGTCTTCCGTTTTGTTTTCTTATAATTTATCAATCCCCGTTCCTTAGAATAAATGGTAAGAATATTCATAATTTGATTATTTCTTCTTTTCTAATCAGGCATTATGACTTCATCGTTGGATTTCTCTTTATTTACTTTAGTTCTGAATTAAATTGGTACGAGTAGGTGGTACGAATTATTTCAAGATGATTTCAAAGGTCCTCTATGTATCCGATGCTAATACATTTTAAGGCATTCTTATCGGACGATTTACATATAATATTTTTGTTAATAGGTGGAGTCAATGTGCTTACACAAGACCAAAGAGTCACTGGACGATGTGGCATCATACTCTAAAATCATAAGTTATATTACTAGTTTCTAATTGTGTAAACAACATAAAAGAAACCGAGTATTAATACGATTGGGCAAATACGTAGATCAAGCATAGAAGTTTATGTACAGAGTTGGCTAAGGTTGATGAAATTTGAGAAATCGGTACGAGATAAAACGTGCATCACCTTGAATTAGTCTTACGTTAAGTTATTTAAACAGCAGCTGGTAATTTTCAGGTGCGTTCATCGACACATTTTCTATTCATTGACCTTTAAACGGGTAAGAGGCGTCAAATTTGATCCCACACTTTCATTTAATTTGTTTACTTGTTCAAATACTTCTCTATCACTTTCGCGTTTCAAGTATTCACCTATTTCTTCTCGTATTATTCTTTGGAGGAATTTATCTGTTTTTATTTTCAATTTTGTCTTCAAAAACCCTGAGGCTTCTGTTATATCTATTTTATTTATCTCCCTTATCGGGCAATGACACCTTTAACTTACTTCTTCAATTTACTCCATATGAGACTAGTGATAAATTATGATAAATATGTGTTTGTGTGTTTGTCTGAGATTGGAGTCCACACCGTTTGTCCGATTTGCGTCAAACCTTGCTTACGTGTTCTCTGAGACCCGGAAGAAGGTACTGTTACGTTTTCATTCGATAACTTTGCTGGGTTTGAACCAAGATCGTTCAGATAGATTTCCATAAGAAATGCATGTAAAGTTAGATTTTATCTGTTACAGATTTTATTTCTTTTGCAAAATTAAATTAGAAGGAATAGGAGTATAAAATCAAGATAAGTACCAAAATAAAGGGAATTAAATACAAATTCTTATTATTAATATAGAATACTGTTTTCGTTTCGAAGTTCCTAGAATTTAGATAAAATATACGAACATTTTGTGAAATTTTGATGTTGTGAACAACCCGTCCCCCTGACGACCATTGCGATTGTTGATTCCGAGTTCATGCATTTTTCCTTAAGATTGCATGTGTATTTAGGCCCGTTTAGAAGCAATTGGCGATATGAAGAGGAGGAAATTTTTCAGAGATTTTAACTATTTCAGTCACGAACAATGTGTAGTGATGAATCGCAGGGGCAACAAACATACCGTATCGAACTAATGGAGATAGATGAGTAACTTTTTGTCTATCAATTCGGACACTTGACACATTTTAAGATTAAATTTCCCAGAAGCAGAAGTTGAAAGTCTTGCAAACCTGCGCATTAACTTAAACAAGTTTCATGAGAAGGAAATTCCATAAAGATTCACATTCTTAATGTTGGTTGTAGATTTCGGCTTCCAAATTTGATGAGAAAATTTTGTTTTCGATAACCTGTCCCATTGGACTGAACTAAGATGGGAGATGTAATTTTCTCTTATCTTCAAATAGATATAGTATGTTTAATCCGACTTCTATTCTCGCAGTTGAGAATCAACGGGCCTTCAGCTAGTACTATCACAAAACACGATACGTTCCTAAATCTTGTATCTAAATTTTAGCTTCCGGTAGATTCGGTAACATCTCAAACGATTGGGAGGTAATTAGGGGCTACCATTCCAACTTATTAGGCATTATATACCTTAACCAATGTAAAATATGAGAAGATAAACTCAATGACTTAGCATGAAGCAAATTTGCCCCAACTCGACTGGTTACTTAACAATTTAGGCTTGTCTCTTTAAAGGTTAATCTATCATAATTGGTAACAACTACAACACCGATGTATTTATTTTCATCTCTAGGGAAAGGCGTCCATGAAACTCTTTGATGTACTTGAGAACTCTCTTGGTGACAACTTTATTCGTCATCTCGAATCGACCTCGTCGATGTCGCTGCTGCGATCGGCTTTCTCGCTCACTGGTTGTCAACGGCAACGAAGGCGAGCTGTGTATTTTGGTCCGCCCGCCCGTCATAAGCGGCGGACACCTTCTTGGATGGAGCGACACGCGGAGGGCGAGTTAGAAAATAGACAGGTGTCGAGACGCTTTTCCTTCCGATGACAAACTGCGTCAAACGAATAGCGAAATGATAAGTGAGGTGTTGGGCTCCTTTGCGCAAGGTTTATCGAAGACTGGTATTAGGAAATGTTTTCTACGATGGGCACTTTTTAGCTAAAGGCGATCCATCATGGGTAAACGCAACATTTTTCCTGCTTGTATCGATGATCGATCGCGTATCTTTGCGACCTTTTCGAATTAATGCTAGTATAAGTGGGGAAAGATATTTTTCTTCGAATGAAAACAATCATATGGACCTAAATTCATGTGGCCTTTCAGATATTATGTACGCAAATATCACCCGGGCTCATCTTTTAGCTCAAGATTTTTATTGCGGTATTTACATTTTTGTATTGCTTAAGCAGATTAAACGTCTGTTTGGCTCAACTAACTCATTGACAATCTTGAAACTCACAATCTTTCAAATAAAAAAGTATCGATATAGCGATGAACTTGAAGATTGTTAATTGTTTTGGAGAAAGATGTACTCCGGATCCCATACACTTGCAAGTATTCCAGTTGAGTTCGGTTCGACATCCGAGACTTTGGTGAAGGGAAGAAGTACAATTCTCTTACTTTTTCGTCGCACCTACTGCTTAAACGTTGAGATACTGCGCTGAATAAGTAAGTACGTACTGAAATGAAGAAATACTGAGAAATGAAGATGAAGATTGGGATGGACGGAAATATGTCTAAAAGGGAACGAATAATCGCTGAGAAGAATGAACAATAAATTTATATGGATACAATTGCTCGTAGAATGAGTAAATTGAAATAAATAAGAGAGGCCACTACCCAACGATGCTTAAGGCTGATGTGATTTCTATAAATAAACATAATTTGTAACGCTAATTTAGTTTCGTCGTTCATTTATCGGTTGAATATCTTTTCATAATTCAAGACAGACACTGCTGTTTTTTATTTATTCTATAACTCAAACAGGCAAAACCCATTAAGTTGCGTTATAATAATACAAAAACAGGCCACAGAAAGTGATGGAAAGGAAACCCCCTTCAGGTTAATAAATATAGGAAACGGGTGATCTAGCGCAAGATGGTGCGCACCCAAGAAAAATCCCAAGGAAGAATGGACTTGAAAAAAGTCTGACGAGACCGGGAATCGAACCCGGGTCTCCCAATAAATACGTCAAAATACTGATAAATAATTGACAATTAAATAAGCATAAAAAACGGATTGAGAAATGTACAATAAAAATTTATAGCAAAGAAATGTTAAGCAAAGACGAGAAGTCAAATTAAAGTTGACAAGTCAACTTGCTTACAAAAAAATTAAAAATTAGTTGATTCTGGACTCATAATAGGAGGTTAGGGCTCTTCTTAATGAGTGGAAATTGACAGAAAATATCTCCACTGCCCGCAGTTCTTTTAGTATGGCATATTAAATTCTCTTCAGCAAAATATGTATACCTGTAAAATACGTACATATTTTTACGATTGATTTTGTTCTTGTTGATTTCCCTAGTTACGCTATAATTGCGCTCAAAATCCAGCAACTTAACATATTTAAACACATTCTTTATGACTCTAATGTTATAATCGCTTCCCGTAGAAATAACAGCAGATCCAGCTGCTGTCCCTCGCAGGTAAATCGCGAGGGTAGACGAAGAATAAAACGTCGAGTACTGAAATCTGCATTTATTTAAGGACGGATTGGGCCCTCTTTGGGTCGGTCGGGGGAGGGCGAGATAAATCTAGAAGAGAGGCTGGGGCACGTGAGTTGCGTTAATGAGGCGAGGGGAGGAGACGGACAGACAGACAAACGACTTTATTAGAGGCAAAACCAAGGCTGGGAAATAACACCTTAACCCGCGGGTGAGGTGAGGCTAATGTTGTACCGTGGTTATGAGAATTGACAAAAAGGCGAATTTTACTTGTATCCGTGGAAGTCAGTGGTGGAATGCGAGGGAGTGAGAGAGGGAGAGAAGAGGGAGTGTCTGAGAGTGATGAATGTGCTGGCGGCGGATGCACGGGTGAATTGCGTCGTTGGAGAGGCGACGGATGATTAGAGTTGCTCGGGTCGCCGTAGGGTACGTGTCGTGGGAGCGACTCTCCTTGCATCCGAATTCTGCAAATGGAAACTTTCTTCTTGAAACGCCTCGTAAACTTCGAAGGGATGAAACATCGATACCATTCCCCCCTTTGCTTTCTTGCACTCGGAGGAACGCGATGCACCGACGTCTTCCATCCTGAGATCGGAAACTTTACATGCTGGGGTCTGAAGAGCTGCAATCATTCTCTACGCCCAGAGCGCATCGCCGTAACTTTACATTATAGCTATCGCGGACTCTTATTTGTAGCGAAGAAATCAACTTCAGGAAATTTCGGATAGAATATACTTTGCCCTAAATTTCCGGGGAGACAAACTGCGTAAATCACAGGAAGAAAATCAAGTTGATGACATGAATTGCAGTACCTAATGAAATTATAGACGAGAGAAAATACACGGCGCGCAATAAGTTTCGATTAAAAGAATACAGTACCATAGGGGTCTACCAAACTTCTATACCTTTTCGGAGGCTGAATAACCTGGCAACGGCTACAATAGCGTACTCAAGGGGTATTCATGGGGTTCGATAGACCCCCCAAAACACGAGAATAGACCCAACGGCAAGAATTGAAGCAAGCGAGACGATGGTTTCCATATTCCAAGTATAGAAATTTCCTTGATGAAGAAATTTGAATAATTTCTTTCACTTAAACTTTGAAAAACGTGTCATCAGAAAGGATGTTTAGAAGTACGATTTTTATGGAAAGGTATACTTGAAATACGGAGTTTTACTCAAACCCCGGAAAAATGAATTAATTATAAATATAAATAAGAACGCTTGGCTAAATAAAGATGACCTCAAGAGACAATCGAAACCAAGTTAGAAAGGGAAGTATTTGTTAGAAACGAAGAAAAAATAGCGAGAATGGATGAATAATCACGAGGTAAGAACTCGTGAAAAACTTTATATTTTAATATAATTAGAATAAATGTCTAAATATTTAAAAAATTGTATAAAAATATCGAATTTTTTTCATAATAAAACGAAATAAAACTGTTCTACATTTTGAACATTACAACTAAATTAAAGTTGGAAATAGACACAATGATCGGATCATAAGCTTTTCAGTATAATTAAAAAGTTATAAAAAGTGTGTGGAATGAATTAAGCTTTCTGTTTTACACACATATCTTCTCCCAACCTATCTTACACTTAACTAGCTAGATTATCTTTCTCATCGCATTCCTTCTTCGGGCGTCTAAATTATATATCTGCTGGTTGCTATATGTTGGATTCAATTTGTTTATATTTATCTAAATCTGTTCTATTCCCAGCATAAGGAATTGACTTTCCTTAAAATGCATGCCAAAGACAGCAAGTGATAATAATGGAAAGTAGCTCATTTAAAAAAACTCGACATCTAACTTTTTATAAAAAAAATCATGTAAATTCAAATTTAATACCCAATTACTATTAGTTTCACGTTAATATTGCTACTAACATTCAAAATTTCTTCGGGTTACCGACCACGATGTATGCCGGTATCTGCTTTTAATCTTCCTTTGCTCTGGGCATCATACTTTAATGCTCTATTCCTGGACTTATTTTATACATACCACGTAAGGAGTATGATAAACATTGGTCTTCCTTGCCCGTTTCTCCCCTCAATCACACCACAGGCAATGAGCCTAATGACATGCTTGCGTCGGGGGATGTGCCCCACTAGCGACACGTCTGGTTTGAATCGTTTTCCAGAAGGACCTTCTCTCATTCAGAATACTTCCTCCTCCGTGACCCTTCAGCTGATTTCTAACATTTTTGGGTGGCAACTCCATTCCAGAGCGATACGTCTTCTCCTCTCTCTCGTTTGCCAAACGTCAAGGTTCGAAACGCCGTCTCCAATACGTGTTCGTTCAGTAGTCTATTTTTTTACATTAACGTTACATCTGCATAAGTACCCTGCAAGCCGCCTTTCGGCGTGTGGCAGGGGATGCATGCACCATGACTCTACTCCCCTAATAGATTACTTTCGCGTATCGTTCGCGGAAACATTGAATTTTTGAACGGATTCGTTCCAGCGTCTATCTCTCTGGTTTTCCTCTCATAATCAGAACGGTCTTTGCATCAGGGAGGACGGATAATATCGGATACATCATCTACGAAAGTATGTACCTTCTCTAAACTTATTAATTCCATGCTTAAATTTTCCATCTTCTAGAGATTCCCATCCTGCGTCCTGAAGCATTCGAGTAACGCTCACTGATTTTTCGTAACAATTTCTTACGAAACGTATCACCTTTCGCTGTATTTTTTCTAATTTTCGAATAATCGATTCCATTATTATATCGAATAAGATCAAACGGACTTCGTATTTTCCACACAATTTATTACACGACCGGTTTCGGCCATCCAGCCACCATCAACCTGATGATGGCCGAAACCGGTCGTGTAATAAATTGTGTGGAAAATACGAAGTCCGTTTGATTTCATTTATTAATGACGTTCCACCAAGTAAGGTCTAACCATATTGATTATATTATATCGAAGATAAGACCGAGTGGAGGTTGAGATAAAATTTAATGAAATACTTTGGGAGAATTTCAACATGAGTACCAAATATATTTTTGCGATTTCGAATTTTAGAAGCACAGAAGATAACATCCTTTATCCAAGCGAAGAAATATGCGTACGACTTAAATCGTTAAAGACTTAAAATCGCCATGAATCCCTCAATCTTGTGACGGAAGTGGAAAACCGACTTGTGATCTCACTCTTAGTGCTACTGCTTTTCATAGTTTTACATTAGTTTACTTGAAAGAACGTATTCTACTTAATTTAGTGATTTAGAGAAAACGATATGAATAATCTTCGATTGAGCTCGATAGCTAACACAGTACATAGCTTTTAAGACGTAAATTATTTTACTATTCCTTATTGTAGAATTATTGCGATGGGAGAAATTTATTTTGAAATTCAGAAGCTTGCGAAGAATACACAGCTTTATTCTCAGTCTATATTTAAATTCAAAATATCAACCGCACGAGTCTTGATTTAGTAATCTGTAAAGAAATTCATGACGATTGATATTTACCATGTTTCTTTTGTTAATCGTTATGCCGATAAATATTTTCGCTCGCAAATTAAGCTGCGATAAAATTGATCAAATTCCGTCGTCATTGGAAACGTTTTCAACCTTTTTTCTTCGCAGTATTACATAGCAACGCCAAAATGCGTTTCAAGCACAAGGAATTCCTTCGGTTTGACCATGGGTTGAAAAACGGCCTACGGATACCTCCGTTTGCTCGAGTATGAAATAAGGGCATATTTTAGTCGTTGTGTCTCCTCCATTTGATAGCATTTTCGAGATGAGGGGAAGGTGTCGCCGTCACCCTCGAGGAGGAGAAATGCGGCTGAATTAGTCATCTTCGCTTCGTCGCTCCCGCCCTTCATTCTAGAAAACGCCAAGAACGACACCTGTCAGTCCATTTGCAATCCGTCGGTCCGACAGCTAGGATAAATTGTAGGGAAAAGTTTCGCAGGTATCCGAGTTTCGACCGAGTGCTGCCAACGATCGATCAGGTATGGAACTTAGCTGTTAAATTAAATACGATTGCCTGTTTAATCTCTTGTCACCTAGGCTCCTGAGTTTCAATAATGTTGCAATATATTGGCTGGGAACTTTCTATCGGGGTCACTATCGTTAGACACGATGTTTAAGCAATTGTTTCATTCCAAAGTTTCTCGTTTCCTTGGTTATTTGAACGACTTTAGTGTTAAAAAGAATTCTTGGTTTACATTTGCCGATAGTTTTCCTAGTCGACGCAGTTGCTAACGTGATTATTATGGCAATCAAACTGTCCTTTTGTTGGAGTAGTTTCATGGATTCATTTGGAAAAATTAGATCTAATTTTCGTCCTTTTGCTTAGGTTTCTATGAGCTGCGCATTTCTTCTGCTGATTGAAATTCGGAATGGAACTGCTGATACGAGAATAAAGCACGTGCAGCAAGATGCAGCAGAAAGTTCCTTTATAACTGGGGTATCACTTGTGTGAATGTAGTACGTACGAAGAAAAAACTGTCATAGTGGAATGCGGTAGGCTGAGCAGCACCTAAGGTTGGTTGACTATGATAGGTAAGGTAATGGTTTCATTAGACCTATTCTGATTGTGGTAAAATTTGTTATCGATTTCTCACTATTCTTAAAATCTGTTTTAGTGTGCGTTGTATCATCTAATTCGGCACCAATTTCAATCATAGTACAACATGTATCTTGCATGCCTTAGTAATTCTGCTACTTCAAAGCTAACTCCAATAAAATCGTAATAATTCCTAGTTAATAAGTCCTCAAATGTCTGGAATTTTCTGAATTCGACGAGTAATTTGTATATAATTCACTGATAAAAAGAACTCTTAAGTACTTTAAAGCATTTCTTATTTTGTTATAGCTAGTGAATTTACTTTTACGTTCTAGTGCTAAACTTGAATCCTATGACTTCTGATTTATTAGGTTTCACGTACCCCTTCTATATGTACCCCTAAGACCTATATGTACCCTCCAAACTGCCTTTTGGCGTGTGGCAGGGGTTGAATGCATCACGACTCCCCTAATCGATTACTTTCGCGTATAGTCAAAAAATGAATTTGGGAAACGACTTGTTCTAGCATCTATTTTTCTGATTTTTCTCTCATAATCAGAACGGATCATGTAACAGAGAGGCTACATCATCTAAGGAAGTACCTTCTCTGAATTTGTCTTTGCTTGAATCTTCTAGAAATTCCCATCCTGCTTTCTGAAGCGTTTGAGTAACACTCACTGATTTTTCGTAACAATTTCTTACAAAGTTATCGCATTTGTCTGTACTTCTTCTAATTGTCGAATACAACACTTTTCTGCAGAATCCCATACACTACACGCATATTCCAGGGGAGGCCTGACCAACGCAACGTAACATCGCTCACGGACTTATTCTTCGTTCCTACCGACTACTCTCTTAACGAATCAGTTTCTTAAGAGTTCGTCCACATATGTTACAGATTTGAGTACCCACGTCAAGTTTTTTGAGGGTAATTAAAAGATGTTTCACACATCCTACTGTTGATGAAGTTTTGAAAAATAATACTAAATAATCATTCATTAAAGGCGGGACACATTGGAAATTTTATACAGTATTTCCCCGTTTATTACTATCGAGTAACATATATGCGAATTCAAAGCTAAAATATACAACATTACACGGAAAAATACGGCGAAAGACGTTAGGGACTGAGTACTTGTTAGGAATGGGCAGGTAGAGGACGATGTTGAGAGGGGGAACAGTTTATGAAAGATCTACAGTAATCTAGCTAGGTCTAATAGTTCGATTTGATTAAAAATTTCGGATACGTCCAGTGAGAACATTTCGAACCGTAAGAACGTCTCTAATGACAAACTCCTTTCCTCAGTTCATTCTCAATTTGGCGCAACCCCTGCCCTCTCCTACTGCCCCCCCTTCCCCCAATCTCCCTCACTTCTTCCCCCTCAGTTACCCCCATTTGTAGTGTTTATCCTTTATCTGAAAACTTCAACTTTATTTGTGCATTTGTTGGTCTGTAGTTGTTTCATTATAATGTGTTAAGACACACGAATGACCTAAATCGATACCAAGCGATTTATAACTGTTTACACTCTTAACCTTCGATAATTTAAACTAATTTTTTACTGTTACTGCCAACCTCTTTCATTGGTTAAAAAAATGTTCCAACTCTTAGTTATACACTTTGAATTGAATTTACTTAATTTTCAACAGATTAGTGCCTAATGTCATATATGTATTCATTTTTTCACAGTCCATCAATAACAGATATCAGTTGGAAGCTGAGTAATTTCGTCAATGAATAAAATGAACCTTTATATGAGCATTTCTCAATCGAATAGAAATCAAAGTCAGGTTTTTTCTTACAGTTTCCTGAAAACAGACTAACGTTAAACTAAAAAAAAATTAATTTCTCATAATCTACAGTAATTGGAAACAGCCTCACCTGATGGATTCCCTACAAGATCAGTGTGCTGTAACTGTTGCCGAAGAGGCAAGAGGATGCCACCTCACATTTGCCTTTCTGTAAGGTTGTATCCCGTTCAAATATCCATCAAGTTCAATTGAGTCTTTACTTATAAGGGCTGTGTTAAGGGGAAGCCAACAGCTCCGTGGAAATGTGCCAGTAGGAATATGATTCGGAAACGGTAAGTTTACTAGTTTATAGTGATCTGATTTGCATCGCATTTACTACGAAATAGACGCGAGAGCTAAGAGTGAAAATGATTGTATGAGATCATAAGTGGAACGAGAACACTTGCAAAACTCTTATTTAAGCATAGTCTCAGATAATTAAAGCGTTTACAGAATAGAAAAGTGCGATGCTCTGAAGGCATATATTTTCACGGCGCGTAGTAGGACGTTGAGTGTGCACGGTTATAGATCCAGGCAAGCTCTCTCTATTGTTTTGTACTATCCCATTGCAGTCTAATACTCAATCCTACATTCATAACCGTGACTTTTTTCACTTTATGAGACTATATTTTGCTTGTGCTTCTGAAAGTAATAAGTGACCAAGAAGTGATCCAAAGAATCATTCGGTGTTACGAGAATTCGGCATGTGATAACACGGGAAGTGTTATGCATACTCTGTTTTACTTCAATTTATTTTACGGGTTTTCGATTAAATTTGACGAGGACATCACTTTTTGTTTTTGGGGGAGCTCTTTAATTTTGATCGAATCATAAGCAATGAATTTATCGCAGCTTTTTTGTATCTAAAGGTGATTTATTTAAGGGCTTAATTTTCCCGTGGATAATATCATTACGCTATCTCTAGTCTGATATGGTATATTTACTGATTATTTTAATGCATTTTTGCATTATATGAACGGTGAGATTCTGAAAATATCAGATCGTGATTATGTATACGATATCTCTAAGAGATTTGAAACTTTTTTTTTTGGATCTTGATGTTATAGTGTTTCTATGGTGATGGTTTCTAGGGGTAATTCCTTGGTAGCAGCATTAACACATTAACTGCTTCTGAAAATGTTGTCTGAGCTGTGCTCTGGAAGTAATAAATTTAAAATTGTGTTAGATACAAGAGCTTAAGGTCAGAGTGCGTTTATAGATTAAACTGTTTCATTGGTTTGGAAACAGTTTTGCTTGCAAGATTTGCCAAAGTTGATGCATAACCGCATTTGAGCTATAAACTAGAATGTGTCAATATTAATTACGAAATGTAGCCAATGGCTGGAGAGTTGAATTATAATTTTATAGAAAATATTTACCTTGGCACGATTGTCTAACTTATCGTCGTTTGTTTGTTTTATCAAACAAACAGCTTTTTTGAAAAGTAGATCAGCATTGTTTCACTGTAGTGGTATTCTCTCAGATTAAGCAATTTTTCGTGAAATGAAGTATATTTGGTACATGTTGAGCGAAATTTAATTTGAAGTTTTTACTAATTTTATCATTTTTGTTAAGGTGGAAGACTGAGGCGGAAAGCAGTGGTATCGGGGCCCAGAAGATAATATTTTCTATCGGATATAAATAATTATATTTTGCAGCAAACTTGAATTGTATGTGAAAATTGTTGAAATAAAATCGATTGACGAATAAAAAAATTGTCTGGAATTGTTTTGTAAGATCAATTGCTTCATTTATATGTAGGGATTGCTGGACCAGAAAGTGCCTTTTTAGTTCTGAAGTGAAATTTTCTAAAAATGTGTTGTCTTGAAATTTTGAGTAAATATTTTACTCTTTTCCCCTCAAGGAAACTATTTCTGAAATTTCGAAAAATTAGTTTACGTGAATCTGGACTTAAAAAATGACGCTACTTACATACTAGAGGAATATAACTAATTTGTGGTTTGTTTACATTCTATAAATGTTGATTATGCATTAAATTCGAATTGTTTTTAAAGATTTAGAATTATGGCTTTTGTTAGCTAATTTAAAACTTTCACAACTACGGACTTTCAAAAATATCGTTGAAAATTAAGATATTTTCACTGATGTCATACTAACGAATAATTGCATTCTCACATGTGAATGATTCGCAGTAGGATAAAGAGAAGATCGATTAGACTAAAAGAACCTCTTGAAAAAGAAAGATTTTGAAAAGTCGATCGATCGGTATATAGACCATCAAAAATGTCAAATTATTCAGCAAGTACATGAGTGATTGACACCATCTTCACGAGAATAAGAAACTTGGCGAATGAGCGTTGAAATTCTGTGCAACATCATAAATCTAAGGAATTAGGTTACTTGAGGATTTACTGTAACGATAAGTTTATTTATATGATGACTGAGCACATATTCAGTTGCTAATGCTTCATATGATATCTATAAATCGTTTAATATGCAATTATATAAATAATAGTGAATTCCCCTGTCAAAAATCACTGGATTTAATATAACTTGTTTAAAAATGAACGTGTATATTATTGTTTATAGATAATCCTTGTAAGCCAGTAAAAATTTACGGTATTTTTTATTGAAAAACAATATTATTCTTTAGTAGACACCATTCGTATACTATGATAATTATAATATACTTATTTTCTACCATTTATAAAGCACATTTATAGCTTCCACAGACGCACTAAAAAGGATATAACTTTGTTGACTTGGTTGATAAAAAAATTTTTCGTTTGTTTACATTGTTGCCTACTTTCCTGAAATTAAATGTCGGATCTCTTTCCCATGCATTTCTTATGGCCTATCCTTCACATATATTCGTGTGAGAGTCGAGTTCAACAATCTCATTGGTCGTCAAGGGGACGGGTTGTTTATAACCACAAAATTCTACGAAATTTTCGTCTTTTTAGTTCAAATTCACGCGATTTCGAATCTAAATTTATATTCTACGATTAAAATTAGAATTTTTGTTCAATTTCCCTTCTTTTAGTACTTGTCTCGATTTTGTAGGACCATTATTTCTAATTTAACTTTGCAAAAGAAAAAAAGGCTGCAATCGATCAAAATGAAACTTGCGTGCATTTCTTACGGGATGGTTTCGAGTCATCTGGAGTCGAACCAAGGATACTTTTGGTATAAAAGTTTGATTATTTAATGATTTTTAAGGTTTCTACGAACTCTTAAATTTCATATTTTTATCTAATCGGGGAGTGCGTGAAATTAATTAGTAAGAAATTGCTCAAATTCATTTGCTACGGAAGTTACTGACATCGGATGAATAAATCTATAAATATATACACGACGGTGATTAATATATAGGATTTAATTTCATTGAATAAAAAATTAAAGTACAAAGATAATGAATAGATTAAAGGATGGCTCACATAACACGGTATCTTAGATTACTTACATTATAAGGATTTTTGGCTAATCAAATAAGCCTTTGGAGTACTATATGCTGTAATCACTTTAGTGAATGTACGTATTTTAGCTTCCAATGTCATTTTTGATTGAATTGCAAGAAAACAAGAATAATTTACTTCAAATATTTAGGGTAGTAATCCTCATCATCTTAAGTACACCAGATGTAGAGGCAATTGATATTAACTCTATGCTCTTATATATGACATTTGTTTTCCTTGTTCATTGGAAAACGAAATTTAAGTTTTCGTAAATGCCGATAAAATTTGATACAAACTCATTTAATGCAAATTTACTCATCCATATTACATTCTTAGGGCATAAATAAAAATGAAAGCTTCCATTTTTTCCTGTATTTTGTGTTTATGTCCAATACACTACTTTCTTCATTAAAATTTAAAATATAAAAATATGTGATACTTACTCCAGAAAATGTTTCTGTTCGAAGGCGGCCGCAGGATAATAGTACTGAAAATGTTAGTTATCTAAGCTCAAGTTATCTAGGCTCAAATCATCAGAAAGTGGAGGTAAAAAAATATAATATCGCGATGGAATTGAAGGATTATTAGCAAATGAAATATATAACAGGAAAAAAAATTGACTTGAGCCGGAGTTGAACTTCACATTTTCCCGTAGCAGTCTGACACTTTACCAGCACAGCTACTTCGTTTCTTAACCTACAGTATGTTTCTTTTCATCTAGTTTTACTCCCCTTATGGTACCCTCAGCGCCACCGTAACCTTGCGGAATTTACTTGCACTTTTTGAAGGCCAAATTCAGAATTTGGAGGTCGTACAAGGTCAAAACAGCCAATTTTAACCCTTTTTTCAAAAATTCACGAAGTAGCTCAGCAAACTTAACCCTTTGAGCCCAACTTAACCCTTTGGTTCCAACTTAACCCTTTCCTGAAAGTGAAAGTACTTGACGTCATCGTGACGTTGCATGACGCAAGGGGTGAGCGCCTATTCAAATTCTCTCAGTTTTTATATTTTATTCTATAAGCATAGTTCCCAAAATCAGGCCATTTTGAATTTATTTTTTTTCCATTTCTCTGGCTCAAACGCCATTTTCTATTGCAAAGTTGACTATCGTTATTTTTTTACCCATTATGCATTTCGTGATTAGAATGCGGTAATTCAAAATCGTTAAGCGGTATAAATTATTTTTTTTTTAANTTGGTTACCTTTGATTCTTTTAACGATATACATCTCTTTTGCATCTCATTCACAAAGGTATACCAGCTTTTATTCAGCCTTCCTCCCACTCTATTAACTCTCAGTCATTGCCAATCTTTGTTAAGAAGTAATGCAGGATAATTAACGAATTCATAATGAAATGATCGACGACATCAAAACCAAATCTTTCGTTTCAAATGATAAATTAAAGGCTATCTACATTTCAGATTGAATACAAAATTACATTGATTACATTATATGAGCTTCACGTGTATATAAACTTAAATTTGCACAGCTTATATTTTTGTAACAAAGAAAAATGAAACTTTTTATATTTCGTATTAACAGTATTAACCACAGCCCTGATGAAATCTGAAAATTTTCGAAGTCGCATGTTGCATATTTTCTTGTCCTGCCGTTGGATTCCATTTAGCTACCGCGATGCGTCGACCAGGTTTTTACTGGGACCAACCCTCTTCCACAGTCATGGTCCTAAAGCAAAATAAATGAAACCTGAAACTCAAAAAGTAAGATTTATTTAATTTCATCAGGCCTGATGATTGACGTTTAGTTCGAAACCGGTCGCTGATAAATCTGTTTCTGTACAATTTCCACAGTTATTTTTCATGCTTCCTGTAATGGAATTCTACCAGTTTAAGGCTTCTTCGATTGAAGATTTATTTACATTACCCTCGTCCGTTACGCAAGAGTACTTATTTCTATCAACTTAAGAGTTGCCATGTGGAGCATATTTTCAATACTTCATATGCAAAAATTGATTCAGTGCCAAAAACACCATTTTGATTAGCGAGATAACTACGTAAAATTAAAATATCCAGTCTTTCATTATATTTTACAGGTATTTGAAATTAAATTCCGAAAATTTCAAAACTGCATCCAAAAAATATTATATCAGAGTTAGATAAAAGCTCCAAATAGCCGTTGCTTGCGAGCAAACTAACCGTTGAAGAATTCCCACCAGCGGGGGTTGGGGTTCTCCGTGGTCGCGCTTAGCAAGTATTGTTCTCCCCATAGATTCAAAAATATTATCCCAAATGAAATATTTTCATCGAGCATATTTCAATTTCATTTCTAAGGGAGGCATTAAGCTACATGCGCAATTCATTCACGGAAACCTGCCGCTGAGACATCATGATGTAAATCGGAATACGCCACTGTTTGCACCGCAAGACGGACTGAATCCATAAGACCGAGCGACTCACCTAGAAAGAAAAATTTTAATCAATTAGTAGTTAGGGTTAAATGAAAACGGCCATAGTACGTGATAAATTTTATTTCAGCGACAGTAGGGAAGATGGAGAGACGATTCCAGTTGGCGAAAGCAAATCGTGTTGCAGCGTTTATTAACTACCGTGAATGAAACAATAAATACGTGACCGTGGAAGCAAAAACTAGAATGCGGCCAGAAATATTACGCAGCAGATACTAAACCAGACAACTAATATAAACACGAAAAGGCGAACGAAAGAAATAAATGTTCATCTACATCTACATCTACATAAGTACCCTGCAAGCCGCCTTCCGGCGTGTGGCAGGGGGTGTAAACACCAAGAGTAGAATTACTTTTTTAATTTATTATTATCGCGTATCGTTCGCGGAAAAAAAGAGTCTCTAAAACGACTTGTCCTCGCGTCTATTTCTCTTATTTTACGCTCACTGTCGGATCGGGCAAAGTAGCAGGGGGGTCGCATAATATCAATTACGTCATCCGAAAATGTATTTCCTCTGAATTTATCTAACAATCGCAGCCTAGCTTCTAATCTCCTTTCTTTCAAGGATTCCCAACCTGCAAAAAAAATTTTAATTTGGAAAGTTGGATTTGTTTGGAGGTATTCGGATAAATTTGGAGATATCCGGATTTGAACCCTGGACCTTCAAGTTAGAAATCTGATACGCTACCACTGCACCACCGGAACCATCTATGGAATGTTCTATGAAGAAGAGAAGGAAACACTAGATAATACAATAAAACCTAATCAGAGTATAAGAATAGAAATATCTGAAATATAAGTTACAATATAACAACTGGATCGCATGAGCACACGTTCCGACTGAATGAAATAGGCTGGTGAATAAGACGAGAGAAAAATCCGAACAAGAGAAGAAGATCGCCCGAAGAAAATGTGAAAAGATAACACCAGATGATATAGGATGTTGTAACAGGCCGGAAGACCTAAAAGAAAGAAGAACTATCTCATTTTGACTCTTCCCTCGTAAAAATCTTTGGTCTGCGGATTATCTGAATTGGGAAGAAATCAAAAATCTATATTCTTGAATCTTAATGATTTAAATGTGGTTCACTAATTCTCCCACTCGATTTCATTTCTTATAGCCGCGGGGTTCTTCCGTGCTTATTAATTTAATTTCTCCTCAATCCTTTAATTCTTTCATTCATTGTCCACGTAAAGATGTTAGTACCATAAATCACAATGATGACACTATTAGAATTTCTTTAATTTGTACTATTGGACACAAGGCCATAAGAGGTTCGCTTAATTAATTGCTAATACTTGATAAAAATAATAATTCGTAGATATCTAAATCATAATAAAGTTGGAAATAATATAATTTACGAATATCATATTATGTTCTTGAAATGCCCAACAAAACTACGTCTCAACGACCGAGTAATTTGCCATCTGGACCTCCGAGTAACAGGTTTATGCGTCCAAGATCGAATCGATTAGAAATTACATTTAATTGGATCTTAATTCGAACTTTCTCACTTTATCACAGCCGAACACTTGAACCCAATTGAAAATCATGTTTAAATGTTATACACTATAGTGATATGTTGCGAATTTTTCTTTAACTCACACTAACGGTTAATAATTTTAAAATAATTGTGAATTCTTCATTGGATCGAAATTCCAAGAGACCCAATCATCTCTTAAAAATCAATAGAGAAAGGAAAAGTAGCTGGCTTGGCAACCAAGGACATAAACAGCTTGAAGTGAAAATAAAACGTTCATTTCGAGATTTGTACTCGGAAAATAAGTGAAGGAATTGAGTAAAAACTGTAAAGTTTGACGAAGAAATGAAGTTGCCGAAAGAGAGACGCTTTGGACTAAGCGCGAAACAAATGGCAAAACATAAGCTTCTTACGGATAAACAAGATAAAGCAGAGCTGCCGTTGTCTTGATGTAGTAATGGAGAATCAGAAATAGTGAGCTGCTCTGAGAAATTAAATTAAACAAGATTGAAAGTAAATAGAGCAAGTCATGATCAAGGCTAATCAAAAAGACGAGGTGCAGATTTGTAATACCGCTTTGGGCTGAAGCTATGTATTGCAACTGTGTTAAGTAATGAACCATGTTATCTGATTGCTCTGCTGCTATAAAGTGCGAGGAAACAGTTTTTCATGTTATCCTAATTTCTCAGGATATCTTCTCCCAGAAAACTTTTCCTTGGTTACCTTTGATTCTTTTAACGATATACATCTCTTTTGCATCTCATTCACAAAGGTATACCAGCTTTTATTCAGCCTTCCTCCCACTCTATTAACTCTCAGTCATTGCCAATCTTTGTTAAGAAGTAATGCAGGATAATTAACGAATTCATAATGAAATGATCGACGACATCAAAACCAAATCTTTCGTTTCAAATGATAAATTAAAGGCTATCTACATTTCAGATGTTACTCACTCTCGTTTTGAATACTTCGACGTCTTTCTGCGTTATAATGGACAGGAATTCTTTCCGTTGTGCCTTTCCAGTATTTTGGTGGGTTTTTCGGCCTTCCTCCGGACCTTTTCTATCGCCAGCTCATACTTTTCCGCTCTTCAGGGCAAATTCCCGAGAGGACTTAGTTCACTATCGATCTACGGCTGTCTAATAGACCTGAAGTCAACCAAGTCCCTTTCATTTTGGCTATGTATCCATTCTGGCCTTCAAAACAAAACTGATTAATGATTATTTCGCATTCAAGTTAATCATCATTATAAAATACGAATTTTTAATTGATAGCATGAATACCACGTAACAAACCTTTGTCAAATGGCGCCAACCTCATTGCCTGAAAGATATAAAAGAACAAGATATAATCATTAAGTACTTATCGTATGCTGAAAGTGAGATTATGAAAATTGGGAGACTTAATTTCATAGGCTATTGTTAATCGGTTTCAACAAAATTATTTAATCTACATCTACAGCAAAACCCAGCGAGCCACTGCACTGCTCTATATATCCCGCTTTGTGGACCACTATATGCTGAAATATTAACGAAGTCTTAGATACGTTAATACTTACGTAGGTAAGAACGTTCGCCATCCATTGGATAGGTTTTCGATAATTTAAGTTCTGCAAGTCCTTCACCTGGCTACACAGCAAACAAGAGTTTCGACCGCACAATACCCACAATGCAACGAAGAATGATTCGCCGGCGAACGACAAGGTCGTTTTCGCCTCCGATAGCTCCCTCTAAATGTGAAGAACGACAAAAAATCTGCACATCGTCACGCGTCGGAGTGCTGTTTTAATGGATTAAATTGCAAATTTTGATGAAACCACCTTTATCGTCTAAATCTAGCATTAAAATTGTTAACACTTACTATATTTACCATGAAAAATGGCATTAAAAAATTAATGATAGATGAGTTCATAATGAAATAGTCTTAAACCACTCCCCACTTGGCAATTACCGCCCCCCCTTTCCATTGAGAGTGCCCTGGTTTATTCAAGGATATCTGAATTACTACGACTAGTTACTACGGAGATGGACTTACCAAATCTTGGATTTTGGTTATTTGTCCTTACTTTATGATGGTCGAATTGGCGTCTTACAAGTAACACGAAGAAATAGATAACAGCTGTACCTCAGATGGAAGAACTCTGGAAGGTTGAACAACTGGTGGTTGAATATCGAGAGTCGAACCTAATTAGGTTCGTAGGAAGCTTCTGTAACCTTCGATGTCATCGATACGGACATGTCCATAGAAGCTGTAAAACAGTACTGCATCAGTAACTTTCCAAATAATTAAACAACTTAATGAATACAGATTAAGGACTGGCAAATAGATTACTATATTTCAATATCCTCCTAATGGTGGTGAAAATGAACACGAAGATAAAGATTTTTTCTATCAAAAAGTGGACAAGATTATTTCTATCAAAATAACTTCCCTTTAATCAAAATCTGGGCTAAAATCTAGAGATTTTTCATCCTAATTAACACTTAAAAGCAAAAATAAATCGTTTACAGTTTTAGGCCCGACGACAGCAAGACTTCGGGACACTCACATCAGTCCTTCCGTCTCCGAGGCAACCGCCAAACTGAGTAATTGCGAGGAAACTCTCCGATCCGAGGCTTCCGGTTTTGGAACCAATCACAGCGTTCGCCTTTTTCTCTGGCCCTCGCAATCATAGAAAATATACCGCCAGTTCTCATGAAGAATGTTTGCGTAGTAAATTAGTAAAGTAACGGATTGATATCACTGGTGTCTCGTGAACAAAGCTTGTGAGTGGAAAATTTTTTTCCTCCCATATTTTCTAAATTATTACTTCTACCTTTGGCAATACTCTGCGGCAAACAGAGTGGATTTAAGCTTTCAGAAACCCTAAGGGCAAAGATAAGAAGCGGGCCCCCTTAAAGGAATTTTGAGAGTAAGAATTTGAATTTTTTCATAAAAATACATGTCGTTGGAGACAGTCGCTTCGCTACGGCAGGAATAAATTAAACATTGAGTTAAGAGTGGTGTTTCTATAAATTGCAATGAGTGACGAATAGGCTTTACATTACATTGTGACAAATTATGTAATAAATTCTATGAGCATATTTTATAGACACAATACAAATATAAATTCTATTTCAATCAATTCAATTTTAATCAATATTCAATTTTTTGAAGAGGGAAAACAAGTACCCTTGAGCGCGTCGTACAACTAAAAAAAATTTGAAAACATTTGTAGTGCATCATTGAAAGTCCATTAGCTCAGTCATATTGAGGCCCCTCGTCCATATGAGATCCGGCGTATGTTATCTAGCGTCTATCTACTTATACATCCGGCGGAAAAATAATTTTATATTAGGTATAAATTTATCTATAAAATATACGAAGATAAACATTTAAGAGCAAAATATACACAAAAAGTGAATAGAAAAGGGACACATCTGTCATTATGTTGGCCACTGTATATATTTTAAACTTTCGATTCGAATCCTTATCCGGACTCGAGATTTAATCTGAAAGAAAAATATCTGGTCCCTTAAGCTTACTATTTCGAATGGGAATGTGTACTGATTAAGCGATCGAAGTATTAGAATGATCAAAAAGTGCTTCGACAGCTGAGGTCATTTCGCACGTAGGCCTCCACCGGGAATCGAACCCGGGACCGCTTTCACCGAAATCGAACGCGTTGCCCACTTGGCTATCCGGGAGCCCGATCAATCGATTATACTTAGCTTACTTTAATTAATTATNTAAAAATCTGCAGGCTGTAACAGTATACCCATCATAAAAGACAAAGTTGCCCATGTAGAGATAGGAAAAGGGTCTCTAAGTAGTTTTTCACTCGAATGGTAGAAAAATAATATGTTTTGAATGTGTGACGAATTTTTAAACTACAATGTATCTTAAGATACATCTGGGCATTAATGGGTTAATTAATAATAACTCCTTCTTAGTTAAGGAAAAGTGTAATTCTTTGCACGATGAAGTGTGATCCCAAAGGAATAACAAGTGTGAAAAATGGCAATATGACTGGGACTCGAACCCAAGTCTTCCGGGACTTTCCGGGCAGGTATTCTAAGCATTCCCTTAACAGTGTGGAAGAGACTTGGCATGGTAGTTCAGTGGTTAGAATGCCTGCCAGTGAAAGAGACCTGGGTTCGAGTCCCGCTCATAGCGCCATTTTTCAAACTTGTTATTCTTTCTTAGATATTGCTCTCCATATTTCTCAATTTGTTACTAACCTCAAAACGATCCCCACGCAAAACTTATGTCGTCCTTTGGATATTCGCTAATCTACTCGAATATCTTCTGAGAATTTAAATTAGTTACGCAGAATCTCATACCTAATTTTCAGCTGCAGCAATCCTGAAGGGATATTTCGCGATTGAAAATTTCTTCCCCATTCAGATTGCTGCGACATTAATCCCTTCACGACTAACAGATACATTTATGGTTGTCCGACCCTCGTGATAAAATTTTTCCCGGCTGAAGTTGCTTCTGTTTACAATAGCTGTCCTGAGGGTTCGTTTGGATAGGGGAAAAAGGGTATGAGGGGTAAAAGGGTGGGAGGGGAAGAGGGTAGGGAAAGAGAGGGCCATCGATCCGGGGGATTACGGCGATGTTTGCTCTTCCGTCGGTTTATTTGGTGCAATGTCCGGTAGGTGGCGGCACGCTCTCCTCAAACAACATTTGCTGTTGTGATTACTGCGTGTTTACCCCGCGTGTTTTTTGTGTGGGAAGGCGCGTTCCTCGTGCCATTAACTCCAACCTGCCACAGCAAACACGGCCAACTCACAACAACGCCGTTGTGAGGCATCGTTGATTCGCTAAACAGGCAGATTATGAAAAGCGTGTTTCATCCGCTGAAAGCCCTTGCGAAAGAAGCTTTCGACTTTTATCCCTTAGCAACTATTTGTCTTTATTGCTCCGGATCGATAGTTTAGACTGAGAATAGGCCAAGTTATCCCTTCTGTGAAACTTTACTTGCCGCAACGATAAATCACTCGCGCAAATAACTTGGGGGGAAAAATAGATGAAAGATAGATGGAAAATATACGTATACTATACATAAATGCGCTACTTTAACTTTTCTACTCTTTGCTCAAACCATTCCTCAACTTATACTTGAATTGCTTGAAGACATTGAAGATGTAAAGGATTTCCCGATTATTCCCAGGGAGAAACGGAGATGAAAAAAGTCTGACGGAACCGTGACACGAACCCGGGTCTCTCAATTACCGGTTGGTTGCTCTGTCCATTGAGCTTTCCCACCAGAATATTTTTCCATATTGTTTGTGTTTGGGAGACCCTGGTTCGTGTCCCGGTTCCGTCAGGCTTTTTTCATCTCAGTTTCTTCTTGGGAATTTTCCTAGGTGCACGGGCCAAGTAACCTTTAACCCGTTTCCTCGAGTGATTTCCCGATCAGTTTACAATTTGTATCCCATAATGCAAATACTCTGTTTTAATGAAAGTTATAAATGTTCTCTCGTTAGGGAAATGAAACACGATGTCTTCTGCTCCTTACCATAAAATTTTGGAGCAAGGAAATCTTTGTTTGGAAGTCAAGGCCTTATTTTGTGATAGTTTTTCTTTTGTGTCACTGATATATGTTTTTTCATACTCTTATCTCCAATTTTTAGCCACCGATGTCTTCATTAATTAAAGAACATGCGTGGTAATTCAGCAATAAGCGTCACTTGATTGCATTTTGGAAAAGAAAATGTGCAGTGATACTTGCATGGGTGAAAAGCCTTTCTGTATCAACGTCAAAGGAGTTCCACCAACGATGTTTCACTTTAGGAAATCACAACAGAGCAAGAGAAAAATAGACTTTCAAACCTGTGACTGGCTGTATTTTCAGGAATTTACAATATAGACATACGTAAAAAAAACCATTTTAAAGGCAGAAAGTGTAATATAATGAGTGACTAGATCATTAATAATCAGCCTGATTTTCTGCTCTTCCATTCCGATGTTTCCAAGGATACCGTTAAAGAAAACAAATTGAAATATTCCCTAACCATTTATATGTTCACTTTAGATAATTCCAGATAGCAATACAGTGGTCTGTCAAGATTGGGACAAATCATTACCGCTGAGATACATTTTCCAATTCTATGATGGAAAAGCAGAATATAGAAAATAATTTCATGAGATTGAAATACCAAGAACGGGAGTTGGAAAAGAAAATAGATGTAGAATTAAAGGGGTAGGTGAATTATTCTAGCATATCACTTAAAATGTGGAATGAATGCGTAAAGCACTGTAAGATATAAATATGTTCCGATAGCATGCTTAACATATAAATTATGAGAAATATATGTAGCAGATAACCAGGCAGCATCCAACTTTAGATGTTTAAAACAATTTGACGTATTGTCATTAGCTTTATAAGTATATGACATTCGAGTAGTGATGGATTTTACACGAATTATTCTACAAATTAAGGCTGGATATTTATAAAGATAGCAATGTGTTAAATATTTCTTTCCCAGCTCATCGCTAAAAAGGGGTTCCTAAGTGGAGAGGAAACAGATTTCGTTCAGAGTGATTAAAGCAGCTGTGACGCGTTCCGCTGACAGATAACACACTTCTCCTTCTTTCCTACTTCCTATTCTATACCTTCTGATTTCCTTCTCTTCCTTTCATTCTCCTTCTTTCATCATTCCCTTTCCTCTTCATCGCTTTGCCCTTTACCTCTCTTCACTCTCATAGTACGTGATTTTGGTTAATGGTCATAACTGGTGACATACCAACTGCCTCAGTTACCTCAACAAAAAGAGCAATGAAATTTGGTATTATCGATAAAAGTGCTTCGACAGTTCAGGTAGTTTCGCACCTAGGCTTCCACCGGGGATTGAACCCGGGACCGCTTTCACCGAAACCGAACGCATAGCCCACTTGGCTATCCAGGGGTCCAAAGAAATTACATTTATATAATCTATTGTAGCAGTGCAATGTCAGCACGTGACAATTGCAAGGTTTCAAAAATTTTGAACCTCAGCCAAGAGATTTACGCTACGTCACATCCTTTTCGCGTAATTTTGACCAAACTGAAGAAACTGACCCGGTCAATAATAATGAGGGATCGTATAATATCGCTCCTAAGGCGGGAAAATGTGTGCCTATGAATGAGAATTAAAAATTACCTCCGTATTAAACTAGATGATACTTCAACGTAGACTAAATGTTAAATAACTTCAAATAACTCAATGTTAATAAAACTATTAACTGAACCACCAGGACGCGACAAGGTGGTTCAGTGGTTAGAATAAGGGCCCGGAAAGAGGGAGACCTGAGTTCGAGCCCTATGTTTTCACACCCGTTATTCCTTTTAATTTTCCATTTATCGTATTTTATCCTCTTTTGCGAATTATCCGAAAATTTAAAGTCAATTTCCGACAGCAAAAGTTGAGAGTTTGTTTCAGATGTAAGGTGATATTCTCTCACTAATGACTACGTTATTAAACCGTTTATGTTGAAGATTCTTCCCCTTCTCCATGATCGCATTTCCTGCCCTCAGAATACATCAGCTCTCCTTCAGTAGCAGTGAAACTTGATAAGTTAATACCCTCCGTAAAGTACAGATTGTTTTCAAATATGCTTATAATTAAGAAACTGGATAAATTTTCGACGTTATTAGTCCAGTAATTCCATCTGCAACCCGATACGTTCTTAAACGATTTAAATAAGCGAGATAATCTGTAAAATGAAAATAAATCTTTCGTTTTTTTAAGGAATGAATTAACAGGTTATTGCACGAATTCCTTTCAATTAAATCTGAAGTGTTCTTTGTGAAAAATCGATTGATTGCTTAACAAAAAGAAGATTTTCAATTTTTCAATCAGTCGAATGATTAAGTGATGCTAACGCATAATTTGCACGGTTAGATAAAAGTCAGAAATCTTTGCATCGGTTTACCTATTAATTTATTAAATATCATTAATTTATTAACTATTGATATTTTAATTAGTAACGATTTACTAATTATTAGCAATTTATTAATTATTATATATTTATTGATCATTATTAATTTATTGATTATTATTAAATTATTAATTAATAATATTATTCCTCATTACACGATTATGCATAATGTTTACTGAAAAAGTAATATTTCACAATTATTTCTCCACTTTGTAATTTTCGTTTCTTTGGAATAGTATTCTGTTACCTGGCAAATCATAGCAACGATATATTCTTTACAAAGAAGGGAATTCAGGTTATTTTCCCATAGAGGTACTTAATAATTAATACGGAGAGTTTTTGACGAAAACCTTTCTTTCACAGATTGCGATAGTCATTAGCTCTTAGCGAGTTAAAGTAAATGGTTTTTGTTCTACTAATCCTTTTAGTGAAGAATAATTTATTATTCTAGCCTTCTTATGAATTGTAATTTGAATAATCTGTATAAAAATATATGTGTTCAAATCTGGGACTTTGATTACGCGTAGCTGCTGATAGTAAGATAATTATTTTTAGGTCGAGATTACTCTTTTGACAGAGTCTGGGTAAAAACCTTATCAATTCGGCTTAACTTCACCAACAGAGAAAAGCAATCAATCAATCCGTCATCCGATACAAATCCTCAAGCTCTCCACTAATTGTGGGTTTCCCCTTTTGTAAGGATTAATTCCGATTCCGCATCCTTAAATTTTATTTCATCTTTTCCAATTAATGTGCTGCTTCGTTTCGGCAAACCGTCGTTCACCTGTTACAGCACAACTTTCCAATCGCTTATAATGGTCAAAATTATAGCTATAAAATGCGTTGTAACATTGTGGAACTAAGTTAGTGGAGACTACCTTGGCGAATCATAGAGACTCCATTTATTCGCCATGAAGTATGCTTAAGTCCTTTTTATGGAAAAGATACGTAGGCAAAACTTAAAAACAACGCTTCAAGTTTAGTATAACACACTTATTTTCGAAAAAGAGCAACTTTAATCAATTCAACAAATGAAACTGTTCCCCGAAAGATAAGACGAAGAAATGCGGTGTTATGTCATTTCAATACATCCAAAAATTCCCTCTTCCTTCCCACCAGGGCGTCGAAACGTAACATTTTCCGTTTAATAACAGCTCAAAACTTCCGTTCGGTTCCGGTTTCTCTCCGTCAGTTACCGTCGAACCGGTTTGAACCGTTTTATTCGCTCCGACAATTCGATATTACGCTCCATCTGAAATTTTTTAAGGTTTAACATTTTAAATTATATTAAGTTAAATTGAAAGTAAGAAGAAACGTACGGTTTTTAAAGAGGGAGCAACTTTGGACGGATTGTTGTTATGTTATGTATGTATCGTGATGAGGGGAAGGATGTTGAATATGCATCGTTATCCAATATGTATGTGGGCCGAAAACCGGATAGGAATAAATGACGGTTTTCTGTCGGGTTCGGTATTCACACCGGAAAAATACTATTTTGTCCGGTTTCGTTTTACGGTTCGGTTTTCGGTTAGGTTTCGGTTTTCGGTTAAGTTTCTGTTTTCGATTAGGTTTCGGTTTTCGGTTAAGTTTCTGTTTTCGGTTAGGTTTCGGTTTTCGGTTTGTTTTAGTTTTACGGTTTGTTCCAGTTCGTTGCCCTGCGTTGATCCATGGCATACCATACTTCCAAATGTCAACAACCTCTGTCCATCCATAGAATTTCCATGGTCCATGTCTAGACTCCATCTGTATTAGAACCTACGGACGTTACCTGTAGTCGTTCATAGGAACAGTTCACACTCATCCGAGACTTATGAGAAGGAAGAATCTAAACAAAAGAAATCAGAATTCACGTTTGACTCACGCTCCTTGCTCCGCAGAGACAGATATAATTAATCGGGGTACATGCGATCGTGGAGCGACCACCAGTCTCTTGGAAAAAGCCAAGGGTTACGATGAGGGAGGGAGGTGGATGTGGGGAGGCGATTGGAAGAGGGCGCGTTTGTGAAGTGCCGCCGAGGCGGGCGAAGGGGATGGATGCGAGGGGAGCGCGGGACAGGTCGTTATCGGGGTTTTAGTGAGAAGGATTGTGCAGGGAGGGATTTTTCCGAGGGTAAGGATGTGGAGCGGTGGTGCGTTGGCAGGGGGAGAGAGTTCTCGCTAAACCCACAGTTCGCTAATTGGTTCAATAAACTCGACCGTTAGATGGGTCCCTGCTGGTTGCACGCCGGGTTTGCATACGGTTCAGGGTCGCTGTGGGGGAGACGCGAGGGGGGCGTAAGAGGGTATAGAGATGACACGCGTTACATTTCTGCGTATACGACGCGAGACGTGTCTTTTTTCAATATACGCAGGTACCATGAGCTGACTCTGGATACGCTTTGTGTTGTCTCTCTCCATCATTCCATATTTTAATTATGCACGGAGTTGACGTTGATAATCTTAGGAGCAGTATTACAATGTTTAATAGAATTTAACTAATGTTCACTTTAGAGTCCCATATTACAATGTTTTGCTAGAGCTAATGTGAATATTATAGCATATATCAATGCTAATTCATCTACTATTTTAACTATAATCCTCACTTTAACAAAACTTAAAAACCACAAAAACAAATGAAATTTACCGGCCGCGGAGGGGGAGTAGTTATCTTGCTAGCGCTCCAACCCCGAGGTCCCGGGTTCGAGTCCCGGCTAATTGGATTTTTCTGTTTAGGGAATGGTCGAGTATACCCGTCTATTGTCACAGTTGAAGCCTCTCTTGTAATTGTCCAATGACTGGATGTTTGACTGGAAAATAAATTTAAATTTAATTACAAACATTATAACACTAGTTTAAGTCCGTTTTAAGAATAGATTACAATACCGGGCCTGTATTAGAAGACTAAACATTTTTGAGACGAAAATTACTTCGAAACAGAGAAGGATAATTCTTAGGCTTAGAATACTGTCCAAGATTTGTGCTAATGGGGTGAGAATAGATATATCGGCCGCCTCCGTTTATCTTAATATCTTATATAAATTTGCATGTATAACGTGCTCTGTAGGGCGGTAGGAAATGTCTTTAACGAGGGTAAATAAACTTATCAGTAGGAGTGCCTTATAACTATATAGGAAGCATGTACCACGGAAGTCAACTGTAAGAAAGTAGTTTAATTTTCGTATAAGTACCGATATAATGGTTATAAGGAATAAACGAGTGGATTATTCGCAATAAAACGCGAAATTCAAATGTAAGAAGTATTCGTGACGATGATGAATCAGGAACGTCAAAGATGTCACCAAGAGAGATATTTTGGTATATTATCGAATGGATTCGTGAGACATGTAATTACGAATTGCATTTCTCAATTAGGAGACCCTTACTTTGCACCAGGGGGGCGAACCTATGGCACGCATATCCTAAATGGCACGTGAGAGAATTTTTTGGTACGCGGTACTCTGACGAAACTTTCTTTGTTACGAATTATTCACATAAAATATGAAGCTTCAGAGATACGTAAATCTGGATTATCTTCATTAGTGATGATAATTAACTATTATTTATGTCAAATACAGCATTTTAATCTTATCTTTGAAATAAAAAATTGTTAATATCAACATCACATTCTATGGTTTGGCATCACGTTGGCACACAGGTCCTTTGTCTTCATTAAATATGGCACTTTAGCTACAAAAGGTATCGCCATCCCTGATTTACACGATATTTGCTTTCGCAAACGTAAACAGGGTATCGTTTACGGATGAGAATTTTCGAGGAATACTTGTTATCCAAACTACTTCCATAAATTTCCACAAGTTTCTAATACACTAAAAAGTTTCTCCTTTGACCAAACAGAAAGCATATCAAAATAACGATACGTTTATCCCACGATTATTTAAGTTTAATTTCCTCGCCTTCATAATTAATCAATATCCGCTTTGATAAGAAACATAACAGAAATCCCGAAATATGACATTCGCAAAATTTGAGTTAATGGTCCTGAGGGAAATCTCTGTCCAAAGGCAATTGCCCACGAACGTAGAAACGTTTTTATGCGCAGTGGGGATTCCAAGTGGCTTCGGTTGTCAAATATATTATTTTTGTCGTTATCGCTTGATTTGCGAGAGAATGTTGTTAGCTGAGGATGTGAGGATGATTAGCCTGAATGCACTCTGCGCACACAGCAGATCACATGGAAACTGTTGTGTCACGTCTCCTACAGCTAGACCATAAATGTGGTGAAAACTGTGTGAAAATAAATATTTGCGACGGATTAATGAACTTCATTAATTAGTAACAAAGTAATAAATTAGTTAATGGAGGAGATATTTATAAAAATTGCCTTCGTTTAGGTAAAGCACAGTAAATTCTTCGAAATATTAATGGAATTCAACGTAGATTTTAGGTCATCTTTCGCATATAAGTGTTATACTTACGTATTCTTCATACTATCTTTGGCTCTACCAACATCTTTCGCACGCTATCGTCATGGCTTGCCACGAATTAAATTAGTGAATTATTTATCTAACTTGATAGCTTTATTAAACAGCTTCTATGGAGATTGAATAGCAACGCCATTATTATGAACACGCATTCCATATCCGTCATTCATTCTAATCTTTCATCTCCCGTATTATACGAAATAAATCTTTATTAGCACGATAGAGTGCTAATGAAATATCATTTTTTCGGATCGTGGTTGCATTGTGTTGTGTTTCTTGGATGCTCAACTACTGTAACGTCCAGAAAGCCCGGAGATGAGCGGAATTTGTTCTCTTTTTCCACTGCACCAAACCTAGTATAAGGCAACTTGTATACAAGTTTGCTTCCTTTTTTCAGTAAGAAAAAGAAGGTTGGAACACGGCTTTTTATGAATTAGAGGTTTAAAAACATTCCGTAAGCCGTCCTTCGGCAAGCGGAACTCGCGCTCAGAGACAAACGGGAAGCTCCGGATTACAGATTTCTGGGAAGCCCAATGATCATTTCGGAGACAAAGTCTCCATCCTCAGGGGGTATCCACAAAGGAGAGTGGAGTTTGTGGAGATTCCCTGAGGATGGAGGCTTTGTGCTTATACTATTCGAAAATATACGAGGAATAATACTTATATATGTATGTCAGTTTGTGATTTTCATTTCATTTTCACGTTCACTTTATTACTGGAAGATTATTAATGTCATATTCGTTTACTTCGACAAAGAGATTTCAAGCTCAAGCAGCCAAACTCCGCGATTTTTTTGACAGATCTAACAAAGAGACACCGTATGTCCAGAGTTCTTCACCCAGAAACCGAGGATGATACACGCAACCACTGGTCACAGTCATACCACAGAGGTGCATTGAAAAATATCCGAAGCTTTGATAAATGTATTTAATTTTTATATGATGGAAAGAATACATAATGCAGAGAGAGACGTCACTGATGGCTACTCGAGCCCCTAAGGATGTATGAAACGTTCTTGTACCATATTTTAAGCACTCTTAACTCGACGTGGTACTTCTCCCGCAGCGAACGCCCCCAAAACAAAGGGAGGACTCCATTAGAGTCGACTGCTCTCGCACGTGTCCATTTTCATTGCCATCTTCTTCCGAGTACGATATTCTTTGAGAGCCATCTCAGCTTATTCATTTACTGCTCGCCTCGGGCAGTCAACTGTCCAACCCCTTGGATGTTGGCATCCTTCCCCTAATTCACTTCCTAAGCAAAGAAATCCATTCCGTGCTCTAGGTTTCATGGCTTCCAGATACGCGAAGGAATAGAACTGTATACGTACGGCAAGAAATTTTGCGCATGAGGTCTTGTTTTTTATTAGCGATTCTACCCAAAGACTTTCAATCCTATTCTGCTGTTGCCGACACATTTGTTCCGCTTAAAAACGCGATATTTCCGTTATTGGAAGTATAATTGTCCGCGTAGATACACGCATGCACAAAGTTACGTAGATATATGTAAAAGATACTCTTCTAGCTGCTTCCGAATCCTCCCATAGTCAACTGTTCATGAACTCATTTCCTTGAGGAAAACTTCATAAATTTATATCCTTGGAGAAATGTTCCGGTGGGATAGCTCAATGGATAGAGCAACCAACCGTTAATTGGGATACCCGGGTTCGAGGCCCGGTCCCTGCAGACTTTTTTCATGTCCGTTTCTCCTTGGGAATTTTCCTAGGTGTACGCCTTATTGTGCCAAGTCACTTAAACTCTTCCGCTCGAGGAAAAAAGTGTTGAGAATCAGATGGATTGTTAGTACACTCAACTAATTGGGACGAAAAGGTGACAAATGTCATTGTAAGAAGATGTCACTAGAAGACACGGGAATTTCTGATATTATGTTCGGTTGTCTACTTTTTACAAAATTTCCACGAGTTATTTATCGATTAAAACATCCATCTACATAAGTACCCTGCAAGCCACCTTTCGGGGTATGGCAGGGGGGAAAACAATCATACATGATGTTCGTTAAAGCAAAAAGTTAATCTATTTACTCTGGTATTCTATCATCTATTACCTTATAATCAGCATTTTACACTCATCGTTCAAATATGCATCCAGTAATTCTGTGAAAGGTCAATGAACAGTTTCCTTTCGCCCAGTCCATGATAATGTCACTAAACCGGCAATTAAATGTCCAAGTCTGTGATTAAACGGTGTCCAATCTAACATTGAAATTCACAACGTATTTGTTCCATATCGATAAAGATATTTACGTCGTGACTCACGGCTGATTGAGAGCCAGAATAACGCTTGGAATGTTGGTTGTTCGGATTTTATGGTGACTGTCGCCATGGTGGTGGCATTTCAGTCTTAATCTCCCTCTGCTTACATGACCCTTATGCAGTATTTATTTTAGGTGGTTTTGTGGCATTCAAGACTAAAATTTGGCTTAGGATCTAATATTTACATTATTCACAGAATATTTACAATTTTCTTAACATATTATATATTTGTCTTATATCCAGAATAACGCTTCCACATGAAATGGGTTTTATAGGCAGTGAGTCTCTGTGAACTGCGATTCTGTCCGACTGTCAAAGGAACCCGATTCCTCCCTGACCACGCAGCCTGTGGTTGGAAGATGGAGATTTGTCAATCGAGAGATCGACCGAATCAATTCGATCCAATGCTCAGAATAAATGGAAACTCCTTTAATCCTTTGAAATCCTTTCTCTTCCTCGGAGAGATTAATTGGGAGGCACTGCGATTCAAATATGAGAATTTCTGTTAAATAGCAAGATCGCGTTTATGCTTAATACAATCTATTTTAAAAAGAACTGACAATCCGCTTTCAAAGCGATCGTGGTGTTTCTAAAAGGACTAACCTTATTAAAACTTCAAATATGCTTTGCTAGGTCGAGGGTAATTTTCCGTGAGCGAGACAGCGTGTCTCTATGAAAGTAGACGAGGTTACGGAACACGACAAGGAAACAGTCGATGAAAGTAGAAGTTTTCTCGTTAAATAAATAAATTTCAATCAGGAATCAAAGATTTCCTTTACTAAACAATATACGTAGTCATAGCATCACGATATACTATCGTAACTATGCATGGGGTAAATATATTTATCTTCAACGTCGTTTCCGGTTTGACATTGTTGGTTAGTTGCGTATCTTCGATGTAGTGTAGGAATTACCAACCTCTTGTGTTGGAAAAAAATTTTCTCGATTCTTCTTAAAATGAATTTCCTATAAAAAAGTATTTTCTATTCCCTATAGAACCCATGCTGTTATACAAGGGAAAGACTAGCATAAGTCAGTAATGAAGCAAAATGAAAACGGCTTATTACTCCAGTTTCTTCGGAAGAAAAGAGCAACCCCAATACGATGGATTCATAGCAACGTAACAGAATGTAAACGGTAAGCATTTCGTCATTTTTGCGTGGTTTATATTCATAATAAATTGAAATATTTCGGGAATGGAACGGATATTACAGTAAAATAAACATGTCAAAGCGTGGCTTCGTAGAACTAAATACACATCTTAAAGAAAGAACACTACCCAATGTCTACTTTTATTGACGTCGACGAGTCGACTTCTTATGGTCCACCAGAAGATGTCAACTCGCTGACGTAATTAGTCAATAAACATCTGCAGTGGAAACTGCAAAGTGTTCTTTCTTTTAAGATTGACATTACAATATTGCGATAACATCGTTTTGACTTTTTGCCTATTTAAAAAATTTCAAGGTTTTGAAGTGGTAAGAATCGCTATATTTCATGATTTCGTACTTCGGACCAATCAAAACATTGCTGTACTGGGGGACCTATTTCTCGGATCCGGGGGAAACAACCATCGCCCTTGAAAGCATTAACTCCGTAATCCGCAGCTCAGGGTTGGGCTTCTGAGAGAGAAATACAGCCGTCAAAACACGACATCCAAGCATGAGATGCTGATCAAACAAGCAGCTCACGGAAGATTCCAAATTGCCACTTGCGAGCTGGACTAAATGAATCACAAAAAGGCCGAGGGGAGATTTAATCCTCCAGAAGCAGCATTTCGGTTCTAAATCGGACGTTGCTCTCTTCCAGTGCAAAGATTTTATTTTTTCACCCATCCTTACATACTTTTTGTGACTCCAAACTTTTAATTGGCTCTCATTTTAATATTTAACTAGCCGAAGTGCCCGTTGATTCTCAACGGGGAAAATAGAGAAAGAAAGAAATATAGTAGTCTTATTTGTACTAAAAAAAGCTTATATCTGTAAAAACTTTAGGAAAGTTTCACTTATTGTATCAAAATTGTCGCAATTTCGAATCTAAAGCGATTTTCCACCAGCAGCTTCATTCAATATCCCCTCTTTTGTAGCTTGTCTCCATATCGCTCGGCTATTCTTTCTGATTTAATTTTAATATTAGATGGGGTTTCGGGATAAACACGTATATTTAGATTTACTCAACGAGAAGAATAATTAGAAGCTTTATCACTTAGAAATCTTGTTGACAAAAATGAGCTAATTCGTAAAACACTCATAAATGGTCGCGTGTGTGTGTCCCTAAACCTCCAAATAAACTTTGTTTCGCCTTGCCTGTCAGCTATCATTTATACTCTCCGTGAATTGTATAATAACCTCAATTTCCCATGTATTCTAGTAGGAAAATGCATATGTTCGGATGGAACAATGGAATTAGTCGTCAGGGGGACGATTTGTTTACAACCTCAAAATTTTTAGAAAATTGACGTTTATTTGAACAAAATTCTCGCAATTTTTAACACGATACAATATTCGACGACCATAATAAGAATTGTCATTCAATTTCCCTTCTCTTGGTACTTGTCTCGATTTTATGATACTACTCTTTCTGATTTAATTTTGCTAAAGAAACAAACCCTGCAAACGATAAAAGTGAACTGAAAAGCATATGCTCGGATTCAACAATGGAATTAGTCGTCAAGGAGACGACTTGTTTACAATCTCAACATTTTAGAATAATTTTGTTTATTTGATCGAAATTCTCGCAATTTCGAGCGGAAAACAATATTCGACGACCAAAATAGAAATCTGCATTGAATTTCCTTTCTCTTGGTACTTGTCTCGATTTTATGATACTACTCTTTCTGATTTAATTTTGCAAAAGAAACAATCCCTGCAAGCGATAAAAGTGAACTAAAATGCGTGAACTCTGATTCAACAATGGAATTAGTCGTCACGGGGATCTGTTGTTTACAAAAAAACAAAATATCCCAAAACTTTCGTCTATTTTATCAAAATTCTCGCAATTTCGATTCGAAAGCAACGTTCTAATGCCAACATAAGAATCTTCATACCACACTTTCGGTATGCCCATACTTTCGGGGGAAAACTCTAAAGTTTTAACACAGATGTGTTCGTAATCCTTTTCAATAATTAACCATTGTAAATAAAATAAGGTGGTGGCGTATTTATGTATCATATTTATGTAACAATAATAATAATGTTAATTTTGCAGGGATGTATTTTTCTAATTCAACAAAATGTATAGAAATGACGTGGAAACGGCAATGAAGGCCAATCCTCAAATTAAAATGTAACACAGTCACAATCAATTCTTGTCACATACATCAGGCAAGAAACACTTTCTTCGAATGAACACCACATGCAATTCCCAATCTCCTCTTTCTATACCAATTGTCCTAGAATCCACGAAGGCATTTAAATGACCTACGGTTCGAAGTTTGTTTCAGAATTCCCTTCAAAGAATTGCGTTCCTCATCCGTGAACTCTTTTTTTAGAGAATTCAACATCAAAGGCTACGCACATTGTCCAAACAGAATGTTATTCTCTTAATTTGGCATGCCTTCTCCTTTTCTCCGGATTCGATCTTCGGGCCATGTCACTTTGTCCCTCAGAATAGTCACCTTACGTCCATTCAAATGCTCTATATCCATCTGAAAGCCAACCAAAGCATCTTGAAGAGTGAGGGTTACATTAGTGTAAAGGTCGTCACCCCTGCATTCAAATACAGGATGAAGCAGAGCTAAAACTCGCACTATCAGGTCCCCTGGCTCGCCATCTACGTGGGGCTCTCCCTCTGCAATAAACCGAGATACTTGCCCGTCAGCCAAACCAGCCTCTATCTCTACTTCCCAAGTTCTCTCTTCGTCCACTAATTTGACGTTAGGACGTTCATCAGACATTTTGCTGCATCATCCGGAAACGCCCCAAACGACGAGTTTCCATCTCTTGTCGGCAATTGCATTTTCGAGTCCCTTTCCCGGGTCTCACCACCGGCTTATTTCGAGTTATCTCAACAAAATTTCCCGCGTAAAGCTCCTCCATGGTGACATACAAGTCCGTAACAACATTGGCACCTCTAGGAGTCTCACCACCACCACCTCCTATACCAAATGGGAAACCGAAATCCCCAAAAAAGGAAGCAAATGGAATGGCACCACCGCCGCTTTCGCGTTTCAAACATTCCTCTCCGCATCTATCACTGGTAGCTCTCTTCTCAGGATCCGAAAGCGCTTCATATGCCGCATTAATGTCTTGGAATTTTTGTTCTGCTTCGGGATCGTCTTTATTCTTATCTGGGTGTAACTCCTTTCCTAATCTCCGGTAAGCTTTCTTAATTTGATTCGTATTAGCGTTTCGAGGAACGGCAAGTATCGTGTAATAATCTCTCCCCGATATCAGTATTAAAGAATAAATAACGTAGCAGAAATAGAGAATAAAATGACATCCTAACTTCGCCATTGGATTTACTACCAAGTTTGACTTTTCCCTAAAGTTGACTAGGTGTACCGCGTTTACACACGTTATACAATAATAATATTGTTAATAATATTAATAATGAAGATTGTAAAAATGTTTTCTGAAATTTCAAATTTCAATGTTCTTTTGTAAGGAGTTTCAGTCACGTTGAGAATGTGATTTGTGATAATTAATTTGCGTTTTTGAGCTTTAGTATATAAGTGACACTCCAATGGGACCTCATGACGAGCTATTTTAGCTAAGGGGGACCCAATTGCGAAAATATAGTTTCCTAAACATACATTATACGTATAATGATATATACTACAAATATAATTTATTATAAATGATAAATAATACATAAAATCCAATTATAATCATTATTTTCTCCTTTTTATAAATCGGACGCATTTTATTCAAGGTTATATAGAGAAAAAGAAAATCAACTTTTGAGAAAAATCTTTCGAAGGAGAACTACCTATGCGGTAGTTGCATAACATCCATTACCGATAGGAAGCAGGACGAATTTATGCGCAGATTATCACCGGCCATGACGAGCGCAAACGTCACTCCCATTCAGGTAGTTAAGGATCCATTGGTTGCGGGGCTCGATCGATCTCCCCCACCTGGAAACGGGTGCCCCCGGAAAAATCTCCGATGAATCGGGCGATTGCCTTTGTTAGCATTCGCAACCCGCACCCTTCCGCGTAATCCGCCCAAAGTCTCAAGGGAGACCCTTAAAATCCACCCCCATTATTTCATCCCCTCCGCCTTCCCCTCAGGATCCGTTCCAGGGGCTAGGGTTGCAACAATGGGTCGACGACGACAATGAGAGATCTCTCGGCGAAGATCCGTTGTTAGCAGCGGCTCCTTGGTCTCCAGTTACACCTGCGCGCTCGCTTCACGGGTTTCGAATGGAAGGAGAGATGGGGGGAAGATTGGGTTGGAAGAGTTGAGGAATCGATACTGAGAGATGAGGACCTCAGACAGTGCGGCTTTACAGCACGCCGATGTGAAATAAGGGGGAGAGACACTTTTCATAATATACAAAAAATAAACGATCACGTTTATGTAGTCGCATCTTCCCTCTTAAAAGCCAGTGTTTTCGGTGTGCCGCGGCATACAGTTGAGCCCTGAGTAACTCTTGGTGTGCCGCGAAATATCAGTAGCGCGTCCTACAAATTTTTCATCGAATACATGCCTTATTTTGCGAGATGAAAAACATGTCGTTTTTACTACAAAGCCAAGAATTAATAGGCTTTTAATAGATTGCCTTTCAAATTGATTTACAAAGGAAAAGGAACCGCAATGTTTGAATCACTTGCTGAAAACAAATTCTAAATTTCCTTTTACCTATTGATGTTGCAAATACGCATTCTTTTTCCAGATTTTTATTCGCCTAATTGCCCCACTTTTATTTGAATTCTTGGGTGGGAAGCTTACCACATTGCCCAAGCGATTATTCTCTCTTCTAACACATAGGGGGTTAAGATCATCTATAATTTAGCGATTTTAAAAGAGACCCATCTAAGGGTCGTCTAATAAGTGCTCTTTTTTGGGGGAGTGTAATGATGAACATTATGGGCTGTTATTATAATGTCGAAAGCTTTGGAGAAAGAAAGGAATTGCTTAACAGGGTGAAGTACATCGAGGTTTTCCCCCTGACTGCTATGGTAGCCGTGAAGTATGTCACGAACCTCGAAAAATACGGAGTGAAGTTGATGACATACACTTTTGCTTAGAAGTATGTATATATAGGTTGAGGAGACTGTACATGTTTTTTATAAAAGGCTTAAGGCAGTCAAAACGTAGACTAGCCAAAGTTTTGCAATGATAATGATGATTATAATAATAATAAATTAAATTCTTAACAACTTCAAATACATAACAAAAGATTGAATTCTATACACCTACTTTCGAACGTTAACACAGAATTTTTTTAAAAGAAAAATACCACAACCCAATAGAGTCTTGCTAATCTACACAACTTTCGTCGGCGGGTAAAGGGTCGTATGTATAAGTAATGTTGTTTTATAGTGAACTTCATCTATAATGTTCAAAACAAGGTTAATCAATGCGCTCTTGATAAATGGAAAAAATTTAATGAACACTTTTTATCGCAACTAGCTTAAGAGCTCATGAATATCAGTCAATATCGAAACAAACAAAAAATTAATAAATTTATGATCATAATAATAAAAATAAGACTTAGAATGCTTAAACTAACAAGCGTTACCATAACAACAGATGATTATTTGATCAAAAAATTCCTTCAAATGCATCAAGTTAGAATGATGCACAAACATTACCCTGAACATTGCTTTAGGGCAACCCTGAACTTACCCTAAACATTGCTTCAGCAAATGATTCAAACACTATTTTCTTCTGTAAACATTTTCAAATTTCAAAGACTATTTACTTTTGTAAACATCAGTTTCTGGAGACACACAATACTCCGAGGATTCCAAACGTTTTAGGATTCACGTGGTATTTTTGATATTTTAACGCGATGAAATTCAGGAAGTGGTGATGAATCAATTTACGTCAGGCACTAACCATTAGCGTCTCTTCCCATGACCTCTGGAGAATCGCCGGAGGCGGATTCCGATCGTCTTTTACCGCCCTCTCCAAGTGCCTCGAGAGCATATATTTCGTCCATTGAATCCGCCGTGCGAAAGAGATTAGCGACGAGTGGCTGAGCTTCATCAATGAGGGACTCCAATGTTCCGTCAGCTATCATTTGAGTCTTCCTCTCAAGAAGAAAAGGTTTTATGCTTTCATCGATGTAATATCACTTACGGCGAAGAGCATCGTTACGATTAATATAAAGGTTTAGACACTTGGTGTCAAACGATTAACTAAAATTTAAAAAAATTCCATTCTACCACAGATTTTTGTTTCTTCTGGCTTCAATATTTTTCTTAGCATTCATAACAGTGGTATATTCCTTCTGGTTAAGTCGTCATGACGATCGCATGGAAGATATTCATTCTGATTTGTTTAGTGTTTTTTAAATTTCAAGTAAGGTATCCATAACCGGTTTATTGTAATGAAAAAATCATTATAATTAATTATTGGCGTACTACGTGATCGCAGCCGGTGATTTGGTCCTGGCGTGATTTGGTCCCATGCCTACTTGGTCCCCGGCAATTTGGTGCTAAGATGATAGAGGATCCATGTGTGGCATCCTCTACGTCCTAATGTTCCCATATTTTAAAAGAGACAACATTTCATAAGCGTTTCCCCTTAAGTTGGTATTAGATAAGCATTTATAAGTATCATTTAACTGACAAACATCCATGCTACACCGAAACAGAAGTCTAACCCTGAGCTTTTGTAACTTTTCAGCCTAGTGGGCGTAGGGTTTAGAGTGCTAACTTGGCAACAATGAGGTCCCGGGGTCGAATCCTGGTCAATGCTGGTAATTTCCG
Source organism: Ladona fulva (assembly GCA_000376725.2). Classification (NCBI taxonomy): domain Eukaryota; kingdom Metazoa; phylum Arthropoda; class Insecta; order Odonata; family Libellulidae; genus Ladona; species Ladona fulva. The sequence goes on from KZ308513.1 coordinate 591,729, forward strand.
GTCAATTCCTATCTGGTCAGGGTAAGGTCGTATGTATGTGTTTGTTTGGGAGTTATTGTAAGAATCAACCTGAATTGAAATAAGCACAATAAATAAAGACAATGTTATTGTCATTATTATTGCCATTATCATTATTATTATAATTATCATTATCACCATCATCATCATTATTATTATCATTATTATCATCATCATCATAGTTATTATTATCATCATTATTATTATTATCATTATTATCAGGCTTGTGCCCCAGCTCAAGATAGGTTTTTCTTTTCAATTCATTTATTTAAATGCCATGATTTATCTGGGTATAGAAAACTGCAGAAAGAATATTTAAGTCTCTAGTTCATGCTTTTACCAAGTTTATCATATTAGAGAAACGGAAGGATAAAATGACCATCACCTCCATGTGATGTTTCACGACTGTGATTGAAGAAGAAGCAACTATGACGCTATGAACAACTGAAATACCACACCGATTAGATTTTCCTTACATTTGCTACTAAAATGAGTACAAAAATGGAACACAGTCACCTCTTTACCTGACCGACTTAATCAATTAAACTAGCAGCGGTAGTGGAGAAAGACGTGACAAAGAAATTCGGAACCAACAAATGGCTGGTAACATCTTCATTTTCACTGCGTAATGAAATCATGAGCCCCAATGATTAAAACGGTCCTTAAGCCACGACCACTGATGCATTCACTCGGCTGCTGACCCATCGCTAATTTCACCACGGATAACTTTGGAATCCGGAAACTGGGATCGCCGCTGAAGCAAGCATAAGTGCTTCTGATTGGTCGGACCCGCTTGCTGCAGAAACAGTTTCATGTGACAAGGCGGATGGATGCCCATTGTTGCAACTTTTCTATAAATCAATGGATAAAAGGGGGGGGGGCGGAAGAAAGAGAAGAATGTGACCTCACGCGTGAGGTCATGAGTGTATTCTTTGGGGAGAACTTGTCGTCCATTGTGTGCGAGGGTCTCCATGTCGGTCAGGGTATTGATGCGTGGATAAAGAACTCGGAGCAGAGAGGGAGATTTTGTGCAGGATTGGGGTAGGGTTCGGCGGGGGGCATTCTCTGGTGCTTACATGCTCTCCGAAGCGATTAATTAGGGCTGCTCGTGGATGGAGGGAGCGTGTGGGAGGGATTTGGGGGCAAAGAGCACGAGGACTACGGATTTCCGAGGAGTCAATCGTCCTTCGCCCTTCATTCTGCAATTCCCAGAACATATTCTCCGCATTTCCCGCACAAATAAACAGCCGAGGATAGATTCGTCATCTCTATGCGACGCTCTACTGCATTCGACTGGTTAACCTCTACGGCGGAGGAGTGAGGAATCGCTAAGCAGGTCATTCTGTTCCTCTACGGCTACGGTACCACACTTATAGAAAACAAATGTCTTCTATCCGTCCGTCCCCCTATTTATCTCAGAAACGGATTGACTTAGAGATCTGAGATAAACTGCATTTAGTTTCTACGATACTGAAACTCCCAGGAAAACCATTCTCATCTCTGTAAAGGCTCGGGTTCGAACCCAGGAGCCTATGATACGTTTTCATAAGAAATGAACGGAAAGTACGTTGTCATGACTTGCAGAGGTTGTTTCTTCTACAAAATTAAATTAGAAGCAATGGTCCTACGAAATTACGAATAATAATAAAATGCGAATACCAATAATACGAATTCTCCTACGAGACAAGTGTCAAGGGAAAGGAAAACGATCATAGAATCTTATTTTAGTTGAGAAACATTCATATAAATTCAAAATTGCGAGAACTTTGATAAAATATACGGAAAATTCGTAAAATATTTCGGAAATAAACAACCCAACAACCCGTTGACGACTAAGACCATTGTTGAATGTTGATTTCATGAACTATCCCATATAAGTACACGGGGATAACCAGTTCTTATATTTCTCTATAAGAAATAAGAGATGAGAAATGTACGTGATGTAGGCTTTCATGACTTGAAAACAGAAGAATAAATATTATAAATAATGGTAAGAAATAAATTGAGTTCTTATGATCTTACGACGGACTGTTTCTGGCTTCGGAGGACGATACGATATATACGACAATAGATATATATTTTTAAGCTATATTATGTTCCGTCATGCTTCACGGGGGCGTTTACTAGTATAAAATAATTGACATCGGTAAAGATTACGAATGGAAGTAAACATTCGGGAAAACCAAAAATTTGTATTGAAGCTGTCTGAAGAATTGCTATCAATTTGTTCTCTTCTTATGTATGAAACAGAAATATTTTCTATATGCGAGAACTCAATACGTGGGCTCCACGATTGCCAAGTGGGCAACGGGTTCGACTTCGACGAAAGCGGTCCCGGGTTCGATTCCCGGTGGAGACCTTCGTGAGAAATTACTTAAGCTGTAGAGGCACTTTTAATAACACTATTAATAACTCAATAGGCAAGGTCTCTTTGTGATTGAAAAGGGCTGCGATAGCTAGAAATTTAATGAATTCTCACGGTCTTCAACAATTTCATAAGAAAAACTAACATCTACGTGCTGAATGCAACTCCTGCCGAAATTATCGTTGAAATTTGTCCTTTTCTAGATAGGAAAAGGGTTAAAAGTTATCTTTGCACGTTATGATGTGGAATATTCGGACATGAAGAAAGTCTGACTCGACCGGGACTCGAACCCGGGTCTTCCACTAGCCGGGTGACTCCTCTAGCCAATTGAGCTATCGCACACATTTACTTCCATCCCAAATTTAGACTGTTTAATGGATATAATTAAGTACGAAAACGTTGCTAAGGAAGAAGTCTTTTTAATCTAGTAACATAGAAACCATGGAAATTATTGTAAACAACCTCTATGTTCCCTTCAATGGGGAACACTTTAAGTGGAATAATGCCCACCACAGGCAATAACTGCGCTGAGATTTAAGGCAAATATTTCTGAGATATTTTCCTCTATTGCTCCAAAGCGTTGAAAATATCTACCTCGAAGAAACGTGCTCCTTGAAAATTATCGCAGTCTTTCTCTGCATAAATTTAGTTCTTGGGTTGGGTCGTAAATATAGGTGGAGTCTTTGGACGATCAATAGATTGTTCGCCGTTGCTGAATATATATATATATTGTCCTTCAGTTATTCCTCAAGGCTCCATTTATCGTTGTGAAATATGCGAGTTTGTGCAAAATGTGACTTCACCGCAATGTTTAAAAATTGCGGATTTTGGCTCGAGAGTTAAAACGCACATTTTTCTTATGCATACATTTCTAGTTGTGCATAAATGAAGCTCTTTTTTGCTAGAAAATATTGTTTTAAAATATTCGGATCTCGGCCACTCCTTTCTCGTACAAAATATATTGGTTTGGTGATGTTCGGCAGAAAATTAATATTCTTTGCTTGTATGGGTTCTATTGAATATTAGTGAGGGAAATAAGTTGCGACTTTTTTAAGGCGCGTACGCAGTGTTATATATTTGCTGTCATACATATTTTTATAGGAATCCTGTCTCCTAATTCTCGTCAGAAGGAGCTTGATTTTTTCATTTCAGCGTCTTCTTTCCGCCTTCTTCTCAATCTTGCCTCACCTCCTAGCATTCTACAAAAATATACTAAAATGACATGAAATTACTCTCATAAACACAAATGTTTTTTTTTGGGATTTAGTCTACATAAACTTTTCTATGACACGGAGCTCATATCGAAATACACTTTGTATGTGTATTACTCGCGAAGCTTTTTTAAGTCCTGATGTCTGTCATTATTGACTAAATATAATGAAATGGAATTTATTGTGAAGGAGTAAGCTTACGAGACACAAAAAACAATTTTATAATCTTAGGATGAATTGAAAAGATATATAAAAGGGATGGCTGTGGTACTGCTTAGGTCAGACACGCGATTCCCAAGTTCATCACCAGAGATATCAAGTGGAAATGATCTTCAGATAGAGGAAGAGAAAGAAGCAAATATGTCTTCCCCGGACAGATGAAAGGCTAGTTTGTATTAACCTAACCGTCCCCGGTTCGACTCCAGACGTTTAAAGCTGTTTCCATAAGAAATGCAAGAAAAACTCACTTTTATCGCTTGCAGGGCTCATTTCATTTGCAAAATTAAATCAGAAAGAATAGCCGTACGAAATCGAGACAAGCACCAAAAGAAGGGAAATTGAATGAAGATTCTTATTCCTGCCGTGAAACATTGATTTTGATTCAAAATTGCGAGAATTTTGATAAAATAGACGAACATTTTGTGATATTTTGTGGTTGTAAACAACCGGTCCCCCTGACGACTAATTCCATTGTTGAATCCAAGCTAATGCATTTTAGTTCACTTTCATAGCTTGCAGGGTTTCTTTCTTTTTCAAAATTAAATAAGAAAGAATAGTCGCATGAAATCGAGATAAGTACCAAGAGAAGGGAAATTGATTGGAGATTCTTATTTTGGTCGTCCAATATTGTTTTCTGTTCAAAATAACGAGAATTTTGATCAAATAAACAAAACCAATCTAAAATTTTGAGGTAGTAAACAAATCGTCCCCCTGACGACTAATTCCATTGTTGAATCCAAGCTAATGCATTTTAGTTCACTTTCATAGCTTGCAGGGTTTCTTTCTTTTTCAAAATTAAATAAGAAAGAATAGTCGCATGAAATCGAGATAAGTACCAAGAGAAGGGAAATTGATTGGAGATTCTTATTTTGGTCGTCCAATATTGTTTTCTGTTCAAAATAACGAGAATTTTGATCAAATAAACAAAACCAATCTAAAATTTTGAGGTAGTAAACAAATCGTCCCCCTGACGACTAATTCCATTGTTGAATCGGAACGTATGCACTTTCCCCAATATATTGGGAATTAAGGTCCCTATGAAATGCACGGTAAGAATAAAAGATCGGCTACAGGTATATGAATAGGAAGACATTTCTAATATTAAAATTAAATCAGAATGAATAACCGAACGATACGGAGACGAGCTATAAAGGAAATTGAATGAACATTTTCAGTCCGATGATGGAATATTGCTTTCGATACAAAGTTGCGAGAATGTTGATAAAACACGCGACCATTTTGTGTAATGTTGTGATTCTAAACAACAATTTCATATCTGAATACATTGGGAATTAAAGCCCGATGAGAAATATTGGTTTATCTTTCGTAAAAAACAGGACTAATATATTTAAGTCCATCTCTATTTTCACCGCATATTAAAAATGTATGCGGATACCGGAGAATGTGCATCATATGGTAACCACTACGCGAAAACAGCAAGCGAAAATGTAGAGTTCTCTGATGCATGCTGGGAATCTTTGGAGGTCAGAGACAAAGCTGGGCTTGTCAAATAAATTTGAAGACGCAGAACAGAGGCACTGCACTTTTTCCACAAAAACATTTTCTATTAATGTCCAACACGACCATGTTTCGACGAATAGTCTTTCTGATAATGAGGACTATTAGTCATTAAATGAAAATATTGTCGTTTCCGAGTGAAATACGCCTCAATAATAGAACAAATAGGTCGCTTAGTGATTATATCCCCTCCCGGTGGACGGCTCGCAGGGTGGCGACGTACATTTAGGCATTCCTGACTCAATTTTAACGAAGCCCACGACTCGAGTATCGACGGACTCATTTCAGCGGAGGGGGTAACGGCTAAGTTTTCGCAAATTGCAGGTGTATGGAGAGATGAGCGAAAGAGAGGAATGGGGGAGTGAATGGAGTAAAATGCGGCGCTGAGCGTAAGTAGGGAAAAGCTCGGCTCCAGATTTAGTCTCCCCCGCGAGGGTGGGCATCTCTCCCCCGAGGTTTCCTTGGGAACGATCCAAAACTAACAATTACAGAGGGAAGGTGGAGAAAGGGGGCGGATGCGAAGGGGAGCGTGAAAGGGGAGTTGGCGCGTATCCTGTCTGCTGGCTAATTGGGTGTTCCCGTGACAGGATCCGCACCGCGCGTCATTAGGGCGCGCACAAAGGAGCCAGCGGCAAAGAGAGGCGAAAAGTAACGAACGTCGCGTCGAAAAAGAGGTTTCTTATTTTGAAATACGCCTTGTGTGTGTGTGCTAGGGTGGTCCTTGATTCCCGTCGTTTGTCCGGCAGAAGACGGATGAGTCGCGAGTCTGCGCCGCGTCGCCTAGCGACCGTCCCCGGTGGAGGTGGAGGCGGTCGTGAATTAGAGGAAGTGGGATGAAAGATGTGAGGAATTAAAGATGGACTTCCGCACAGCTTCTGTTCTCAAATTGGTATAGCAATCGTGCTATCAAAACACGTGAACCGATTAGATAAACTCAAATCGATGTGATATCGAAGTTTATTCGCATTTGAATTGCTTTATTGGTAGCCAGCTGAAGTGCCCGTTGATTCTCAACGGGGAAAACAGATGTCGGATTAAATGTAGTATACCTATTGAGACAGGTTATCGAAGGCAAAGATTTTCTAATCAAAGTTCGAAGCCGAAATCTACAATCAACGATGAATGTGAATCTTTATGGAATTTCCTTCTTATGAAACTTGTCTAAAGTTAATGTGCAAGTTTGCAAGATTTTCCACTTCTGGTTCTAATCGCGATATATGTTAGAGTCCGAATTGATAGACAAAAAGTTACTCACCCATCTCCATTAGTTCATTACGGTGCTACGTATGTTTGTTGCCCCTTGCCCCCACTACAATTTGTTCGTGACTGTAATAGTTAAAATCTCTGAAAATTTTCATCCTCTTCATATCGTCAATTGCTTCCAAATGGGCCTTAAAACACATGCATTCTTATGGGAAAATGCCTGGACTTGGAATCAACAATCGCATTGGTCGTCAGGGGGACGGGTTATTTACAACCTCAACATTTCACAAAATATTCGCGTTAGTCGAGGATAGAGGAAGGTAATATGCAAAGTCGACGGATAAGAAAAAAAACGGTTAAAATAGTCAAGGAGACTGTGACTCGAACACATTTTTCGAACCACCCGTTCATCCTTGGGTTTTTTGGGGGAGGGTCTAACTTGCAAAAGTTAATTTAACGGCTACCATATCCTAATAACAGACTAATTACTTTGTGGGTAATCAGCTAAATTAGTAAGCTAAATTGTAAATGTCATAATAGTTGCAAGCTGATAACAACTACAGACAGAAGATTCGAGTGGCATAGAATTATCTCATTATTAATTGTGTTGAATTAATTTAATGCACAATTTTAACTGTCCGCATTTTATTATGAAATATTTAAGACAATAGGACATAAGAAAAAGCTGTAAACCTTTAAAATTAGGAATTTCAATGTTGAATTATTGATTCTGGATAACGAACGGAGACCGATTGCGATCCGCCGAAATGGTCTCACTAGTTTTTCTTATATTCTTCCGGCAAATTTTTACTTTTATCAGTAAAATGATATTCGGGTTATTCCTTACAATTTCCTCATGAAAATGCCTCTCCCAATACAACCTCCCGTACCAAAACATTCTCAAGCCAACCTTATGAATGTGACTTGTATGAAATAGGATAGAATAACCGCATATTCACTACAAGTTTCGAATATAATCTTCTAGTTGAAGCATCCGTCGATTCTCAACGGTTAAAACAGATATTGAATTAAATATAGTGGTCCTATTTATACGAAAGATAAACCAATATTTCTGTTCGGGCCTCTTCTCTCTTTCGTATCTCAGAAACTGTTGATGGAATTAATATATAGGGGTATTCCTTCACTGTCTATTCCTAATAGAGTTGGATCAATGTGAAATGTTGATTAAATTAATGCTAAAAGGTATTGTACTTTGTAGAAAGACAGGTCAAATTATCAGTAGTATAAAACTGAACCTTGTGCCTACCCTATCATATGCTACAGTAGCATCTAATTTAATTCTATTAGTCTTTTTCTTGGATTTCCGAATTAGCACCTTATTAAGGTGGGGTACACCAATAGAATAAAGCGGTAAATAAGTGGAAAAAAATGAATATACGTGATAATAACTAACGAAACACAATAAGGAGATTGTTTGTCTGTTTGTAAGGTCATCAACTCGTAGGCTTGCAGATCGTTAACCATAAGAGGTCATCGAAAGCTTAGGAAGAAAGATGATGCGACTAGAAAAAAAAAGAGGAAGTCTGCTTTTCCCTTCATTGAATAAACTCAGCGGAAAAAGCATGAATAAATCCTACAGAAACCAGAATAATTATCACCTGGGAAAATGGTTGAGAGATGTAAAACCAACGGAAACAAGCAGGAACGACTGAAAACTATAACCAATACTGAGGCGGTTTCCAATAGATTGTTCGAAAATTTCGTTTTGTATTTTTGACGTTTATATACATTTATTGTGATGAATCAATTATGATCTTATTGATTTTATTTTATTCTCCATCTTTAACGTATTCTTTAGGTTGAGTTTATTGCATTAAATTAAAATTTTCATCGGAAACAAACTCATAAGTATGCATGTTTCGAGCATGGCAGATATCAGTGTGAAGTAGTGTAACTTTTGAGGGGATAATGTCTTCATTCCAAGTACCTGATAATGTAGCAATCGGTCGTAAAATTTATTCTCTTCAGTTGTTCGCCTCTATGAATGTAATTAAATGCTTGAACGGCTACAGAGATGAATCGCACTTTCTTAAAAGTTTTACAATTCACCAAAAGAAGACGTCGATCTCCCTGGATATTGAATCGAGACGCAGAACAACCAAAGAGATGTAATTTTTTTCGCGGTTACATTTCATATTTCAGAACTTCCAGTTGCATGACGTTGCAAGTCGAGGAAATCTCATTTCAAACTGAGGCAATCCTCTTAGATATCCCTTTGCTTCGACTCCACATCTTTAAATTTATTAGACAACGCAAGCGGATCCATTTCATCATTTCTTACTCAGTAAGCTCTCGGCTTAATTTAAGCGAGCCTTCCAGATGTTGACATTTAATTTAAAAGTTTGACGGATGGAGGGTTGGGCTGTTTAACTATCTCAGACGTTTCGCTTCCACTGTTTAGAATTAGATGTCGTTCCTTAACTCTGAAATGTTTGGCAGAGACGAGTCACGAATTGTCTTTTCAATTTCAGGGACTCGCTAGTGATTGAGTTTAGCAGCCAAATTTATTCCTTCAATTGAGATTTTCTATGTTTTAGGAAGTAATGTAGTTGAAAAACTTTTTAATTCACAAGTCTTAAACGTGTGAATGATTTGTACTTGGGAACTTGCATGATTCACTAGAATAACTCTATTTAAGAGTAAATACTTAATTTTTCTCGGGAAATTTTCATTTACGGATACTTCTACCATAAATTTAGGCAGTTATAAAGCAATAATGTTTATCAAGGAAATGAATTACGTGAAACCGAAAGTCGCCATAAATTAAGACGTCTATACGATAGCTTATCCTCCGATCCTTAAGAATATCGGTTCATCTTGAAATGCCTTTATATAAGCAATTTCAACCGTCGTATTTCAAAAGCAAAAAGTTTCATGCGAATAGGCTCAAGCAGATATGAATAATTTTGCTTTTCGTCGCGTGAATTGGAATTATTCAAAAATCAAAATCTCTTCGAGAATAAACGATACTGAATCAGGTCCAACTCTGTGGTAATTATCAACCCAACAACTCCATGGGAGGACTTTTACTAAACTGCAAGAATAATAAAAGGGTTAGATGTAAGAAGAGACTAATTAGTCTCAATCACGCCCGTAAATAAAGACGCTTAATATCCTGATGATTACCTCCGCGAATGTTATAGCAGACGCTATAAAAAGACCAAAAGAATCAAAGAAAGATCAAAAGATCAAAGTCAAAAGATGCGCGATTCAGCTCGAATTAAATTATTATTATTATTATTAATATAACACACGACCACGGTTTCGTGACAACGCCAAACCATCACATCCTGATTCTCTTCTCTTCAAGAGTACTTATTTATTCCTTTTGCGAGTTTTACGTAATGGAATTGCCTTCTAACGTTAGAGACCGCATATTGAAATACTTTATTTTATAAAAAATGAGTTGTTTATATAATCTTTTATGTTTGGTATACTCTCGATTCAATCTCATTTCTGTTTGTCGCTCGTAAAAGATTGTGCGCGTCAAATTGCTGCAAATAGATAAAATTCACGTTGAGATCAATAAATTACAAGGAGCACTGATGTTATAAAAGATATTAAATACGAGATTTAATGGTTCAAAGTTAAGAAAATCCTACGATTCGTAAATCCTTTCCAACATTCCTACTCGTAGCCTATGCAAGCAAGCTGCCTTGTCCTGCAGCTGACTAATCATCTTCCCGCAGCTTTTGAATATCAATGAACGAGTTATTATTTCCTTACAGTTGTTTGTTCTTGTTTCAATCTTCCCTTAAAGCGTCGCCTGAGCACAGACGGTAACATACTGATCTTCCCAAACAAGAATGGCTCGAGGCTCAAGCACGTTCTCAGCGCGGCCAGACCTTGCGTGGAACAACCTGTTTAATTTATGGCCAGGGCGTGACAAGGGACCATAAATTGGAATGCTGAATATTGACTGGGTTTTTAAGCTTACTTTCTCACACACACACACATATATATATATATATACGCCCCGCATTCGTTTCTCGCTTCATATTTATACAGCATAGAGAGAGAAAGGAGTGTTGAATTCGCCGTATAGTAAACGCTCCACCGTATAATTCTATCAAATCAGCTGACCACATCTTTCAACGGAAAAGTATAACGATGCCATTCAATTTTTCACTTTGGTAACTAACGCTAAACGCACAAATCAAGAGCGAAATAACCCCGCGAGTTTTTCAGCGATCTTTGAATCTTCTCTTGAAGGTATAATATATATTACCTTGACGTACGACTGAGAATTTCACTCCCTTCCGCCAATGTAATCCTTATTCTGAGACTTTTACTTTCGTTCTTTTACTCATAAAGGATTTATTTAGATAAATTCATATCTCGTTGGTTTCTTTCTAACGTTCCTTTAAAATTGCTGGGAAAATATCCTGATGATTACCTCCGCGGATGTAATAGCAGACGCAAGTCAAAAGATGCGCGATTCAGCTCGAATTAAAACTTAAAATTTTGAAGTCAGTGTGGAAATTACGAATCAAATTACTGTTCCATTTGAGCACCCGGTAGAGCGCATTCTTTCCCTTTGTTTAATATGTGTAAAATTTTACCTTGAAGACATTTATTCGTATACAACCTTTTAAGGATGTATTACATTCGAGGAGGAGAAAATGAAAACCCGTTAGTTTATAATTTTAGTACAAATAAGTTTTTAACTCTTAAACCTAATAATGAATTGTATATACAGCCGTGTCTATATTTAAGTGCAATAGTTTTTTTCTTTTTTTTGCCCGCATGTATTGTTACTACCACTAATGAAAAGAACTTCATTAAAGCAGTTAAATAGTGGCTTCAAAATCACAAAGATGTTGAATTTTTCTTTAAAAATATTTTGTGAAAGTGCTCAATGCTTCATAGTATACGTACATTATTTCTGTATAGTTTTTTGTAATAATTGGTCTTAAGTTTCTTTTATTTTTTTCATTACTTTTCTATTGTATTTTCTATTTTATAATTTCCTGAAGAGTCGGTAACCCCGAAGCTGCTGATTCTCACTAGTGTGGTACATATATTCCTTTGAAATTTGTTTTATTTGTAATGTGATACATTCAAAGGAATAAAAATTATTATTATTACCCTAATCGATAAAGAAGTTATATACGATGAATGAGTTGCTTCAAAGGTGAAAGATTGCCAAGAAGTGTCTAAGGAAATTACCAAAAAATTCCTTCCTCAATTCTCACGAATCAGAGAAATCTTCTTTCTGCCAGCATTTCAATATATATTTATTTATTTATTTATCTTGGGAATCAATACATATTCGTAAATGTTAAATCGGACTAATTTTAAATTTCAACCGCAAATCCAATTCGTTATGCGTCCAGACGGAATGTTTCTTGTTTCTTTGGATCTCGACACGCTTTGTAAGGAGATAATGTAATGAATTATTCGCGAACCGGCGCGTGCCTTTTTTTGCCTGCATTTCGCAAAGGCATCTGTCTCGCGGAAAGGAGGCCGGATATTTAAAAACTTATTCTTTGAAGTAAAACAATTTTTTCGAACATTCGACCGTTTCCGGTAGTGAATCTTTCCGCTTAATCAACGCTTTCTTCGATATTAGGACACTTCTACATCCTCTAGAATTTTAATTACGCTTAATTTTTCATATTTTATTTGTGGTTTTATCTCTCTTGGTAGTAACATGTAATTCCCATTCCCGAGATCTGTGAGATTCCCGAGATATATTACCGAGATATATTACCGAGATATATTCCCGAGACATCCGAGAGCTTTTTATTATTCTGAAAACTTAACTGAACTTTCTATCCTGCAATTCCACATTTTTATTCTCTTTTGTTCCGTATGGTTTAGTATGGTTGGTTTTGCTCATGTGGTTTCTATTCCATTCTCTCACTGTTCTGAGACATTCCAATCCTGTTGTTCCTTTCCGTTCCTTGTTTAGATGAATGCCCAAGTTCGTTCCTTTAGATCTTCAGAGTAACTTAATTTTTTAGATATATATTTTTTTATTTCTCATCAGTTTCATACCTGCTTATTGTGTTACTTTAATTGTAGATATTTTCATATGTGATATTACATTCCAGATATTTGTACCGTCATGGGAAATTCTCTCCAAAGATAAGCTTGGTCTTAATTGTCTCAGTAAGCCATTATCTCGGTTTTCTCAGTCGATATGTATCTGTTACGTTTTGTTACTATCGTATCTAGGAACATATAATGTCTTTGTAGGCCGCCTACGTTCAACTCAAGCAATACCCAATCGTTTGGCATTAATTCTCAGTGTAATAGTACAATGATTTCATTCGTTTCATTCTTATTAAATACTCATTTCATCATTTTTCTTAACGTGAGGTTTACAAAAAGTATGGCAAATTTCCGGATCGAATCGCTGATAGAATAAGAAAAATAAAAATAAACCACATTTCTCAGGAAACAAGCTCCTATTTAACACAAAAATCCCTGCAAAATACCATACCCAAGCTAAAACCAAAAAAGCACTTTACGTTTCTGATTTTTAGTCGTCTTTTTTATACTAAATAGGAGCTATTTTCCTGAGAAAGTGTATCCTGTTTTGTTTTTTATTTTTCCTACCATCGTGGGATACCACAAAGCTACAGTTGAATTAATTCGCTGATAGGACGTTGAAAAGAATGTCAATTCAGGACAGAGAATAGATTTGAAATATTAATGAGGCAGAGACGGACATGGCAGCTTCGAAACGGGCGGGTAAGACCATGAAATTGCTAATGTTAAAGTGACAAATGAGAAATTACGGTACAGAAAATAAGCAGATATCTTACTTCGGGGGAAGTTAACGCGCGTGGCTGAAAACAATGGCAGGCGGGGCAGAGCCAGACAATGCGTTTCTTCGGCGAATTTCGAAATTCCAGTTTCAGATCCCACCCGTGGCAATTTCAAGGTTTTTGCACGGAATCGGAATCAGCATTGAGACCACGCGGTCATCAGGCTCATTTCCCGTGGAACAGAGTATACACTCGGATCACGTACATTGCGATGCCGGTTCCTCTGCTAAATATTCATTCGACTGGTCCTAAGGTTTTATGATTTCCATATCCCATTTCGTTATCTCGTATCGGTTCTCAATTTTGCTAGGAGTTTTTCCAAAAAGTGACTTTCCAACTTATAGATAATTTCATTGTCCCTCAAGGTTATCAACTGAATTTGATAACTATTGCAACGGAATATTGATGAGGCCTCTATTAACAGATTTCAGCATCTTCAATCTATGTACATTTTATATCTATGTACCTCTCTCAGAAAATGAAGCTGAAGAACACATTATGAGCGTCACATACATTTTGCTAATATAATACCAAAATATATGCATATAATACAATTATCTTTATTGGGCAAAATTCAGACTAGAGAGTCCCATCTTCGAAGATTAACCCTTGTTAAAATAATGTACTGATGTGAAAATACGAAAATATAACACAATATAATGCGTGGAACAACCTGTTTAATTTATGGCCAGGGCGTGACAAGGGACCATAAATTGGAATGCTGAATATTGACTGGGTTTTTAAGCTTACTTTCTCACACACACANTGATTTTGTGGAGGGAAAAAAACTGATTTTTTTATCACATAAAAAAGGTTTCACTCCACGAAAACACCTACAAAGAGAAGGGATCGTGAAAAACCTGCGAAAATTGTAGAAAAGAGTGGAATTAAGAGAGATATATTACATAAAGGATAGCGAAAATTAGAAAAGTTGTGATCGTATACAATATACGGACGATTTTACTATTTTGATCAAATAACTCCTCGCGCTATGATTTCCAATCGTTATAAAGCATTTTAACATAAGCGAACTTATCCAAGTTGTGATAAAAAAAAATCTAGCAGCTATGATTTTCAAAGGTTAGAAAACATTTTTAACCCAAATTGCTATGACTAAAAAAAACACAATCTAGCAGCGGGATCGCATTGTTTTCGCAGCCTTTATTCTTTGAGGTATTGTAAATATTTAGAACGTCAATTCCTACATCAGAGTTTGAAAAAATCGTCCTTTTTTAAGACACTTCCATATCATCTTTTTTCTAGAGATGTGAAGATGTTCCTCGCTGACCAACATGTATCATTAATCCACATCATCTCTGGGCTAAGCGAAGCATCCTCCGTGTCCATGAAGAAACAAGTACCACCACGTAATAACGTGAACCAACAAGTATCCCATGGCAATGCAGTGACGTCACCAACATCGCGAGAATGACTTCAGCTGATGGTCTCCATTATAGGCTCAGCATTTCTTTGTTTACACGTGTAAATTTTTATAAGTCCGTCCTCGAACAGGGAGCTATGTAATCGATATCCTTTAGGAAGCTACGGCTGACGACGTTGCTTCGCTGTTCCACGTATCTCCATTCCTTTTCCTCTCTTTACTCCCGTTGCAGAAGCTTCTTCTCCAGCATTCGTCGATCGCACCAATGAAGTGGCCGTGGAATGAGTGTCCACCATGAATTACTCATTTGCAAGGTCGATCGGGGAATTTTATAAATACGTGAGAACTGAAAGCCGTTAATGAATCGACTCGCTCAAGTATGAATGGAAACGGAGCTGCAACGGAGGAAGGATGCAGGGAGCGATGTTGGTTTACACTTTTCGTTCTATAATTATAAAAGGAAAGAGTAGAGTAATGGCGTAATAATTATGAAGGAAAATTTGGTTCCAGTATCCCTGACTAATGTTATGATGTACCTTTCCTGACCTGTGAGAATCCGTCTAATTTAATGAGTGATTCTGAAGGTTAAACGAAGGAATACTGCCATTAATACAATCTTATCTCGTGATACCATCAATTTTACTAATATTAATAATAATAATTACCTGAAGGTGCTCCCGGATAGCCAAATGGGCAACGCGTTCATACTTCGGTGAAAGCGGTCCCGTGTTCGATTCCCGGTGGGGGCCTATGTGCGAAATGACGTAAGCAATCGAAGAACTTTTAACAATACTTCTACTCATCATAAGTTTTCTACCTCTCGGTAGGTTCATGTGCCCTAACATTCCATAGCCTTTCTTTCGTTGCTAGGTAACACACCCCACCCTTTCTATCATCTAACAACCATTCCTTGAAAATGGCATCAGTGGTCGATGCCGAAACGTTGGTGAATAACCACGAACTTACCCGGATGATAACCCGTGAAGAATTCCTTTTCAACTTTTTCTCTGTCTTTCCCTTTACTTTTTCCCTCGTATTCTTCCCTCGATAATATTCTTCAGCAATCCCTCTCCTCTCAATATTCGGCCCACCCATTTTTTCTGTCGAAGTTTATTTACTGCGATCAAAACAATCTCTAGTAGTTCTAAGGTAGAAAAAATATCTTACTTTCCTTTGCTTTCTTTTGCGTCGATGGCATATCAGGATGTAGGAAAACATATCTTTTATGTACTTGTGCCTCAGTCTTCTTTATCGCTGTGATGATACGAAATCTACTTCGGTATGAGTGATGCAGAAGATATTCATTTTGGTTGAATATTTCACTGACTTATCGAATGCTACGAAAAATGTTATTCAAAAGGTCATCGCGCTGTACTGAGGGGGATGTTTTCCATTCACATCATTCTAACTCCGTGGGGAAAACAAGGGCAGTTCACCTCACCCATTATCTAGTCATCACCCGATTCCCTCGCCTAAGCTTTTGGTATATTATGGTGGAAGGAAGGAGGTTTCATGACACGGGGTAGTTGGGCGGTTGCCCAGGGCGCCGAGGTTTGGGGGCGCTTGACGAGGCTATGAGGATATGTTTTACATATGATGAGATCACACAGGAAGGTATGATACATGGGTATGTTACAAGGATAAACCAGTCATACAACAATGTGTGGGGGTTGCTCATTGTGTAGAAGAATCCCAGTTAAATAACGTTCTTAACGATTTATATTTGACTGCTAGCGGAGGTATTCAATCAATAATAAAATCGATGCGTATTAAGAAGATTTCTGCTAAAATTTGTGTACATTTCACTCTGAATAAAAATGTTCTTTAATTTAACGACCGCAAACAACGATCGTTGTCGATTCTTAGAATTTGTCCTCTTTCTATTAATCAATCTATTTCCTATGTTTTAATGTCAAAGTGACAATAATTAGACTAATAATAGTAGAATTGAATAAATAAATATCATTTTGAAATTCATTTTAATACATATTAAAAAGTTAGCTCTTGAAAAAGTAGTCATTTTAAAACGATACTTTTGAAATATCTTTAAGGCCTCCTTGACTACCAGTCCGGGATGCCAATACTATTCAGGCCGGCCCTGGCAGAAGAGATGAAGACCCAACCGTCCTTCAGGCTGTTATAGACAGTGGCATACCATAAGGAGATGGTTTCATTTTGTTCAATGTCGAATTTTATTCTATGCATAAATCGATAGTAATTTAAATGATTGGTATCATCGCCTCTTAAAATGGAGTAAGAAGCACGGTTTCTACCGGCTAATTAAAATGTCGAAACAGCTAAATTAATTTTTTGTAAGCTCTCATTTGTCATTGTAATGTTCTTTCATAAGATTGTATTCATAGTGACAATTCCCCTCTCCTTGCCTGTGTATTATTCATTTATGTATTTGTAAAAACGTTGCTATTTGGATCTGCCAGGTGACAACTCTGATTATCAGAGATCATCTTTGGATTCCCGAGAGTAAGAATAAGTTCATGGGACTTTATTTTTTCCACAAATTTGAGTCCATAGAAAACCTTCGGATTTTCAATAAACTTGAATGATCAGTGAGCAGCAAAAAATGGATAAGAGATTTGATTTTTCCCATTTCAGGAATGATCCAATAATTATTATTTTTAAACAGTACAAATTCCTTTCGGAATTTTCCTAGATGAGAGGCTAACAGTTTAGTTGCTCGTGGTCATTGCGACGAATTCTGTGTGTTAATGGAATTAAGTAAGTGCCTGATTTACAGAGAGAAATGACTTTTAGGGCAAACAATTCGTCTATAGCATGACAAGGGCCAAAAGCGTTAGCGAATACATAATACCTTTGTTTACATTTGCAGCTCAAGACATCTTAGAGTTCTAATGGCTAATGTTTACGAATTCAAGGATTTACATTTTTGTTACTTTCAGATATCTTAACGCACATACTTTCCTAAATTTCCCCTTTTTGAAAACATCTATTTCCCTAATTGACTCAGTTTCACTAATCCAACTATTGTGGTTTTCCATCACCTATTCACTCTCCAGTCTATATGCCATGAGACTATCTAAGATTACTTTATAGTATTACAGATTATAACTAAGACTACACCATGGATTGGAACTTCCATATCCTTTCTGTGAAACTGTCGGAAATTTTCTAAATATCCCAGAGTTTGGTTAAAGAGGAATGTGAGTAATTTGCAAAAAAAATTAAACCTTTCAGTAATAAGATATGAAGGTGTAGTCTTGAGTTACTAGTTTTACTAATTGGCGAAGCCGAGAATTATTTTTTCTAATTCACAAAATTGCAAGAGAGCCCTCATTGAAAGCCTTGTTATTGTTGCCGAAAACTTCAATGGTACTCTTATAATAAAAAATTTCAAGAGTTGGCGTCATCGTACGAGTACCAGGATCTTTGGATGCCTTACATCTTTTATACGCAAATATGCACATAAATTCCCTATACCACACGCCGAAAGGCGGCTTGCAGGGTGTTTATGTAGTACATTCAGTTCATTGCGTATACACGAGGTCTTGGATTCAGGTTTCGGCAGTGATGTCTTATGCTTACATATTCCATTTGAGACCTGACTTTTGCAAAAAATCGTCATGACTCTTCTATCACATCCTCTGAGGATGCGCTTAAGTAGAATCGAGGTTTCGAATCGCTCCTTAATAAGGAAAAGATTGTTGTCTTCGCAAATGGAGGTGTGCGCCTAAAACCCAAGGATAAACAGATGTGAGAATAGCGACATGACTGGGATTCGAACCCAGGTCTCCCACTCCCTGGAAAGTGAAGACCTTGGTTCGAGTCTTAGTCATGTCGCTATTCTCACATCTGCTTATGGCTCCTTCACAGTTTCTTCGGGTGGCCCAGAGCTCCTAGATTATGACCCATTATGATGAGATATTCAATAGAACCAATCACTTGTAAGTTAACCCCACGAAGACAATTGAATGATCCCTAGCGTCCGATGACTTTCGTGAAGCAGCTTTTGTTTACATAAGTGCAGAGAGTGGACGAGCGCGAATGTATTAATTAACGGCATTCTTCGGCTCCTCCAACTGCGTTCTCAGAAGACCGCTTTCCTTCTCGAAGATCGGAGCGCTGCTGTCGCTAAGAGGGGAAGCGGCTCACCCCACCCACCGGATGGGGGTGCAGTGGTGTGGGAGGGCGCGGCGCCCTGAATGCAGCGCCAATGCGGTGGAGAGCATCCTTACGACTGCCCCCCAATTGGTCCATGGAGGCTCCGCCCCCGAGCTCAGCCCGCCCACCGAATGGAGAGGGAGTGTGAGGATGGACCCGGAGGGGAGGCTGTGGGTGGGGGGGCGGAGGGGAGGCTGTGGGGCGAAGGGGGAGTCTTATCTCCGCTGAGAGCGGAAGAAAAATGTTGATTCTTCCTCTCCTTAACTGCAATCAATAACGTGCCATACGGAAAGCATCCGAGATGCGGACGCTCGCGTTACGACCGGAGTAACCGTGGAAACCAACCATTGAGAACGAAAAACGTAAATTCAGAGAAACTCGGAGGAATTTCAGTAGAAAACCTTCGGTGAGCAGGCAGTTATCGAATGGGATATAACATAAAATCTACCGTAGGAGATGGGAGCTAAGGAAACCCACAATCCAGGCCTTAGATGTCGGTTCCTTTTGTACAAGAATGATGGCGAAGCTTCCCAAAGGCACGACCTTCCTTTCAATTACAAAATTTCTAGTTCTAGTGGAAGAAAATTTTGACGGCGATAACTTTGGATTATACAATTGTTGATTAGATAGGCAATTGATAAATATCGTCCTCATCATGAGTATTTCTTACATTTATTTCGAAAACATTGGTTTTGTCGTCTTGAGGAAAGAACGAATTTTTCGGCTAAAGAAGAACTCTTCCACTGTCACTGGGCTAGAATAACGAGTACGGATCCGCAAACAAAAGAAAAGGTAGCGGCGCGCGCATTTATGTGTGTCAAATTACGGAAACAGTGGACAGCCCGAATTGTGTGTATTTAAGGATTTGGGACCGAAAAAATATCATCTCTGCTGACAGAAATTCTGGCCCGTGGAGGTGATTCTGGAACGAATTGTGTTTGCATGTCCACGAACGATAATAGGGTGTTACAGCAAGAGTGCAAGGTCTTAATTGCGATCTTAGTTTGTTAGGTTGTTTGATAGGTCGATGATTGTGACAGATCAATAAGATAGGAGTTAGTAAACGTGGAGCGCAACACGATACAACAACATGTACTTATTGCTAAAAATTGCTATCAAAATGGTGAAAGTTTAAAATTAAATCCAAATTCAAATCTTACGCCTTTACTGTAAAATCCTTTACAACTAATATGCACGTAAAACAGGAGAGTGGTTCGTCAAATATCCCTTACAATAACATGATAATGTGTCTAAANTTAAATACATATTTATGCGTATTTTTATAAAGAGAAGTTCTTCATATTTGCTCCTATCCTTGCTATTTCTCAAGAATGCTTTTGCAACAATTCAGCAGACTATATATATATATATATATATATTACTATGTTTACTGTTAGAGTAGTTATCATTTCGGCCAATCAATCCGTATTGACTTTTCAAGCCGTCCAATACCTCGTCATTTGCCTCATTCCCATATCCCCTATACTTTCCCATGCCACTCTCTTGCTGGGTACACATGTTGATGTGGTTCCTAACTTAACGCATACCATCGCCTGCCTTCCGTAGTTAGAATTTTGTTTTCCACAATTTTTCTACTCTTCTCTTATGACTAGGACATTTCTTTTGAGAAAACATTCCGTTTTACTGTAAACAATTCCGAAACCATAAGACGAACTTCGATTAAACACGTCTGAGCCTTTTTCTTCGATTTTATGTGGACACAACATCCATTCAATAAAATCTGTCAATGTGTATGGCGAGTTGAATGAACAACCAAAGAGATTTCCTCAACTTCGACGGGTTCCCTATCTCATCGGAGGCGATCAGAGAGTAAGATTAATGCCGTCTGATCGCCTTATATTACTAGATATGAGTCAATCGCTCCTTTTGATCGCGTCAGTTTCCTTCAAATGATGAACGGGCACCTGTCACTCCTGCACCAATGTGTGGTCATAAACCTCCCTAATACGGCCGTTTTAATGAATCATGTTTCTAACGCTTAAACGGCATTCATCAAATTAATTACTTCACTCCATTCATCATTATTTTTCGTCTTCGATGATTAAGATAAGCTTCAGTTGCGACCGAAAGAGCCAATACTTAAAAACTGCTCGGAAGCTTAATTTTAGTTCAATACCGCACTCGCAGCTTGCGTTTAACCAAAGCACTTAAGGAGTTTGGCATTTTAAATACATTTATGTTCCATATCTCGTATCAGTTGTTCTTATGAATTATTCCTGAGTTGAAACAGAGAGAATCCGAATTCTCGGAAGTCCTCCTCCGATCGTTATGTACGCTGCAAGTTGACCAAACTTCATGAAAGAATAGCAGATGTTAAAACTTATTAGGAGACTGAGAAGTGTAATAGGAATTCATCAATCAACTTTTATAAACGAAACATCGATAAGGGAATTGAATTCAAAATCTCCTCAGAAGACAAGGTATCATCTGATTCAGATGGAAGTGAAAAACTGAGCCTAATTGTTCGTCAATGCTACAATATACGATTGGTAAGAGAAAAATACATTTAGCTACGATTTGTAGAGAAATACTACATCGTTGAGTGGTACTGCAAAATACGATGTGTACTATAATGCTACATTGAGTTCAGTGTTTTTTATAATTATCTTTAGAAGAATTAAAACTCCTGAAACAAACGTCAACGTCCTTTCTTATCACACAACAAGGACGATTCTTCAAAACCAATTAATGATCCTGTTTTCAAAAATCTTGTTAACTTTAGCGCTAGTGACCCATTTGTATTGGATCATACGACCATTTCAGGGATTTTCGTGCACACGGTATGTTTCGAAGACAAGAAAATTGTAACACGGCTGTTAATGTTGAAAATGGGAACACGGCTGTTAATATAAAGTGGTTTGAAAACAATCCGTAATCCGCAAGACTTTTAGTCTCAATCTCGAGCAAATAAAGACGATCTTTATTATGTCTGCAGATGATACTCGCGTCTGGAAACAAACGGGAAGTTCCATCTGCCAACATGCGGCTTACGGAATGTCTCTAAACCTCTGATATGGTATAGCTGACAAATAATTACTCTTTGTACTCTTCGAACGAACTAATCTGTTGTTTCTGAGAATTGTCCCGCGTTCAGAGTCGGGCGAACATCTCCGATAATGGGTCATTCTTGGAGAATTCGGAAGGAAAAATGGCGTACAAATTGGGTTGGGAGGACGAATCTTCAAAAAATGGAGGAAAACCTGAAATCCAACCCGGAAAGAAAGAGCGCGCTCCTGGATTGGAGAGATGTGGTTGGGGAGAGAGGAATGGGGAGGGTGGAGGAGGAGAGGAGGCAACAGGAGGGAGTGCGCCACTCGACACTCACTCAGTTTGAGTATTTCGCAATTAACGAATGCACTAACCCTTCGTTATCCGGAGATTTTACATGAAAATCCTGCTTCGGCACGATTCTTAGGTGTCAGTGACTCACAGGATTAAAACTGTATTGTTTGGATAAAGGCTGACCAGGATTTGAATGAAAAATGTGTAAACTTGTGCAGTTTCTTTCCGGAATGATCTCCTACGCTTTAATTATATGTCATCCTGGCTGGAAATGTTAAATGATTAGGGTTTCTAGTACGTGAATTTAACTGGACATCCCTCCTACATGGTTCTCCTGGATGATTGAACCATGATTTTCAATGCTTATGCGCCACGGCATGGGTTTCCGTGCAAATGTACAAATATCGGTACGTGAGAGCACTCGAGTGGCAATTTCCTGATAAGTCTGGACCAATAATTTTCCTTCCAATGTTCGACAAAGATCCGCTCGACCGTGAGCTTCGCATGACAAAAAAGGCGACTCCAGCGCAAGGAGTCTCATTTTATCGCCTCCCATGTACCCTTCGAGGCTGTCCTTCCCGAAGGTTCACAGACGTGCAAACCCTCGCCACGGAGACCCACGCACGAAAGAGGGAGCAGCGTTCTCGAGAGGCACGCACACCAATGCAGCAGCGCCTTCCGCCCCCACACATACACTATCGAGACTCCAGCGCCGATGGGCGGTGCACGGATCGAAGCCTCATCCCCTCCGAGCGGCCCTTGCCGGCAGGCGATGGGGTGGGGGAGTGGGCGCCGCCGGGTGCGCGGTGTGCGGAACGGCGGCGCGCCGCGGGGGGGCGGGAGCGGGGGGGGCGGACCGTTCTAGTCCCGCCCCCGCCCTCCTCTGCCCTGCTTCTCTGGGACGCGGTCGTCCTACGGATGCTGAAGGAGCGCGATGGAATGGGGCCCACGGAGGGGGCAGCCGCGGCGGCTGCGGCAGCCTCCGGGGGCGGAGGGGCCGGTGGGGCGAGCCCCGGCGCTCCGGGTGCCGGGCGCGGGAGCCTCTCGGCCGCCATGTCGCTGGGGGAAGCGGCCTCCTGCGCCGGGTGCGGCTGCCGCATATCCGACCGTTTCTACCTGCTGGCCGTCGACAGGCAGTGGCACTCCGCATGTCTCAAGTGCTGCGAATGCAAACTCCCGCTGCATTCCGAGCTCACCTGCTTCTCCAGGGACGGGAACATTTACTGCAAGGAGGACTATTACAGGTCGGTCCTTACTTCGATCCCCGGCGACGCCTCTCCCGTGAGTACGGCGAAGTGATTTCTGTGTGGTAGTTTTTGAGGGGATTGTGCTGCTAAGGAGTAGGAAGTGATCCGCGAGTTGTCGAGGGTTTCGGTTTCCGAGAAATGAACTTTAGTGTGCGAGAGGAAGAGGTTTATGAGCGTTGATCTGATGAGGGCGGCTAAAGATCCCGCCGCCGTCATAATTCGCACCTCTCCTTCCCTCCCTCCACGGCGTGCTTTCCCTCATCGACCGCACCCCCCCCCCTCCCCCTCTCATCCCCTACCACTCCACTCTCTCTTCGATTGCGTCTTAACGTGTGCTTCTCTTCCCTCTTCTACTAACACACACACACACAATGCACACCTCGTCCAAATTAACCCAAATTTCGTCATTTCCGTGTTACCCGGCGAGTGGCTCTAGCTCACGACGAGATGCGCGAGTGATTGATGCGTGCGATTTTCTCCCGCGTCGCAGAGGGCACGGGGGCCGTGGATTCGAAATATTCGAGGCATTCGCTCAACTTCCACGGGACGAATTAGGCTTAAAGTGATTTAAAAAAACTTGGAAGAATTTCGGCATTGAACCCTTTCTCGCGAAACTTGAGTTGTGATGCGCTGCGAAATATGGATGAACATTCCCGTCGCGAAGCGATTAATGAAATTGTGCCGTTTTATTCATTATAGGTTCAGTTGAAACAGGGATTTGGATTCGGTTTCTCAAATTGTAATTGATGCGAACTCTTGGATAACGAAAAGGATAGCACATTTGTTTTCGGTGAAAACGGTCCCGTGTTTGAATCCCTGTTGGAGAACAAATTTACGGAAGTATTGATGTTTGAAATTTAAACAGGACTACCCCGTGCTGTGTTCAGTGGAGTTTGAGAATGCCTCGAACTCTTTTGTTGTGATGTGGGAGAGAAAAAGCTTTATAATGAGAATTGTATAATGTTCCTAATTACATCAGGTTTGAGAAACTTGCACTTTTTGGATTTTCAACTCATTTTAAAATTTTTCTTCCTTAAAGTATAAAATAATATAAAACCGATTAAATTGTGTAAAATTTACGTTTTTTGCCGGATGGGTACACATCACTGTATGCTATTTTCTGCCGTCGGAATCATTACTTATGATTTATAGTTGGATTCAAATATTCTCAGAATCAGCCATACATTAGTTCCTCAAATCTAACCTTCGTTGTATTGGCTGAGATTCAATAGATACGTTTAGAAATTTATAATGAAATACTACGGTAATTTTAAGAACTCATTAACTTCGGGGAGAAGACACCAAAACGGGTGTTATTCGTCGAAGCCTTGAAAATACCGATAACGCGATGATAGTCCCCCAAAGACTTGGTTCACGAGTTGCAAATATTTCCGGTCTTCATTTACTCTGAAATTTGAAGAAGCAGTCAGTGCCTGTATTACTCCAGCATATATCTACATATCCGCGGTCCACAAACAAATTCGAAGACTTTTTGCCGTGAGCGTGAATTATCGATTTTCTTTTCCGCGAAAGGCAGAGTGTGGAATCAGTCATTCCTCGGTCGCTTCAGATTCACGAAGTAAGAGTCACTTCGATTTCTGCATCATTTGATCGATATGTAAATTAATATTTCGATGCAGTAATTGTTTGCCCATCTAAAATACCAGGAATAAAATACTCTTATTCGAAAAAGCAAATTCTCTGGCTTAAGAAACTTTTACTGTTTTATCTGAGGGTTGATTCCGCAAAAGTTGAGTGATTGTGTTTTCATGTGGCGATAAAAGATGGTGCAATTTAAGAAGGTTTTGAGAGAGGATACGAATAAAATATTAATATCTTTTTGACGCGCGGAAGAGATTTATTTTGTATAGATACATCCGACATGTACTTATATAGAGTGGAGGTAACTGCATACATATAACTTGGAGTACGCTCATTTTAAATCCGTCGAGTTCTGAATGGTGCTACAGGTTATAGGCACGAGTAGGAGTTTGTACACGGCGATGTCGAATTTTGCCACGGAAATTCAGGACTCTCCATGTAAACGGCCGCATTTTCTTAGTACAGCCGCCAGTTTCTATTATTATGAATCTCGCCTGACCCTTAGAATGGCCGAATTTTCTTCTTGATCTTCTAAAATTTCCAATTCTTTGATACATTTCGACGCAAGGATAAACCACGGAAGGATTCTACTATCTTTCGGTCTGTCTTACAATTAGTGATAATCGACCCGAAGACTGGCTTGTCCCTCAGTCTGTCAAGCAATAGCTTTGCAAAGAGAATGAAGCATACTGAGCAAAATGAAGAGTACAAAGAGTTAAAAACCATTGTCTTCTCACGGTGATATTTCCATCAGCAAAAGTAACCAGAAGATAGATTTCGATCCATTAACGACATCCACATCACACATTTCTAAATGATACCTCCGAATTGGTAGAAAGGTTTTCGCAGTTTGTTTGCGAAAAAAAATCTATGGATTTGAAGGCCGCCATTAGCAAATGTTCCATTTTGCCTTTCCATAGATATATGTACGTCAAAATTAACTAGGTTATAACGATAATAGGCGATTCATGATAGCATATGACCTCTACGTACGGTATTTCATATATACGAGAATTCTTAAAATTAATCTTGGTAAGCAATATTTGGTGGAATTCCATCTTCACTAAAACACAAAATGATAATATTTGCACTTTTCCAAAGTACAAATATTATCATTTTGTGCTATATCGAAGAGAAATCTTGTTTGTACCAGTGGTAACTATTATCATATTCTCTCATTTAGCTTCTTTTTAAAATCTTATACATACCTGCCTGTGGCGAACAGTATAGCAAACAGAAAGATTTTTAGAGGATTTCATTTGGCTGAAATTTAACGGATCTTATTGGACAATTTTACTCTTATTTCCTATCCGGATTAGCATTTGAATTTAGATTAAAGGCACATTTATTTAAAAAAAATGTTTTAATAATTTTCAACATCAGGATGGTGATTTATGAAAGTATTTTATTACTCTCCGTTTGAATAGAAAAAGCGGGATCCTTAAAAATTTTAATTTTTAAGCCACGTGTTAATATTATAATGTAATAATATCATCATATATATAGAAAGC
The DNA here is from genome assembly GCA_000376725.2 of Ladona fulva. NCBI lineage: Eukaryota > Metazoa > Arthropoda > Insecta > Odonata > Libellulidae > Ladona > Ladona fulva. Next base: position 618,241 of record KZ308513.1, read on the forward strand.
ATATGTATGTCCGTCTGTCCGTCTCCCTATCTATCTCACAAACGGTTTGCCTTAGAGTTCTGAAACAAACTGCATTGTGTTTCTACAATGATGAAACCCCCACGAAAACTATTCTCATCTCTATATAATAATATCACAATATAATAATATAATATATAAGAAACCCGATGACTTAAAAAATGCCTCGAATAATTTATAATTTCGCCGAGATAATTGAAGCCATAAAAATGGCGTCTCCTCAATCATCGGAGATGAACCTGTCTCTTTGCGGTTTACAATTTACTGCTTTACGTGATAACAGATACTAAGGTAAAAGAAATGCGTGAAGACTGACAGTTTCTTAGTTCATTCACATCTTAGTTTCTAAACACTCAACGTCTATATCCTCTCATTACAGCCCCCGCTCTCCAACCTCATCTGCCTTCCCAAACCATACCTTTCCCCTTCTCTAACCATCTCTCAACCCATTTCTCCTTTTGCCAGCTCTTCCGCCCTAAATTCCCCTTCCCTACTTCTACTGTCCTATTCCTTTCCATCTTTTCAGTGTCGTTTCCTCTTATGATACATTCCTCCACTTTCCCTTTCCCTTGAACCACCTGCTCCTCTTCCGCCCTTCCCATGCTTTTCCCCCCTCTCATTCTCCCTTTCTTCTCCTCCACCATTTCCCCTAACTTTTCCCTTCCTCGTTGTCTCGACGTGGTTTTTGATTTTCAGAGCCACTCCATCGGAGGGAGCAAAAGTTATTCATTTCTCGATTCTTGAACTCATTTAGTTAAAACGGACTCTCGGTGCCTATGATTCAAGGGGTTTTTTTCGGCCACTGCGGCGGAATGGTGCGCTAGCTGGGCGACACAAGGGTTTCAGGTTCGAATCCCGACATAAACGCTCGTATTAACCATAATAAGGGTGGGCTTCGGTTGTTTAATATACGGAAACGTCTGGAACATATTCATCACCATAGTTAGCTTAGATGTTGCAGGTGGCATTGTGGGAAATTCGAATGAATTATTCTCATATGCTTACTTGACAGGTCGTGTCCTCCAAAACTCACTCCATAATTGGCCACATTACAGGAATCTTAAAATTGATCAACAGATTGAATTCATAAGAAAAAATTGTGAATTCACCTTTGGGTTCCAAAATAAAGCCAAGAAGTATAGCGTAGTACACGATTGCAAGTGAAGAAGAATATTATCCTCTTTGCATTGGCACATGTATTCAGTTTGTAGTAAAATGCCGCTTAGCAGATAATGTTCATTTTGCTCTTTAGACACAAATGATAGATTATATATTCGTGAAGAGATACCAATACTTCGATGGCGTTACAAGTTTGATAAGCATATAACCTCAAAAGACACTGAAGAAAATTTTCAAGCCTTTTCAATGTCTCATGTCTCAGCATCACATTTTAGCGGTGTTTGTCTTAGTTTGCTGACCAATTTAATGTTAAGAGTATTTGTTGTTTTACAATAGTAGTTCCTTTTGCAATAAAGAAAGATATTTACCTTGATAGAGGAGACTTTTCTCTGCTGATTCAACGAGGAATGTTTATGAACATTTCGTGTATTGCTTACAATCCATAAAAAAACGTTAATTCGATACAAAGCTTCAGCAAGATTATAAATTACGGACAGTTATAGAAAGATAAGAATATCAGAAAACACTTATTTCAGCTATTCAAAAGAAGCTTCCGAAAATAGAAGAGTGGCTGTTTACGATAGAAGATTTGACATATTCGAGAGGTTTCATCGGATCTTAAACGCTGACACTAGGTTAGAGATCTCGAAAGAAAAAGAACTTATAATTTGATCTTAACGCCTTTCTGCATAGCTCCTCACGTATTACAAAAAAAAATCAGCTCATTATCTTAAGAAACATACGAATGTGGGTTTACATTGGTTTCTCCGAAGGTTACCTTGGGTCAATTTGTAAACAGAATTGAGAAAAGAAACGTAAACAATATAGTGGACATTTAACGCAATGATTAGACTAAGAATCTCAAACTGATAACATGCAATTTCCGTTGCGAAAATTTCTAAATGGATTCTGATAGTTTATTTCTTCATAAATGTAAATTAAACCAGCCCCTTTTGTGCTAAAGTAAGTCAAAAAGGACCTGAAGAATGTGCCCTTCTAAAAAGCACATGTTTTGGTGCGATGAACGCTTAATTCTCAACATTTTTCGCATATTTTTGTGGGGGTATGCAAAATAATCCAAGAGATGCTTGGTTATGTTTGTCCTAATAATACATTATTCAATCTCACTATTTTCTGCAATTTTGTTATATTTGCTTGATAATTAAATCGATGAAGGCATTTAATGCAATTCGTGATTAATTGTTTCTACTTAATATTATATGAAATATAAGTAAAATTTGATTATGTATGCGAAAGCACAAGATTTTGGAAGCCCTCGAAACAATAAAATAAGCTAAAAGTTGTCCTCACCCCACTAAATTTTAAGAATGGCTGCTTTATACAATAAACTCGAATGAAGTCGTTAAATTATTAAGGAAGTGCAACTTAAATTTGTAGAAGAGGCTTCATAACAACTGTTGCTAATAACACATTTCTCGATGTCCTTTGTATATGTCTAATACCCACGTACTTAGAAACAAGTTAAATTTAAAGATAACCACTGAGACTAAGCCATCGAAATAAACAGCTTACCATTCCAACGATTGACTTTACTCCTTTGCATCAGCTTCGTTTCCCTGCTAAAACCCATTTCCTATCCATCATAACGATTTCTCGGCTAATTTTGACAATGTTCAGCGATCACAAACTTCTGCAGATGATATTGTCTTTTACTCCCAAATTTTCGGTAAAACATTACATTTAAGCATTTCTTACGGATTACTCTAAATATTCCTCTTTCTCCCCGGAGTACCACGTATGTTCTTAGATACCTAAAGTGGTATAATGATCAATGTATTCGCAAGGTTGAGACCAATTTTTCTCAAACATTTTGGCCCCGTAAACCTTTTCTCTGTGCTCGAGCTGTCTCGGGAACTCTTTTACCAGCTCAGTCATCATTGGAAGTAATATATATTCACATATTTATCTCTAACTGATCGAATTAAATTTCGGCCGAACTTTAATCTCAATCGGATGCCTTTATTCTTCGTTAACAAACTCCATTAAACCATAATAAAGTCGTAGGTGAGGAGAAAAACAACTAAGTAAAAATTCCACAATAGGTTTTTTAATAATTTTGGCGACCGGTTTCAAACTATAAGTTCATCATCAGGCACAAATAGCAAAAAGTTCTTACACATACCACTCACTCCGAACAACTTTTCCCGAGAACTTGAAACAATTAAACAAATAGCTACTGCCAACGGCTACACTGAAAAACTCATCAATTCCATATTGACACGAAAACTCAGACAACAAAACTTAACCAGAATATATCCGATTATTCCAGATAAAGACAATTCACGGTGGGGAAAACTTCCTTTTCTAGGATCAATAAGTTATAAGATTGCTAATATACTGAGACAATATGACATTAAACCTGCCTTTTACACAACACATAACATTGGAAAACAACGGAAAACTCAATAACAAGGACAAATTTAAACACACACAAAAATCTGGTATTTACAAATTAGAGTGCAATGACTGCGACACCATTTACATTGGAGAAACTTTGCGCAATTTACAGATCAGGTCCAAAGAACACTTACACGCTTTCATCAACAATTCAAACACGTCACATTTTGCGAAGCACCTTTTAGAAAACAAGCATTATTCAGACTTTTGTGCCACCCTTTTACACTGCCAACAGGGAGGCCGAAAATTATATTTCCTAGAACAAATGGAAATAATACAGCACCTCAAAAATAACTATTCTCTTTCAAATATGCACCTTTTCCCGAGCCATTCCCCCCTGCTGTCCATTGTGAACCTGCTCCCACTTCCACCCCCTAACCCCCAACTCCCCAATGCCAACTAATGCCTTCCACTCCTTTCTCCTCCCCTCCTTTCCCTCATTGGTCATGTCTTTTCCTCAACTCGTATATATACTTGTGAACTTTTTGCTATTTGTGCCTGATGATGAACTTATAGTTTGAAACCGGTCGCCAAAATTATTAAAAAACCTATTATGGAATTTTTACTTAGTTATTTTTCTCCTCACCTATGATGGAGTTCCACAAAGTTACGGCTTCATCAATTGATTTCATAATAAAGTCTACACACTTACAAAACACAAAATGCACAGTGGTCAACTGTGTTCTATTCCTCACTAAATCGGTTATCATATTGAAGTTACCCCTGATCAAAACTTGCGGCCCACACAACCCGCAGACTTCAAGAGTACCACTCAGTGAGACGCAATGGTAAATATTAGAAAGGAAGATCAAAATCTCCATGGCTACATATTATAGGATGGAAACCATGGCGAAGAACGTTTCCTTGAGATATTCTTTGCGTCGTCGCCGTTGTCCCATTTATCGCATAGTTCCGTAAATCGGACACGATCGATTCAAATATACCATAGGTGTGCACGGAGCCAACGGAAGAAGACAGCCAACGAAAGCACGAAAACTTCGCAGTAATACCGGTCAGATAGTCATAAATCGCGAGGCGTTTTCCAAAGTCGGGTGCGATGTGAGCAGCGATGCGCTTCGAGTGCTCTTGGCTGCGTGCACATCGCTCCCATCGAAAACTCCCCTCTCTACCCAACTTATAAACCACTCAACCCTTCTGCTCTCTGCATCCCTCCACAGACTCCCCTTTGCTCTCTCAGCGATGGAAACAGAATCCAAGGCTCCTTTTCAATCGCTGTTTCAGACAACTGTCCACGCCATAAATGAAAAAGTCTCCTTTCCACACAAGTAGCAACTTAAACTACCAAAGAAAAACGTTTCGAATGGGGACCAAATCTAAAGGATCCTGCTTCTATAACACTTGCAATCATATGGTCTTAATTTTGCTCAATTTATCAGGAACTAAACTACGTGAAGGTTTTTATATGAGTAAAATATATATTGATGGAGATGATCTTCAGTGATTTCCAGTGAATGAAGCACTTACTCGCGAACTCGACAAAGTGCCGCTCAAGGCGATACAATTTGCTAAAATATGCAACGATAAGAAAGCAAACGTTACGAAAATGCTCTCAGACGCAGGTTGGGTTTTGCGATTGCTTGATAAATTCAAAGAAAGTACATTTGCGGAAGACGCAAATGGTATTATGCGACCCTCCTGCTACTTCGGCCGATCCGACAGTTAGCGTAAAATAAGAGAAAAAGATGCGAGGACAAGTCGCTTTAGGGACTCATTCTTTCCTCGAACTATACGCGATAACAATAAACTAAAGAGGTAACTCGAACGCTTGATGTTTACACCCCCTGCCACACGCTGGAAGGCGGCTTGTAGGGTATTTATGTAGATGTAGACGCAGACTTCTCGGGTTTTCAATCGGGATATTTCCTAAGATTTGTTAAGATATGTGTTAAGGAACAGCCCGGTGAATTCCATTTGTGATAATTATGAGACTCTATTGTCAGCTAATTATAACAGATAACAAAAACGATTAGAAGCCTGAAAAACTTCAAGTCAATCATGACATTTTCAGCTTTTAGTATTTTTTTCTCCAAGCGAAATGAGGACTGGAGAGTAGGTACCAACTTTCATTTAACCTTTGACAGAATTTTGTACAAGTAGTAATTTATAACATGATATGCTATATTAAACAACAATATATGTAGATTTTAGTAGTGGAGATAAAAATGAAAGAAGGAAAGGATGAATGGTTTCATTGGGAAAAATGCTCATTTTTTTATCAAGGAAAAAATGTTTAACTGCAGGAAAACCTCCAGAAAAGGCGTGTGTAAAATACCTGCCATGGTTTTAGGAAAGAGTGAAAGAAAGAAAGAGAGAGATTACATTCTTAGTTTGCATAAACGATACTAAAAATTGCTTAAGTTATTGACTTATACAATAAATACCTGAACGCAATTATTATTTGTAAATGACACTCCTCGCATAGGTCCTTTGACAGCAAATTCATAGTCCAGAGGCTAACAGAATTTTAGGGTTGATATGCCTTGTTATAGATTTTTTAGTGAAATACTTTATAGTGAAGTTTATAACTAAGCAAACAGTCATATACCAGAAATTTTCACGATCTGTCTCTCGATTACTCCACAGCTTTGACGGAAAAATTGTGGTTCGATATTTAGAGTTAATTGGATTGAATTTTCATCCACTGCTGTATCTCCACCTCTTCCTTTGCTTGTTATTTACCTTGGTTTCCATCATTTTTTTACATGTAATTGAGCACCTTAAGCCTCAACGTTTCTGCAAAAATTGTATCTTTTTCTGCGCTCGCGACAAAATATTGCTATATTCAATAGCGGGTGTGCTATTTGATTTGACGGTTTCAAGTTTGATTTAACTTTTCGTAGATTATTAATCTCGACTAGCTTTTTCCAATTTTTTAGACAATTCCAAGACTCTTTGTTGGCGGACTGAAACGGAAAAATGATTTGGAAACATATATGATAGTTCACAATTGCTCCCGCTTCATAGGGATACAAATTAACCGACCCATTCTCAAATCACAGACACCCAAAAAGTGACTATTAGGAAGACGGTTGGGGTTAGTGGTAGTACATACAAAGAACTCCCGCTTATCCGTGGGTGCATTATTTTGTATAATTTACCGAAATGAGTATTTTCGCGTTATAAAGAAAGCAGGACTTGCGTAATACCTTTTCTTGTAGCAGCAGAAATATGACTACTATGAAATTATCGCTGCTAAAAAGAGCCGAAGAAAACTCTTGATGAAACGATTGAAAATAACGGATTATATTCGCAAACTTCGCTAAGCCGTTTCTGAGATAAATAAGGGGGCGGACAGACATTTGCTTTTTATATATATGATGATAATATATTGCTTATTCACATTACGTACGTTGCTGTTGTTTCTCTAAAGGCCATGCCGTGTCGCTTGGGGAGATTCTTAGGAGTAGGAGTGCCTTATTTACATCTCTTTATGAAGGAGTTATGATCGCCATAAGACATTGAAGGGAATGTTTGGATTATCCCTGTTTTCCGATTATTCTTATATTCTGATTATCCTGGACGTCATAAGAAATCGAAGAGAAAGTTTGGATTAATATGTTTGGACAACCTTCTCTTAATTTTGGAACTCGAGTGGGTCACTGGAATTCATCAAATGGGTCATTTGATGACCCGTGGGTCACCGGTTCAGGACACCTGCTCTAATCTATTGAGCTCAAGCATTGAGAATCTTCCAAATTCTTTCCGAGAATAGTTTCGTATTTGCAGTTCGAGTCGAGTAATCCTTATCCTGGAAGGAGGGCTGAGCAATGCCGCCTTCCCATCGTTCGGAGGGCCCCACCTGTGCCATCACATCTCATCTCCGTTTGCGTCATCTAACCACGTGTCCCAAGAATCAAAAGCTAGCTTATGCTCGGACGGACAAGAAATCGCGATAGTCTCACGAGGCCGAAATCCGTAAAACATAACTGAATACGCAGATAACATTATTCAGGCTGGGTGAGGAAGGCCGTGGACAGCCGACGTTTCGTCCCTCGGAGCACCTTGCAACACATCCATCACAGCCCACGCTCTCCAGGGCCCAAAACATTATTCACCGTTCCTCCGTCCTTCCCACTCGATCGCCCCTCCCAAACTTTTCATTTTCCATGCGTCCATTCGCGTCTTTTATCAATTTTCGCCCGAGAGTTATCGATCGAACGCTATCCGTATGCCCTCGCATTTTAGATGAGCAGGTTTTCCCCGTAGAAATCGCCCTATTGAACGTGCCGATCTGTTTATTTCCGTCTCTAAACACACACAAACTGTATCCCGCCCGCATGTCCCGTGCCATTATGCTCCCCTTCGCCCACTTCGTCACGTATTCCCCGTCACTCAGCCCGGTCCCTCCGAACAAAGCGCTTTCATAAACAGCGTCGGAGGAGCACTCGAACCCAGAATGAATAAGTAATTGCTATGATTTCGTTATTCTCGGCTGTGACATGTTTTGAGGGTCTCACGCACTTCGTTCCATCACCGACCTCGTGAGGACAACCTGCCCCCGGTGGACCCCTCTAACGCCCCCGCTCTCCCTCTTCGGAATCAGATAAGGCCTCTCTTCGACTGGGGACAGTCTCCGTACGAGAGGAAATCATGCGGAGAGGCTGCGGCAGAGGGTGAGAGTGTCAGGGGAGGGGGAAGGACTTGCGTAGGGGTGAGCGAGAGCGGCTTTTGTTTTTGAGTCAAAAGTGAGTTTGTTTACGTAGCAATTAATCTCCGAACTGAATTTAAACCTCGTGAAGATGTTGGAATACTTACAAAGCCATGCGAAAATTTAAACTATGGTGCTTATACGAACAACTTTGACCCCTCAGAAAAAAACTGCGGTCCTCCTTTTAATCCTTTTCTTATGTTTGGAACACAAACTGCGATCTGAGAAACTTGTGTCCCATATGAATTCCTTCTCAAGCACCATGTTTAATTAACAATACTTGTTCACGTTTCCACAAAACAATAAAAGCCTCAGAGAGAAAAGAAAGTTGGAATATGTTCATGAATTAGAGGTTTAAAACAGGTATGACTTCCCGTAAATCTGTAATCCGGAGCTTCCCGTTTGTCTCGCGAGTTCCGCCTGCAGACTTACGCCTTACGGAGTGTTTTTTAACCTCTAATAAAAACCCTCATCGACGACCGATTTCGGCACAGATGATGCAATTTTCATCCTAAAGATGGCATGATCTATGCCGGAATCGGTGGTCGTGGAGATTTTTATTGTTTCGTGGAAACTTGTGCAAGTATCGCTTATTAAATATCTTTCACATTTCACAATGTATTCGTAATATCATTCTTGCGTCACTTAAACTTAATTTTTCTTTCGAGTGAAATAGACTGTTTCCATTTGCAGATATACTTCCGAAGATACATTCTGAGATTCGTTTACAATTGTGCTTTCTAGGTAACATATAATATGATACGAGGTAATATTTATGCTAAATATTCCACTGTATTTAATGTACGCACTCCACAATGAAAGCGAAACTTAACAGAATTGGTTTCTCTGATTCTGCCATCAAAAAGTGTAATTTTCGTAGAATTCACAACGATTCGAATGCCCTTAAGGTAGAACGGATTAAATTCAAGTGGATAATGTTATCGGTAAAAAATAGGAGAATTACCTTAAGACCCCGCGGATATGTTCGAGCGCTAAACGAAACAGCGTTAAACGAAGCCGTCTTAGTACGTAAATAATTGGGATGGGTGAAACAGAACATAAGATAAAATACATTAGTTTTTGTTTCATTTTGTAACATTTATCGTTCAATATTTCTTTAGTCCCAATAGAATGGAAGTCCGTGAATGTTACGCCTGTTTATAAAAGTGGATTAAGGGAGAACCCAGGAAATTATAGGCTTACCTCATTAACTTCGCTCCCCGGAAAAGTAATGGAGCACGTCGTTGTTAGCTCACTAATGAAGTTCTTAAATAGCAATCGATTCCTCAGTAAGAACCAACACGGATTTAGAAAGAACCGATCATGCGAAACTCAACTAGCTCTATATTCCATGATATCTAAAAGTCTGTCGAGAGTAAAAAGCAAGTGGACGCTATTTTCCTTGACTTCAAGAAAGCTTTTGACAGGGTCCACCACTACAAATTAATTTACAAACTAAAATTAGCAGGTATCAACAAGGAAGTAATTGAATGGATCAAGAATTTTCTACACGAGAGAGAACAGCAAGTGGTACTTGATGGCGTAAGTTCGGATAAAGTCAGAGTCACTTCGGGCGTACCTCAAGGCAACGTAATCGGACCTCTACTCTTCCTCTTTTATATCAATGACCTTATCGTTAAGATCGATATCAATGTGAGGGCATTTGCTGATGATTCGGTGATATATAGAAAGACATCAAGTGAAGAAGATAGTGCTTCACTCTTAAACGACTTAATTCGACTCAGTTAAATATCTTGGAATCACCCTTACCAATAATGTAAACTGGAGCACACATATTCGAAAAATATGCTGTAAAGCAACTAAAAAGCTCGGTTTTAGATAGCGTATTGTAGGTAGATGCGATGAAAAAGTTAGAGAGCGATGCTATTTCACGTTGGTTAAACACACCATCTGGGATATGCGGCGAGTATATTGTACCCAGCGGATGAAACGGACGCTCGCGAACTCGAGAAAGTGCAGCGTAAGGCGGAACGATTTGTTAAAAAGTGCTACGATAGAGAAGCAAGCGTAACGCAAATGCTCTTAGACGCAAGTTGGGAATCCTTGAAAGAAAGGAGATTAGAAGCTAGGCTGCGATTGTTAGATTAATTCAGAGGAAATACATTTCCGGAAGACGTAAATGCTATTATGCAACCTACATGCTATTTCAGCCTATAAGACAATGAGCGTAAAATGAAAGAAATAGATGCGAGGACGAGTCGTTTTAGGGACTCATTCTTTCCGCGAACGATACGCGATAAGTATAAGCTAAAGAGGCATCCCAAACGCTTGTTCTAGACACTCCCTGCCGCACGCCGAAATGTGGCTTGCTAGGTATTTACTATAAGGCTTGCAGGGTAATTATGTAGATGTAGATGATATTTGGTGAAATCACCACCTGCGTTTGAAATTGTTTGCACTGTGATATAATATGCAATACCACGATATTACGACATTACCAATCTGAAATGAAGATGTCGATTCACTGGAAGAGCGACCAAATATATAGGTATAAAAGAAAATTTAGGGAAATTAGACGTGTTTGATAACATAACGTAGAGAAAATTATAAAACATGAATCGATGGTGTGGAACGAGGATTTTCAGTTAACTGAATTCAGAGTTGAACATCTATCCTTAATTTCCTTTTAAAGTAAAACTTTTAAAATTAACTAAAATTTTAAAACTTTTGTTTCGGCAGCTGAAAGTTTTAGCAAGCGTCGTAATACATATTTGATTTGTCATATTATGTGATCATCTGTACTTACGATAAAAAATAATGAAATAATGGTGAAATGCACCCGTGCATGTTTCCGCAATCTTTTTTCAATTTCCGTTTTTAGGTCTTCTATTCTTAATTAATTTTGTATAATAACGCAGTAATTAGCTCACATGACGCTTGATTACGTACACGTAAGGCGTAATTAGAAAGATGGGAAATTCTGAGAGAAAACAGAAGAAATCGTCAATTCTCTCCGGCATGACTTTGTAGCAGGTCTCCATAACGTATAGGATGAACTTTGACCCGTACCACAAATATTTTATTAAGCTACCGTGGTTTCGACGTTTCGCGTCATCGTAGGGGGAAGAAATTATTGAGAACTTCAGTATAGATTATGTTCGTTTTTTGCTCACATGTTCCTCCCAAATATAATACCACTTCAATAGATTAATACTAGTAAACGCCCCCGTCAAGAATGACGGAACTTAATTTAGTTTAAAATATATCTATTATCGTATATATCTGGTCCTCCTAAGCACAAAATAATTCCGTCGTAAGATCATGTATATATTATATATTTCTTACCAATATTTATTCTACTGTTTCCAAGTCATGAAAGCTGACTTTAAGAACATTTCTTATAATAATTATAAGAACTGATTATTCCCGTGCACTTATATGGGATAATTCATGAAATCAACATTCAACTTATTTTCTTATTCTAATATTCAACATTGCCTTATTCGTCAAAGGGATGGGTTGTTTATTTCACAAAAATGTTACGAAATTTCCGTGTGTTTTATCAAAATCCTCGAAAGTTTGGATCTATATCAATATTTCACAACTAAATTAAGAATCTATGATCATTTTCCTTTATTTTGGCACTTGTCTCAATTTCGTAGGACTATTGTTTCTAATTTAATTTTGTAAAAGAAACAACCTCTGCAGGTAACGAAAACCTATTTTACGTACATTTCCTATGGAAAAGTATAATAACTGATTATCCCCGTATATTTATATGGGAAAACTCATTAAATCAATGTTCAACAATTGCCTTGGTCGTCAAAGGGATGGGTTAATTATTTCCGAAAAAGTTTACGAATTTTCCGTGTATTTTATCAAAGTTCTCGCAATTTCGAAATTATATGAATGATTCACGACTAAAATAAGATTCTATGATCATTTTCCTTTCTTGTTACACTTATTTCAATTTCGTAGGACCAATTTTACTAATTTAATTCTGCGAAATAAACAACCTCTGCAGGTAACGAAAACATGCTTTACGTTAATCACTTATGGAAACCTATGATGGGCTCTTGGGTTCGAACCCGGGCCTTTACAGAGATGAGAATAGTTTTCCTGGGGGCTTCAGCATCGAAGAAAATCAATGCGGTTTGTTTTAGATCTCTAAGACAAGCTGTTTCAGAGATAAATAGGGGGACGGACGGACGGACAGACATTTGCTTTTTATGTATATGATTTGATAGATAGATTTATGATAAATGCAATCAGAAAAACTATTACACTAACCATTGGTAAATTGAAGAGTTATTGAGTAATCTAATAGAAAAATGCTGTGTAAGTTTGCGTGTTGCTCTCGAAATCAATTTCAATGTAAACAAGGAGAATTATTCAGAACGAATAATTATATGGTTCTTCGCACATTTTTCTACGAAGGATTTTTTGTTCTCAAAGAATAGGAATTCCATAGTGTTCATCAATGGCCACTTCTTGATTCATCAGTTTACAAGTGAGTGCGATCCTCTTCCATTTAAAAAGGAACGTTTTGAAATGTTAGTCTCATTTTACCAAACATCTTTACACCTTTTCTAATGACAAAGTCGATTAATTAAGTAAACGTGTAAATCCAAAGGAATTTTCGATATCCGCAGAGATTACTTCTAATGAAAATATATGACTGAGGTAAATAGAATTTGAATCTTCGACGTCAGTAATGGCAAACTTCTTCTGTTGTTGAATTATGAATATTTTTAGATCGCTATTATTTCTATGAATATGAGCGAAGCTCATTGAAAACATCTCGATGTGTCTGAAAATTATACGTTTCTAAAATTGTGAACAAAAAGTCAACGACGGCTGTAGTAAAAGAATGACATTGTAACTATAGAATGTGATTAAAATTAACAAAAAGGGAGTATTGCACAAGAACTAAAAGATTAGGTAAATTTCACTATATAGAGATAATGTATCGTAAATAACAGCAGAAAGAGAGATTGCTATAGAATAAAAATGACAAAAACCATTTTAGTTTCTGAATAAAAATTCTATTTTAGATACGCAAAAAATAAACAAGAGGGGTTTAATATCCCCCAAATTCTCCGCACTCTGTCGCCTCAGATGAAGGCAGAGCCAAATGGAAAACCCCGACATATTCCGCAGCGGTGCTGCCTTACGGAAAAAATGAGAATCACTACTTTTTTTCCCATTTACGCATTTCCACGTTTTTAACGCACCTCGATTCATGAGAAACTGTATCCGTGGGACAGTGAAACGCAAGGTAATCAAATGAATTAGCGTCCAATGGAAGAAAATGTAAGGAATAAAAGGACAGGAAATGAGGAAAGTTGAGATAATTTAGATCACATTCGTCTCTAGGCATCGTTCATTTAATTGAAGAAAAAAGTGGTTCGACTCTGAAAATATTACACAATTGAAAAGAAAAACTCTTTCGCTTGAATATGCGAAACCAATTCATTAGGCTTTTGTCGAGTAGAACACCACGAAGCCTTCAAATTTACGTATCATTTCCTATAGCTGATGAATCTATTCCCTATCCAGGGGTTAATTCTTCCACTTCTTAAGATTCAGTTCAATCGTTATAACTCTTAATAATGTTCAATTATAATAATTTAAAGATTCAAGTAGCCTCCCGGATAGCCAAGTGGGCTACGCGTTCGACTTCGGTGAAAGCGATCCCGGGTTCGATTCCCGGTGGGGGCAACGTGAGAAATGACCTTAAGTTGTCGAAGCACTTTTAACTAAACTATTCCAAAAGAATGTAAAGTTGCTTAACGCAAATTCAGAACAAGGAAGAAAGTTAACGTTCTATTTTTGTTGTCAAGTTTCGCCCCATAACCTATGAGAGTGAATATTTTAGTAATTAAAGTAAGATGCCTATGATAGTTCTAGATGATAACTATTATTCGTTGAATCTGTCGTAGTCAACTCTTACTGAAAAGCTTCAGTTTTCCTTTGCATCGAAATATTTATGCACGTTAACTTCATTTATTGGAAAGGAAGATATTTTAGTGAAAATTGTCGTGCATTCCACTAGGAAAGAATTGAAAAATTCAAAATTTTACCATAAACTACTTAAATAATTCATTAATATCCACATTGCCACATCAATCACATGTGTAACACCTCTTTACTTAAATTCTAAAGGGATGGGATGGGCGTATTTGAAATAAAATGGAACGGATAGAAACTTACTGAAATGTCTCTAAATCGAAATAAGTAATCAAGAAGAGGACAAAGGTATACCAAGAATACTATTAGCTTGATTAAACCGACAGAAAAAACTTTGATTTTAGAGGTTCTCGGTTAAAGGACAGGTAAAGAAATGAAATCAAAGTTTTATACTACCTCTAGAATTGCAAATAATCATCCAGTCTTTACTCAATATACTGCCCTGTCCTAAATTTTCACACAATATTCCTCTAAAGAGGAATTAATTGAGGGAAGTACACACGGTAGAATAAACAAGTGGATACCTACGACAAAAATGTTCCCTTGTAACTTGTAGATTAGAATTCGAAGCAAAAGACTTAATATCCGAGGATTAATAAAGCGTGCCAACTTCCCGGCACCTCAGCGGAACCTGGCAACGAGATAACAATTTAGCTCACACATCAATTATATTCTGCTCTTACACATACTATCGCCCAAGCGGACTGAATCCTGCTTGTTAAAAAAATAACGGCAATGGACAAATGTCGCTGTAAAAGCAGAGACGTTCACTCGTCGTAGTCCTCGCCATCTACCGTGTAAAATGAGTAACAACCTTCAGCGCATCGCGAAGAAAAATTCGCAGACCCAAACTGGAGTGCATTTCGTTTGTCGACGAGCGCTGTTAGATTGGAGATTGCGCTAAAGTGCTCGTGCGAGAGAGTCTCGTTCGCCTTCCCTTGTCCTCTCTCCTGTTCGACGACATACAGCCTCTCCTCTGCTCCATTTCCATGCAACCCCTGGCACTTACTCCCTCTGTAGAACTCTTTCTTCTTCCTAATGACGACTGCCGAATGTCTCCCATTTGCATCATATCACTCCTTTTTATACGTACATTGAGACTGACTTTCCGAATATAACAAATTCTCGATCACATCACGAATGACTCTCAGGCCTGAGGATAAATATCGGAAAATTTCATGTTAATGCCATAAAAACTACCTTTTTTCATTTTATTCAATGTAAATGTTAGCCTATGTTTACCTTACTACAACATCCCCAAGGAGAAACGGACATGATATAGGTCTGAACTTACAGGGACTCGAACCCGGGTCTCCAAGTTGCCGGTTGGTTGCTCTATCCATTGAGCTTTCCCACTAGAACAGATAGAGCAACCAACCGGCAACTGGGAGACCCCGGTTCGAGTCCCGGTTCCGTCAGACTTTGGTCGTATCCGTTTCTCCTTGGGAATTTTCTTAGGTGCACGCCTTATCTTGCCGTGTTACCAAAAACCCTTTTCCTTGCGTGTTACTGCAATATTCCGAGCATTTGATGGCTTAGATTATTGAAATGGCAATTCTATTGAAGCAAAAAAGTAACGACGAAAAACACATGGTTCCCATGCTTGATTTTAGATAAAGAAATGAATGAGGAAAAAGTCTATTTTAGCCGGAAATCGAACCCGGGTTTCGGCAACCGCCCAGAAAGGGGGATGCGAAACGTGAGACATTGATATGTTGAAGGAAGAGTATTCTTTCATCTGAAGAAAATGACGCATTTCAAATATATGAAATCTTACAAATTTGCATAAATACAATTCCTGTGTTTTTCAATTTTTGATCACGCGGTAGAAATTAATCGAATTTTGAGGGCGAATGAAGAAAGAGGCATATACGGACTGTTATATGTATGAGAGGGGAAACTTTGAAAGTGAATAGTAACTTTTCGCTTTATCAAAATACAGTTTTCTTACTGACGTTTGAGAATTAAAAAATATCGTCTGCCAATTTCTTCCTCCAGAGTTGCCCCACCCAAAAGTTAGGTTCTCGATTCTTTCGATTTTCTATAATCTGAATGCGCAAAAGCTCAATAAAGTGACGCTTTTATGATGTTGATAGGAAATTGCTGCATGAAAAAGCTTTCGACTCCCTCTGTAAGATTCTCAGAGATTACAGAATGTAATTAATGGTACCATTTCTGATTTTCTATCTATTTCATATTTAAATAAAACATTTAACTCCCAATTTATACTTGATCCTTGTCTGGATGTTTGTTTCCATGCCGTCAGATTATGTTCGTAGATCACCTGCTTTCACTTACTCTCTCTTGCTAATTTACTTCAACACATCTTTCACAGATCTATTAATTTATTTCTGACTCAGTTCTACGTGTTTGATTAGGAGGAAATCTTAGCAAAAAGGCGAAGCTGTTTTTTTGGAGAACTGTACAATTGAAAAGTAATTGAGTAAGAATTTGACGAACAACTTCTCGGTTCTGACGCAAGTAATTCTTTTTAGCGGAGGCTTTTGAATTCTAAACTGAAACAATCTCTCGGCCTTTAATTTTGCTTTGTTGTTCCTCCGCGGTGCACGACCTGACTACCTCGATTTTATACGCGCGAGATTCTCGAATGGCTGAAAATTTATTACGCGATTGTCTACAAAAAGAACTGCTGATGTTTTATTGAAACCTTCCACAAAATGTCGGTTTGCTTTTCAACGTGAAACGCTTCTTATGCAAGGCACGTTTTACCTTTCCAAACTCTGATCATTGATTTGGTCTCAGATAAAATTCTTAAAAAAGCTAATCCCGCTTCAGATATTAAAGTCTGCGTTTGGAACAAAAGGTTTTCATTATTTTCAATCCAATCACATACTTCGCTCGGAAACACAATCGAACATGTTCTCACGATCATTAAGTCCGGTTAAAATATTCAAATTGGAACACGATCTTAATACGAACGTCAATTTCAACAACTTCAAAAAGACCCCGCAGAATCGAGGAAATAGCAAATCAGAAGTAAAAGTGGGAATTGAAAATGTTCACAATCGATTCGTGTGCGGAAATGCTATCTCCTATTATCGGCTGCTTGTTTCGGTCTCGTGTGGAGTCATTAACGAGAACTAATTCGTCTTAGTCCCTTGAAAAAGCCAACGGTATCTACAATACGATCCATCCTGACGAAGTTGATTTTACAAATACATCCTATCTTCGCTAGTCATTCTGTTTCTATAGTAATTATACTAAATACTACTAACGCACTTGGTATACTCTTTGGAAATAGTTTAAGCAAGGATCTCATAATTCTCGTACAAAGGGAAAAGTTTAGAGCAGCGGTTCTCACAAGAAATAGATTAGTGAACGAGGTACAGCCAAAAGGATTTGATAGTGGCCTCAGTCATTCAAGTTTCTACAATTCAATCAGATATGAACCTACAGTTATTTCTAAAATGTCATTCTTTTTGATAAACTCGTACAATAGATAGTTTATATTGATCTGTGTATTTGACAAATATCATAGCAACATCACAATAAGTACCAATATCTGGAACAGTAACACAATTTATAGCATTAAAATCTGTGTTTTAATTTAAATGTTGTAATCTAATCATTGAAAATTTTAAAGGAAATGAATAATCGTTATGGAATGTGGGTATTACTTTGACAGTAATATTTCTTATTTATTAAATGAAAAACGCTAAAAGGTCAAACATTCAACCGAACAAAAAAGTAGAATTTTTTTTATTTCGTGCAAGAATATAGAGAGCTCTTACTGGTAATTCCGGAAATAGAGTTTCAGTCATTTAACTATAACAAATACAAAACCAATGGAAAAGGTTGAGATAACATTAATGTAATAATATAGGTGGGCGCATTTGGAAAACACTGTTTGGGTCATTTAAGCATCAAATGCCCAATTACTTCATATCACCCGCCGTAAAATTTTAATTTACTGAGGAATCTAAAATAATAAATCATTCATTGATCCGTAATTGCTATTCGGTTCTATTTACCGTTTCTCTTATCCTAAAAGCCATATCTGAATAACATTCTCTAATTTAATGGAAACGATGCAGATATCTGAGAAAACGGCCTAAGGCAAAGTAATATGGCAAACATAGTGAGAACGTAATTTTAGAAATTTCTGTTGTTTCTTAATTCACACCTTTTCATTAATATTCTGGTGAGATTATCATACTTTTACTACTCACGAGATAACTGAATGCTTATCAAAAGAAATGGCATAAAATAGAAATATCATCAGTCAGTCTGTATGCACAATTTGTAAGCGCTTCCTGTCGTAACCTGTTCTCAAACGTGTCATTTGGAACACTTCCCAGTAACTGAAGTAGTTTGTCTTTATACTCATACATTTACACTGATTACTGTTACGCAATACCTTTATACTGATTACTGTTTTGGGAGTGCGATGTAAACATTTATGGATTTGTACAACTTTGCTCAGGATCCCCGCTGGAAAGCTTTAAGATTTTATTGCTAGACACCTTTGTATGTATCTTTGAAATAGACCAAATGCAGAAACATCTTCCCATAAGGCCATACTACCGAACCACATTTTCCATTGCTTCCTCACTTCTAACTGTTGAACCGTTTCCTTAAGGCTCCGCTGTTTTTAAAAGATCGGATCTGTTCTAGACTAATGTGATCCTGAATCGCAATGATGACTTGGATGGAAGATTGTATGTTTATTGGGGGATCAAACTAATCCTTAAGATAGTACGGACCCTGTGACAGTAATAAGCTATCCAGTCTCACAAGGATGTCATGCTTTTTAAATCACAAACTCGGAATTAATTTTTTTTCTTTAAATGGGAGATGTATGTATAGATGCAGTCTGTCAGGGGCGCACCAACAAATTGGGAGAATGAAAAAGGCACTGCGGTACGAACGGCGCCGAAATTAATTTGGTTTAATGGTTTTCGAAACACAAATGTTTATAATGAAGTTATTCTTCTCTCCCGAAGATGATGAAATAGTTGTCGAAATACGTATTGAGAACAATACTTGCTAAGCGCGACCACGGAGAAACCCAACCCCCGCTGGTGGGAATTCTTCAACGGTTAGTTTGCTCGCAAACAACGGCAATTTGGAGCTTCTCTCGAACTCTTAATGTCTTACCACAGCCGTGTTCCTTTTCCTTACAGATTAGAAATACTGCTGTAACACTCCTAATTTTCCACAATTCAATAATAACTTATCAATCTTGTCACTTGTAACATTTTCGTGGCGTTCGTCAAGATAACGTCATCAGAAAAGCGACTTTTTTTAAGTTTCGGGTCAAAATGACCCGACGCGACCAGTTTCGTGACATGTCACGCGACTACTTTAAAGGTTAATGATCGATTCTCGGTCTAGGGATGAAAATATCCATCACGAACAGTAAAACGATTCACGGGCCTTCCCGTTTCCTCAAGAAGGCGCTATCTGTCGCAGGTTGTTCGCGGTGAAGAGGTGCGGTCGCTGCAGAGCCGGCATTTCGGCGAGCGAGCTGGTGATGCGTGCACGGGAGGCTGTCTACCACGTGCAGTGCTTCACGTGTGCGAGCTGCGAGCGGCCGCTGACCAAGGGCGAGCAGTTCGGGATGCGGGACGGCCTCGTCTACTGCCGCTCCCACTACGCGCTGCTCTTTCCCCCGCACGGCGCCTACTGCATCACAGAGCTGGAGGGTGGCCCGGCGGAAGGGCAGTCGATGATCGGGGGCCAGGGCATCCTGGTGTTTGGGGGCGAAGATGAGAACGTAGCGGCGGTCGGAGGGGCGGGGCGGCTGCCCCCCTCGGGGGCGGCCTCCTTCTTCGCTGGGACGGCCGGTGGCAGTAAGGGCCGGCCTAGGAAGAGGAAAGCGGCCCCGGACACGGAGATGATTCCTATGAGAATGGCACCGCCGACAGGACTAGGTGAGCGATAGAGTCACGACTGCGATGCAGTTTCATGTAGTTCGAGTAAATGGATAGTTTGGGAAATCGCGATCTTTCAATCCGTCGAGCCCGTTCACCCTACCGGGAATTGTTTTCATTATAAGGTTACAGTTTTGCAACCATTGAGATAAGTTTACGCGGAAAGAAGGTGAATATGGAATTTTCCAATCGACCTGCACCAGTGAGTCTTGCAGGCTTTAGGTTGTCTGTCAGATTGCGATTTGCCCCTACAACTTACCTTAGAGATATTACTTGAGAATCATTTGTCGTATTTGCTTATTTGTCTAATCATGAAGTGGCAGCTGTTTCATTAACATCCTATGGTAGAAGTTATTTTAAAGGTGCTTCGACAACTCAGGTCATTTCGTACGTATCGGCTTCAAATACGTACCCAAACAAATAGTCTACTCTCAGGTGCATTGGATAATTGTTTTTTCTTCTATTCCGCTAATATTTAACATAAAAGTTTCCTAGTACTCTCTAAAATTACTGTGGAATAAGTTTATAACATTTACAGCCGGAATATAACATAATAATAGCTAAAAAGAGCATATAAGACAGCCGAGTAGGCAACGCGACAGAATTCGGAGTGACAGTGGCGCTTAGCCGGGCCATGCCGCGGGGTCGAAAAAGCCATCGCAATCCCAGGGTAGCAGGTGAATCGAAACAGTTTTTTCACATTCTATATTAAGAAACCTTAGATATTGACGTGGTATAAGATACTTGATAGTTCATCGCCGTTTTCTTAGTTGCTCTCCTTACTTTATCTCCAAAAAATGAGCAGAAATCCATCTTTGAGCGCAAAACTTATAACGAATCTAAAGATCAGGAGCTAAACTAAAATACTGCATAATCGGTTTTTCCACCAGTTTCCCTGAACATCGTAGCAAACTTGAAAGTTTTTCAAAAAAATCCGACAACATCCTTTTCTATGAAAATTTCCTAAGTTTGACACCCTGCATCTTTTAGACGCGTACAAATAACGGAGAATAAAAGACGGAACAACAAAGTTCAATCTTTTCTGAATATTTATGCGAAGCTTCACGTTCATCACTCTAAAAAAACCATTTTTAGCCTCTTGGCGAGCTTTTTTCGATTCTAGCCCACTGTACGTCGTTTTTTGAAATTTCAGCATAGGATCCTCTTTCTGGAAAGGCCGATATATTTGTAATACACGTGATTTATCAACACGGAGAACTGGGTCTGACGAGAAATATATTTGAGTATCAGAAGATGAGAGAGACTTTATGGAGATTCAGAGATCATTATGCAACAGTTTTTATCATTTTACCTCAACTAGAACGTTGCTAATTTAAAAGCTGTGATTTGTGAAGATTTTTCATTAAGCTCCATGGATTGCATTTATATGTTTTTTTCAGAAGTGCTGTTATAAAATGTTGATTCATTCATGTCGTGCCGAGTAAAAAGTGAGAAATATGTGGTGATAACCTTTTAACTACCGGAGCCCTTAATTCCTTGCAACGCTTTCTAGTATTAATTCTGAGTAGCACTTCATACATCACATTGTGGACGCAAGCACATCGGAGAACTGGATTTCTTGGAAGCTTTGCTGCATTACAACTGAGAACATTTATTTAACAAATGTAAATGAACATTTTATTCCTCGATTGTAAACATCTTACGATCTAATTGGTCCCTTCAAATACCCCCAATGTACTACAACCAAAATGCTGCCCGCTGAAGGTTTTGAAAATGCCCGTCATCTTGAAATTTGAATCTCGAAATATTATGAACAATTATTAATCCGTAGTATATTTTAAAGGTACTTCAACAACTAGGGTGATTTCGCATGTATGGGCCCCCACCGGAAATCGAACCCGGGACCGCTTTCACCGAAGATGAAAGCGCTACCCACTTGGATTAAGGGGAAAAGCTGGTTGTTTACCTCAGGAACTAGTATCCGTCGATAAATGAATGTAATTAAACACCTTATACTATGGACAATCAAATTATATTTTTGTTTCGAATTAAACTACATTTAAGTAGATAGAATTTGATAAAATTGTTTGCCCCTGACAGTAAAGTAAACCGCGGCTTAAGTCTATAGGTTATTGTTCGCCTAATCTTAGATTAAACCTGAGCATATCGTCAGTAGACGAGTTTCGGAGCAGCGCCAGTATTAGTCAGCTTTTTAAGATTTTTAATTCATCATTCGGGTGGAGCGAAAATCTGATGCTTTTCTGCTGAAATCCTACTAACAAATTTACGCTTTTTAAGTAACGAAACAATATTTAAAAATTCACCTTTTTAGGTTATTAATCTCTTACTTATTTTCTAAAATATATGATCAGCTGTTTTGCGCTTTTCGGGTAAATGAATGCCTTCATCCCTCATACCAATAACACCGTAGACTCGCCTTGCTGGCTGTAAAATTATCGAAATTTAAGTCACTCTTCAAGAGAGCGAGCAAACCTCGATGTGCTGTGTCACCATTGGAATGAGAATCGCGCATTCACATCCAGTGGAGTCGCACAAGGCCTTGCAATGAACCTGATTTTCGATCGGATGAAGCAGAGGTTCGCAAGTTGCGGTGCGATCGATGTCGGGCGCGGTTGTTTGGGCTTCCCTCGGGGTTATTTTCCTGGGAGCTGTGGGTGTGAAGGGAGAATTGTTTTCCCCGTGTTTACACGATATTCTAGATATAATCTCTCGCTTCGCACTCGCCGGATGTTGCTCGGCAGAATATTGGTCTCTCATAACCTCGTGTCCGGAAAATCGCCTGCATTGACCGCTTGAGCATGCGTGGAAGTTTCATGGGAACATTCAGCTTGACGGAGCGCCCTTAAGCACGCCGATGCATAATCCGATGGCGTTCGCACTTTGACAACACTCAGGCCGCGGTCTGACTTGAGTGTGACCTATTCCGCCAAGTGGTCTATCGTAGAAAAAGGGTAAGACTTGACACGTTCTATCGTTGACGGGATCACTTTTTTTTCAACAACGTTAATCTTTCATAAATCGTTTCAACGTTTAATGTTAAGGCTTAAACAAAACTTAAAGGTTATTATTCACTTCAAATTTTTATCTTTCCCAAGTTATCCGTGGACAAAATCTATGAAGGCACTTCTGAAAACCGGTTAAAAGCTTCTTATCTAAAATGATTCACTAGGTGTTCTATATCGGCAAATGAAGAGAACTTTTAATTTACAAAATTCAAAACTGAATTTGTTTGCTATAGTTATCGTACAGGAATAAGTAGCCTATATTTTTAATGTCGATATTTATTTTTTGCAACGATAAATTATTTTTTAAGGCTCTCAACGGATTGTAACATATTCACTTATTACGAAATCGATGAGAACTGAAGAATTATACGTTTGCTACATCGGTATTGTAGAGAGACTTATATATGCAAGCATACGCGACCATCTTAAAGAATCGAGCATGAGAGGTAACGAGAAACTATCTGCGCCGTTGTTATGAATTAATCCGGAACTTATTGCAAAATAGGAGTTAATAACAAACGATTTCGTTTACCGGTACCATTTGAGGCGTTTCTCACTGACAGATATATTTGATACCAGTGAATAAACACATTCGTTTTCCTTCGGATTTCTTCGTTTCCAAACATCGTAAATTGGTTATATCTTGGGCAACCTTGCTCCAAAATCAACATCTGAATTCAAGGAATCGAACCAATCTGGTTTCATTTGAAATCAGCGAAATTCTGCGAATAACAACTTCAGCGTCCTCTTACTTGTTAGAGCGAAATATTCCGGAAAGCAGAATGTCAAAATGAATGAAAAGCAAGCGCAGATCTTACCGTGAGCTTATAATAGAGATTTCTCACGCTTTACTAGTTGACATAACACCATTTACTTTAGTTATGAAAGTTCGATTTTGGATAGTACTAAGAATAAAGGATCATTTTGATTTTCATTGAATCATAACGAGCCTAAATTTTAGACAAGTTTCCGATCTCCATTAAATTCAGTTTTTTTTCTGAAATAAATCTAAATTCATAGTTTCCTTAAGCATTATATAGAATGATTTTCAATTCAATAGCTGTTTCCTTCCCGTCAAACATTAAGGCATCTGATTGAAACTCCTTTGCGTCGCCAGACGGTAGTCAGAATAAAACCAATACTGAACCTCACATATGGCGAATTTTCTGCATTACTTTTCTTCGTGAAGCCTTTTAAAAGTTTCCTCGATTTTCATCGGATTGGTGACAACAAAGCAGCGCTGTTGAATCTATAATAGCCGATCTGGAGTGACGTGAGCACCTGGTGAATGTGACTTCTCAATTCCCATCGGTGCGAAAAATCGTCGAGTCATGCACACGAAGTGCTGGGAAGAGCTTAAATAGAGACGTAAGGAACTCGTTTTATATATATGGGAAGCCTGGGTCGGTTATATTTCCCGACAGTGTGCGAGCAATTTTCCTTAACAAGCTAGAAAAGAAGGCTATCGCCCGATTCTTAAGCCAAGCGCGTATCGGTGAGTTGATTTAATCGGCGATCAGTAATATTCACGGGTTTGGAGGCACTGCTTAAATAGAAAAAGGATCTTTCATTCATTGGATAACATTTCCATGATACTGAGATAGTATAATAATTACTATGAGGTGAATGCAAGAATAAACAACTTATAATGATACGTATTTATTATTATTCTTATTATTATCATTGTTACTATTGTCGTTATTATGTTATTGTTGTCGTTGTCGTCGTTATTGTTGTTGTTATTATTACAAAGTGTTTATTCTTGCATTCAACTCATAATAATTACGGTTGTACTAAGCTAATTTATGAGAGAACAAAGGAGATTAGGCGGATTCCATATGCGTAAATTCAAATATTGTTTGTTTTGCGTTAAAATAATCAAATTATTTCTACTGTTATTATCAGTATATAGTATCTTTTTCACCTATTGCCAAAATCTTCATAATAGACAGTCACATTGATGTGAAATGGTGCGATGACTGGCAATTAGACATCAATATTGACAAATGTTCGGTAGTTAACTTCTTCGAAAATAAAAATGCCAATGATTATTCGCACAGCCTCCAAGGCAAAACCTTATCAACAGTTGAAACGGTGAAATACCTTGGAGTAACCCTCACCAATAACTTAACCTGGGGTACCCACATTCGTAATATATGTGGTCGAGCGCTTAAGAAACTCGGGTTCGTGAAGAGAATTGTCTGTAGGAGCGAAGAAAGAGTCGTGAGCGATGTTACGTTTTGTTAGTTAGGCCACACCTTGAATATGCGTGTAATGTATGGGATTCTGCACAAAAGTGTTGCATTCGAATGTTAGAAAAAGTACAGCAAAAAGATATTCGTTTCGTAAAAAGTTGTTACGAGAAATCAATGAGCGTTACGCAAATGCTTCAGGACGCAGGATGGGAATCTCTAGAAGATATAAGATTTAAGCAAAGAATTAATAAGTTCAGAGAAGGTACCACTTTCTTAGATGATGTAGCCGATGTTATGCGTCCTCCCTGTTACATGGGCCGTTCTGATTCTGAGAGGAAAATAAGAGAGATAGACGCTAGAATGAATCGATTCAAAAAGTCACTCTTTCCGCGAACGATACGCGAAAATAATCGATTAAGGAAGTATAGAGTCATGTTGCATGGACCCCCTGCCACACGCCGAAAGGCGGCTTGCAGGGTACATACGTAGATGCAGATGGATTTGCAATGCATGAATTTTTAAGTTAAGTTTGCTGCATTCAGCTACACCTTTTCTAGCAATTCCGCATCCAGGTTAGTCAAGAATATAATTTTTCTTGTAGAATGTTAATATTACAAAGAATGCGCTTTATGATAAGATTTTGCGGAAAATAAAGAACAAATGCAAAATAAAAATAAAAGCATTGCGTCACTCTTGGATATTACGCAGCACACCGACATATTCATACGGATCAGCAACGTGCTGAGGCAGAACGTTTACGGGAGCTGTGGAACATTGGTCCTTGCATTTCCTTGCGGCAATTTTTAGTTTCGCTTCTTTGAATTAAAAAAAGATTTTTTCATCGCACACATATTTTTGTTTCGTGTAAGGAGTTTCCTGACACATGATTTTCAAGGAAGTCTTTGCAAAGAGGGCTCGGAAACCAATGACTAAATAAGTAAAACTTGTACTTAGAATTCTATAAATTTTCTGCTATTGAAATCATTAATTCACGAAAGTGAATTGGGTTTCGGCATTCTTTCGATGAAACAATGCACAGAATTAGGACTTGTGGCACAAGCACAGAATCTTTGGTGGAGAGAAGACAACACGCAAGATGATTCTATGAAGGAATCTCACAAAGATAATAAAATGTGCTATAACCTTTATGGTCTCAAGTTCCATTTTCCGTCTCTTCAAAATAGGCCACCAAAGGATTTTGTTTTCCAAACTGTCGTAATTTTATATATACACAAATATCTAGTTTGATGATAGACGGCAGTGAAACTCTCAGAGAATTTGCTAGTAATAAACCAATGTGTTTGAAAACATTTGATATGTTTGCCAAAACGAATGTTTGTAATGAAATAGAAGGATATCAATCTTCTCACAAGAGAGGCGCGTCCCATCGACTGGGAAAGTCTGCAGTAAATAATCAATTGGACAACACAAAAATACTTCATCATAAAAGGGAAAGAATGTTTGCCGACCGATTTCAACATGGCAGCACCGTAGATAAGTCCAGATATTTTTCAGCGATGTTAATAAATAAATTACCTTACCATTTTATAGAGCGTAATCTTTAAATTAGAATGAAGTTGTTTTGGTTCTCTCAACCTAACGGATAATGCACCAAATATGTAGAGATAGAAAAGGTAGACTATTTCAAAGAAACCTATCTGCAGAAAATATAGTAAAGTAACACATGAGCATGGCATAAAACGTTAAGTGACAAAAAATCGCTTAGAAACACTGCATTTGAAATTATTTCTACAACAACTTATAACATTTACAGATTTCGCACTACTCATAGCTCCGTTCCCCAGGTTTATTTTACCCAGGTGTGACCACGTAACCAAGTTTTTAAGTTTAGTTTTAGAAAAACTGGAATATTAGTAAAGTTCTCTTTCTTCTGTTTTTATGCGTCAGGCGTTAAGCCCGTGACGACTTTCTCCGTCCTAGGATTTTGGATCTCTTTCGTAGACGGCCTAGGAATATTCCCCTTTCGCTATTTCCATACTTTTTCGGCATTCAATCTTCTTTGATTCGTCTAATTAGCTGTAGGTGGTAGTAGGTGCTCTCTTCATCTGTTTCTGTATTCTCTCATTTCATCCTTTAAACATTGAATTTCTTATTCCTATCTTACGTCCGTATTTCTTTTCCTCTGCTTTTCAGTATAGCCAGTAACCCGTCTTAAACATTTCAATGCCGATGTTTGTAATCTCTGTTCAACTGCTTTTGTAGTTATCGAGTTATTACTGCCATATAATCCACAAAGAATTGCCATCGTTTTATAGAAATTATCTATGTTATATTTTCTTACTTTGTCTCCTTTATCTTTTAAAGTTCGCTGAACTGAGTTTGTCTGTTTATAGAGTTGAATTTGTGTTTTTTTTATTAAACAAATGTTGTTTTGGTTACATGATTAAAATTATATTCTTGCAGCGTCAACTACACGTTGCACAATGAAAAAATTAGGCGTAAATCCGAAGATGAAGCCGAAGATTTTAAAAAAATTAATTTCGATTTTAATGGAGAATTTTCAACGTCTCCCAATTCAAGTTACCCAAAATTATGCTCCGAAACTTTTACAATGAATAACTCCCACTATAATATATTAGCTGTGCGTATTTTTTATGGACAAAAATATTTTACGCAACATTTGATATATTTACAGTAGTGCATATCCTTATCATCAAGATCTCCACATATCCCTTCTTAATTACGCAACGATTATTTTTTTAAAGTAAAAGAGGTACTATTTTAAATACGTCTCATCTAATACTTTCATTTACTTTTATAATTCTTCTTTCGATAAGTTTTTAAACTTGTCCGTGAGACGGTCGGTTGGATGAATTTAAATTCCGACATGGTAGTGATTGATCGTTTCTATGGAGATCTTTAGTTGGCATATCACCATATAATAAAAGTAATAATAATAAATTCTTTAATGAAAACAGGAATACAATCCCAGTTACTTCCATTTTAATAATTATTGTTGTTGATAAACACACTTCCCCATCCAAAAACCAGAAAAATCGGGTAGGCCGAGACTCGAACCCCGGACCTTGTGTTTAGGAGACACAAACCACTCCGCCACCACTGCCAGTAAATATGATAAAGAA
Organism: Ladona fulva; assembly: GCA_000376725.2. Lineage (NCBI taxonomy): Eukaryota > Metazoa > Arthropoda > Insecta > Odonata > Libellulidae > Ladona > Ladona fulva. The sequence continues at coordinate 646,576 of KZ308513.1, forward strand.
TCGTGCCCTATCTTAAAGATGCGATTAAGGAACACACACAAAAACGATTAAGATAACACAAAAAATCTAAACAAACGATTTCGTCGCGAAGTATTGCGAGCGCGCGTGCCGAAGGTTCGCCACCCTCGTTCTAATAATCCATCTTCCCATAATTAATAGTCTATCGATAGGCGGTGGTGGTTGATATAATGCTATAGAATTGGGGACACAAACTTTCTGATGTAAAATTTCATCTTGGGAGTGATCGATAGTTCCGTTCCCATCATCATCATTCTTGTACGCGTCGATTTAAAAAGTTCTCCCCTTTAGAGATGCTGCATCCTGGGGATTTGGCGCCGGCCATTGAGCAGTTGGCGGCCTTCGACTCCTCGGTGGGATCTCCCGGAAGCGGCGTGGGGCAGCAGGCGGGCGGCAGCCAGCAGAGGACCAAGCGGATGAGGACCTCGTTCAAGCACCACCAGCTCAGGACCATGAAGTCGTACTTTGCCATCAACCAGAACCCGGACGCCAAAGACCTGAAGCAGTTGGCCCAGAAGACGGGCCTCTCGAAGCGAGTGCTTCAGGTAAACCCTCAGCGCCAATTCCTGCTTTCGACCGAGAAAATTCGAAATGGAAGAGCCACGGATGGGCGCTGAAACTGTTAAATCGTAACGCACAGCAAAAATCTCCTTTTCACATGTTTTTTAGGCATTCATTGTCATAGAAACATCGGTGAATTTGAGTAAATCGTCTCATCAGTGATTATGCGTGATTTTATTGAAGGCACTTGCTTGATATATAAGTAAACTCAGTAACTTTTACGATGATTTACCATCGCATTTGTTACCACTACCTAAAATGTACTGGTGACAAAGAAAATAACTAAGAAATTTTAGTATAATTGCCTTTTTCAGGTATGAAAGAACTAAAATCATGTGATTTTACTTCTCCCATACAATCATAATGAAATTCCCCACCGTAAAACCTTCCACAATTGATTTTGCTACGTCTTTAAAATTGTATTTGAGAAAATGAATCACCAGGTTTTTATTTTACGTCACTCATGAGTTTCAGCTGTAATTTTAAGGAAGATAATTACTTTTCCTCCGGTTATGGACAACAAAATCGTCTATTTATTTTCTATATATTTTCGCAATCAATCACTCCAAAAACGTAATTTGAAAGTAAAAAAACCGCAAACAACATTTAAGATCCTTTTCCCCTCCGATTGATTCCAATTCTTTAGATAATTTACTTAAACGGTTTTAAAAAATTTGTATTTTGTCTTAAGTAAAATGAAATGAGAACAATATTTTATGAGTTTAAATCAACTCAGCAAAAGATATGGCTTGAAGTAATTCCACGATGCATAAAATAATCACCTAATGCAATACCTAATTGTGTGATCAGTATTCATCAAGCACGAAATCGAAATTCATCGTTTCCCAGAAATATTTCAAGATTTTTGGCTCATTTAATATCTTGAAAACCTGACTTAACTGCCATCATTTGTGTATGAAAGACATTAAATATCAGAGTGGATTTTTAAAGAAGTGCATTCTGATGAAAGCTCTCACCTTTGATAAATAAATTGCATCGTAAATATTAGCCTATTTTATGAGTCAAAAGCCAAACTACTATTAAAATCAGATCGAGGTATTCAGGTTTACCCTCATGTTCAAAATTCGCTGAGAACCTTTTCAATTTCTTTCCTTTTAGCGAGAAAACTGTAATATTTTGAAGACCTAATGTATTGAAAAAAATGTGTTTTCTAGTTAAATCTTATTAATTTTATCAATATAACATAATATTTATAGACCAATTAATACTTAATATAATTAACCAATTACTTAATTAACTATTAATTATAGCTAATTAACACTTAATACTATTAATACATTCCCTTGTTTTTTTCTGAAATTTTGATCGCTGATTTAACAATAATTGTAGTAATTATAAAGTTATAGATTGATTTAGAATTTCAATATATCTACGGGCATAAAAGTGAATGATACCTAGTTCTTTGATATTTCGGGATAAGGTAAAGAATATCAACTTTATATGTCTCTAGATTCTTACGGAATCTGCAGATGAAGATTTTACGGAGAGACATTTATAACATCCAATATTCAGCAATTGCGGTTAATTAGGGAATGAACGATTCTGAACCGAAGCGAAATATATTCACTTTAAGTTGTAGTTGAGCGGTGAGACGATTTCACCTCTTTCAGTGTCCGAGAGACATAGTGAATGGTAATGCAGTTATCCGGGTTCGAGCCCCTTACAGTCCAAGCTTTCTCTTCCGTCTGGCTTTCAATATTCGCGTTCTAAGAACGCGAATATTGAAACCCTTGTCTCTGCGTCCCTTGTTAGTTTGATGCTGCGGCAATGATTTTGCCAACATAATTTTGTTTCAGAAATCCAATAACCCGATTTTTTAAAATAAAAGTTCTATTTTATGATAAGGAAAGTTGTAAATCGACGCTGATAATTATAGTATAAAGAAACTGCATTTGCGAATGTTCCTCCATGTCATTCGTCTGCGAAGCTTAATGAGAACGAGAAATTTCGAAAACCTAACCGAAAGATTGTTTATATAGTTAATTTCGCTCTAAAAGGTAAACTTTACCCAGGTAAAATCGGCATGGCAAACAAAACATAGTGAAAATAGTAAATATTTCATGCTCGTGTAGTTAAAAAGAAATGTACTGATAAAACATATAAGAGCAAACCGGCGTGCAATGTAAGGTGCAACAGAGGTCCAACCGGGTTGACTGAGTCACCCAGTCCATCCTCGTCAAATAAAAGGTTTATCCACCGTCAGATTTCTTGTTATGGTTACTCGAGTTTAAATCTGAATGAAAACAAAAGTAGCAATCCCAAAGAAGGACATGTTGCACTAAATTTTGGCACATTTCATCCTGCGTTCAACCATATAATGCAAAAATGTTTATTTGTATCCGGTTAGTACTGTATCAAAGATAAAGCATAAAACTGCCCGTTTCGCTGTGAGTGCTGACTTGGAAATTTTATCTTTCAAAAGGTATAATTAATCGAAAAAAATATTATTTTCGCTACGGGAGAATGTTAGCAGATAGAAGCCCAAGGAGCAAGGAACGTTTTGGGGTCCCACCAAGAATTAAATGTTCTTCTTTGGGCCCCCTTTACTCCAAGGCCCTCAGATGCCAAATGGTAAACCCGCCCCGGATATAGATATGAGAAATAGGCGTGGTCAAATGATACGTGAAGTATGCAGATGCAAGAATTGCATTAGCAATAAGATAAAGATAGAGTGTATAAAGTATAGAAAAGCGTATAGATAAACGCATAGACAACTTATAGATAAACATAGAATGTGTATAGAAACGCCGCGCGTTTTGTCAAGCTTTGTTATAATTAACAGTTATGAGTTATGAAGATGCTTCTAGGAATAGGACAGGGGTCCTTAGAAGGAAAAATATTAGGCTAAATTTGCACCTTTTTTGAGAAAATTATTCGTCATCGGAAGTTGTAGATATAATAATGTTCTACTCGCTGTATTTGTATATAGGATACTGAGAGAAAATGTTGAAAAATAGATGCTGGACGAGTCTATTCAAAGATTTATCCATGATTTCTAACGAAACTCATTGCAAAAGCATAAAACTAACAATTCACTTTTGGGACCGAAGATCTCGCAGCAATAACAGAAAGCTGACGATTGGCCAAAAAATGAGGAGCGTAAGTCGTCGTAAGTTACGTATTAATTTTCCCCGCGATCGATACGCGATTACATGACTGATTTTAATTGGGTGGTGGATGAAGTGCTATTCGCTGATAGGCTGCTAGCATAGCCTAGCAACGCTTGTAGATTAGCAATCGGTCCACATTCGCAGTTGACGAAAGCTCATCGAAAGCCGGTACTGAGTGATAAGGGCCCTGCTCTCGACCGGCATTCCGGTATCTCCGCAGGTGTGGTTCCAGAACGCGAGGGCCAAGTGGAGGCGGAACATGATGCGGCAGGAGACGCAGCAAGGCGGAGCGGTGGCGGGCGGAGCGCAGACCTCATCGCCGTCGGAGGCGCACAGCCAACACTTGCCGCACTTGGCAGAGGCCGCCATCTGCCCTCCTCACGGACCCGAGGACCTCTCCACGCAGGGCCTGCCCTTCGCGGAGCTGTACTGACGAACGCGACGCTGAGCGACGCCGACGCTCGGTGCTGAAGACGGGCGTCGCCAAACCGCAGCTCCTGGTCCCTCGAATTATGCCTGCGCGAACGCAAACGCTCTCATTGCGCGGGGAATCAGCAAATGCTTCGAACTCTTGCTCGTTGCCATATCGAGGATCAAATGAGGTCTGTGAAACAGGAAGTGTCGTGGAGGGCAGTGTTGACCCTTTAGAGCCGATATGACGTATTGATTCGTAACGACCCGTTCGATGTGACAAGTGATGCGGTTGCATAAATCTCGGGTAACCTGTGCTGGGAAGAACGCGCTCGCGAAAAATCTTTTCGCGGTAAGTGGGGAAAACGAATGACAGTCGCGGTCGCGCGAAAATTTCGCCATGACAACCATTAAATACCAAACAAAAACAAAAAATCGGTACAGTAAAGAAATCGTCAAAAAAACGGACGAAAAGTTGTGAGTAATCGTAAACTCAACAGCAAAAGTAGGATATCAATGCTACGATGACCGACTGGCTTTGATTTGACGAAGAAAATCCGATTGTAAATTTAATATAAGACTTGTGAGCAAAAAGATCTCAATACATAGTAAAACACATTCCTTGATTCATTCACGTAGATTTGATATGCACAGTGAAACGATCTGCAGCGAATTGTAGCCGCTTTCTCAGCAAATCCATCTGATCTACGAAATAAGTGAAGAATGCAGGAAACAAGTGATCCTGCGCAAGCGATCTTTCGATTCCTGAAGTCCAGAGAATCGAGAGCCCCCTCACGATGCTTCTTGTTTCATAGGCTTAGCGAGACACGGCAACTTGTGGACGGTCGGAATCATTTGAAGATTCTCCGCCCGTTCCGGAAGTTCTCCTCCCTTCAGATATCGCTCGCTAGCATTTTGTGGCCGCAGAACAATGTTAATAGATGAGACTTTTATGAGTTGGGACACACTCGAGTTTGAATGTGGCTTTGCCCGTTATTTATACGTACAAACGGTAACGGAGTAGCTGTTGGGATGGAGGCGTCGCAGGTGGAAGCTCCCGCTAATCACCTGGGACATCAAAGTCGTCATCCCGCGCACCCCATCTTTCAACTGTTAATTCCCATTCCATAATCCCGCACCTCTCCGCCAGAGCGAGCTCTTGTCGTACCTGCTTCCCATCCCATTCCTCCCAGTGTACGTCAGATAGAGAGAGAGAATACATTCATCAATAAATGTAATTCAATAGGTCATCAAAATGATCGGAGAGAACGTGTCTGCTGACCCAATTCTCTCCTTGCATTTACGTGCCCCTCGAGCATCCTCGAGACGCCCTCGATTTTTTCAGACTTTTTTGAATTCGCGAGACGAACTGGAATTCTTGTTCTATCTCTTCAGTTTTCATCGAACATTCTCCAGTTGATTGCTTGCTGGTAAACCGTCCGAAAACTGCCATACTGAAAGATTATGTCGACGACGAGAATTTGGTTGTTGATGTAAAATGAGGCTGTATCGGAACAGTTATGCAGAATAGAAATGTTTGCATTTTTCACGTGAGTTGTGAAATCTTTCTCCGGCGGAAATTCGCTTCCAAGGATTCACACTAAGAATGCGCAAGTATTACAGAATTACTAGTAGCCGGCAGATACTATTTTGGTGACTTGAGCAAAGATTTGTAGATCCGTATATAACTAATGCAAAGAAAGCCAAGAAAAGCCATATTTCTTAGTAAGAAGAAACCGATTAGTCTCAGTAAACGCAAGCATTTCCATTATAACGGTCTCCTTCAAAAATTGAACAGCAAAATGGTCGAAACAACAATGGACAGCATAAGGAGCTTACAATCACGTAACGTCAACAATGATAACGCAACGCATAGAAACGAAACTACTGTTTAAGTAGTCCACGTCTGTCCACTGTAGTCACCAGTAGTCTTAAAATACTTATTTCTCTAGTTATGCCCAAGTTTTAAAGAAATTTCCAAAAACCATCAAGGCAGCCGGACAGGAAGTGCGTAACTTTCACCTCGCAATCACAATAACGTTGTTTCTTACTCTCCTGTCCCTGCGAACCCTTTTTGATACCCGTGGAAGGTCATATAATTGTTGCCAATTATCCCGTGAATCTTACATGGTGATTTGAGGGTGGTTTTCCGGCAAGCAGTTTCAAGAATACGAAAATTCCCATGGAAATACTCTCTCTCTCTCTCTCAATCTGCTCGAAAGGCGCCGTTTCCATGGCGCCCTGACGTTTTCGTGCATTCAAGTGTGAGTCATTCTCCCCTGCGCATACAAATAACTTGTGACTTTTGGGCAAGGAATCGCAACTTGAAACAGATGTAAGTGCAGGTAATTTCTTCCGAATGAAATGTGATATGTTCGTTTTGATTGTTTTTGCGGTAGTCAGTGTCAAATGTGTCAACGGGTGTAAAATGATCTCTTGTGTTTATTATATTGTTCTTTCGTGGTTAAAAAAGAATGATATTAACGGTCTAGTCAATACCTATTATATAGGGTATGTAACTAAATAATTACTTCGAGTGTTCTGTGATTATTTATTTTTCTGTCTTTCATTGGTATCTTTTTAGCCGAAGAAGCTGAAGTCCTCGGCCAATAAACGCATTTTTAAATCTATATTTTCTATTTAAATTGCTTGTAAATTAAAATAATAACATTACAAGGATTTGAAAAAAAAAACGGCAGAACACTTACTTATTTCGTTTTACAATACTGTAAGTCGCACAATTCTCTAAGGTTTTATATCTCTTGCAATAACATGAGTACTAAATGATACCGTGTATTCAATCTACGATAACAGTTACTACAGCTTATATTTTATATGTACACTACTTACTCGTTTAATCTAACTGAAATTCATTCATATTAAATGAGCGGGAAATGATTAAAGGCTACCGAAACCGCTGAATTCGTCTATGCAGTGATTTAATTAAGGCATGGATGAGCTTTCATGATCTGACCTGATATTTTGTGGTTTTGGCGTGAAACTGCAAAGTAATATAAATTCTAGCAGGCATGAGTAGCCTTTTTTTATACCATTTTATCATCTTTTAAAATACTTTTTTTAATCACCTACTCTACCTTAAAACTTAGATAGTACTAACCGCTTCTGACGCGATTATGTGGTCACTATGACACCACTGAGATACAACAGAGAGGCTTCAACTTAAACAAGTAAATGGTGCAATTTGACCTAAGCTGTCGGCGCACCTTAAACAATAAACAACAACAATTAGAACAGCAGATGGATAGTGAATCACGGAGAATCACGAAATCTGCGAACAAGGTTACTGACGACTTCAATACATCTATTTTGACGACTTCGTCCATTTAAAGGATTCACTTAGTTCCTAATTTCCATATGATTTTGGACGAATTGCTAACATCTGAATACATTACTTTCAATTTAATTTAATCAGACAGCTTCAATTCCGTACTGTTTCACAGGAAAACGGGTAAGGGTGATTTTGTGCAAGATGGTACGCACCCAGGAAAAATCCCAAGGAAGAATGGACTTGAAAAAAGTCTGACTCGCTTCCCGGTCCCGTCAGACTTTTTTCAAGTCCATTCTTCCTTGGGATCCATACTGTTTCGTTCATTGCAAATGCTATCGAGGGATTTATTTAGCCGTTGGTTGCTAGGACAACGGCTGAGAAAGACGGCGAAGCGCCCCCACCTTCTTCCCCGCCCCCCGTCTTCGTTAAACAAGCAGTTTGCTAATAGCGAGACGAGTAACTCAAACTAGCAATTAATTGCGGAATGATTTGACGACCAATTGGATTTCGCCCGACAAACAGCCTGTCATGAGTGAATTGGAAAGAAATAAGTCTCTGACATTATAGCAGCCTTAAGATGAGTACATACATTTTTTTACACCCTTGCCCTGTATCAGGACATTTCCCAATCAGGTATATATCAGATACCATTAGGAAGTGAAGCCTTTCTGCCTACAAGGAAGGTTCTAGTTAAAAGGAAGAAAAACACATACATGAGCTTAAGATAGGTGGGAATCACAATTTGGCCTATGGGCCAGGCACTTAAACTACCGGTCCTAACATAATAACATGCGTTTTCTCGTAACATCAAGGATAATAATGAAACCCAAGTGTTGTAATACAGTCGATAAGCAGAGTTTAAAATTGTGAGGCGCCTTCGTTTATTAAATTTGGACTTCGTCGTAAAGAGTGCATGTTTCGATCGATTTTCGTCCATTCCAGATTCCCCCAGAATTTATTGCTCCTGGAAGGGACAACTACTCTTCAGGAGTTAGCAACCTTATGTGGCATTCTTCACAGCCAAAAATCCAGAAAGCCATTTCCTTCAGGTGTATCAGCATTTCTGGATTTATGGACTGAATCCTATTACTGTAACAATAAAAAAAATTCATGGAAATGCATTCTTCATGATATTATCCGGATTTGAAAATGGAAATTTACCTGTTTCTCCTTCTGAAAAGCCCGTCTCCTGCTAGCACATACAATATTTTTATTTAAACTCTTAGAAACATACCTTTCTTTGACATCCTGCTTTCATTTACTTTTTAATCACACACTTTTCAACTAAAAGCATCCCATTTTCATTCCAGACTTCTCTTATTCGGAATCGATAGTCATCTGTTCTCTTTTTGACTATTTTTCCACCATTTATTTTTATAGGTTCTTCATTATCTTGCATCTACCCCAAAACGCAAATACTCCCATTTCGTGCAATGGAAACGAATTATCACTGGAAAGATTGAGATTGATTTAGTTCCATTACCTCATTGCTAAGATATATATATGGAGGAAAACCAATTTAAATGAATAAGTGAAATGCCTAAAGATAAAAATCAATGCTTCCTTCGCCTTAGATAGATGAATCCTATACGCTAAATACAACGTAAGGGTAAGGGATCCACAAGGTAAGGGAGATATAGCCGATTATTTATCCTTCTGTACAAAATAGTCATTAACTGCTAAAGACCTCATATCATATATATAAAAAGCAAATGTCTGTCTGTCTATACCTCTATCTATTTCAGAAACGGCTTGATTTAGAGATCTGAAACAAACTGCATTGTGTTTTTACAATGCTGAAACCCCCGGGAAAACTATTCTCATCTCTGTAAAGCCGAGTTCGAACCCAGGAGTCCATAATACGTTTCCATAAGAGATGAACGTGAAATATGTTTCGTTACCTGCAAATGTCGTTTCTTTTACAGAATTAAATTAGAGAAAATGGTCCTACGAAATTGAGGCAAGCGTCACAAGAAAGGAAAATAATCATAGACTCTTATTTTAGTCGTAAATCATTCGTATAAATTCGAAATTTCGAGAACTTTGATAAAATAGTCGTAAAATTCGTAAACTTTTTCGGAAATGAACAAGCAATCCCTTTGACGACCAAAGCAATCGTTGAAGATTGATTTCATTAGTTATCTCATATAAATACATAGGGATAAATAGTTAGTATACTTTTCTATAATAAATGTACGTAAAGGATGTTTTCGTTACCTGTAGAGGTTGTTTCTTTTACAGAATTAAAATAGAAATAATGGTCTTACGAAAACAAGAGAAATGTCAAAAGAAAGAATAATGATTATAGATTCTTATTTTTGTCGTGAAATATTGATAGAGATCCGACATTTTGAGGATTTTGATCAAACACACGGAAATTTTGTAAAATTTTTGTGAAATAAACAACCGATCCCTTTGACGACTAAGGCCATTTTTGAATGTTGATTTCATGAATTATCCCATATAANTCGGTGGGATAAATTTAAATTCCGACATGGTAGTGTTTGATCGTTTCTATGGAGATCTTTAGTTGGCATATCACCATATAATAAAAGTAATAATAATAACTTCTTTAATGAAAACAGGAATACAATCCCAATTACTTCCATTTTAATAATTATTGTTGTTGATGAACACACTTCCCCATCCAAAAACCAGAAAAATCGGGTAGGCCGAGACTCGAACCCCGGACCTTGTGTTTAGGACACACAAACCACTCCGCCACCACGGCCAGTAAATAGGATAAAGAATCGTGCCCTATCTTAAAGATGCGATTAAGGAACACACACAAAAACGATTAAGATAACACAAAAAATCTAAACAAACGATTTCGTCGCGAAGTATTGCGAGCGCGCGTGCCGAAGGTTCGCCACCCTCGTTCTAATAATCCATCTTCCCATAATTAATAGTCTATCGATAGGCGGTGGTGGTTGATATAATGCTATAGAATTGGCGACACAAACTTTCTGATGTAAAATTTCATCTTGGGAGTGATCGATAGTTCCGTTCCCATCATCATCATTCTTGTACGCGTCGATTTAAAAAGTTCTCCCCTTTAGAGATGCTGCATCCTGGGGATTTGGCGCCGGCCATTGAGCAGTTGGCGGCCTTCGACTCCTCGGTGGGATCTCCCGGAAGCGGCGTGGGGCAGCAGGCGGGCGGCAGCCAGCAGAGGACCAAGCGGATGAGGACCTCGTTCAAGCACCACCAGCTCAGGACCATGAAGTCGTACTTTGCCATCAACCAGAACCCGGACGCCAAAGACCTGAAGCAGTTGGCCCAGAAGACGGGCCTCTCGAAGCGAGTGCTTCAGGTAAACCCTCAGCGCCAATTCCTGCTTTCGACCGAGAAAATTCGAAATGGAAGAGCCACGGATGGGCGCTGAAACTGTTAAATCGTAACGCACAGCAAAAATCTCCTTTTCACATGTTTTTTAGGCATTCATTGTCATAGAAACATCGGTGAATTTGAGTAAATCGTCTCATCAGTGATTATGCGTGATTTTATTGAAGGCACTTGCTTGATATATAAGTAAACTCAGTAACTTTTACGATGATTTACCATCGCATTTGTTACCACTACCTAAAATGTACTGGTGACAAAGAAAATAACTAAGAAATTTTAGTATAATTGCCTTTTTCAGGTATGAAAGAACTAAAATCATGTGATTTTACTTCTCCCATACAATCATAATGAAATTCCCCACCGTAAAACCTTCCACAATTGATTTTGCTACGTCTTTAAAATTGTATTTGAGAAAATGAATCACCAGGTTTTTATTTTACGTTACTCATGAGTTTCAACAATAATTTTAGGGAAGATAATTACCTCCGGTTATGGACAACAAAATCGTCTATTTATTTTCTATATATTTTCGCAATCAATCACTCCAAAAACGTAATTTGAAAGTAAAAAAACCGCAAACAACATTTAAGATCCTTTTCCCCTNTTTGACCACCAAGGCAATTTTTGAATGTTCGTTTCATGAGTTATCCCATGTAAATGCGCAGGGATAATCAGTTAGTATACTTTTCCATAAAAAATGTACATAAAGTAGGTTTTTGTTACATGTAGAGGTTGTTTCTTTTACAGAATTAAAATAGAAATAATGGTCTTACGAAAACAAGAGAAATGTCAAAAGAAAGAATAATGATTATAGATTCTTATTTTTGTCGTGAAATATTGATAGAGATCCGACATTTTGAGGATTTTGATCAAACACACGGAAATTTTGTAAAATTTTTGTGAAATAAACAACCGATCCCTTTGACGACTAAGGCCATTTTTGAATGTTGATTTCATGAATTATCCCATATAAGTACACGAGGATAACCGGTTCTTATATTTTTCTTTAAGAAATGTTGGTAAAGTAGGCTTTTATGCCTTGAAAACGGTAGAATAAACAATATTAATAATGGTAAGAAATACATTGAGTTATTATGATCTTACGAAGGACTGTTTCATGCTTAGGAGGACCAGATACATACGATAATAGGTATTTTTTAAAACTAAATTAAGTTCCATCATGGGTTTACTAGTGTAATAATAAAACCCGTAGTCAATCAAGATCGCACCGGGAGATTCTTAAATTGCATGTTTCACTATGATCGTAATTCAGTGAATTATCAATTTTAAAATCAAGCATGAGTGCTGCGATCTTTTCCGTTTCCATAGCAGCATTCTAAAACCATCGAGGACGACTCTAAACGTTAATATGTCATCGACATCTAAAAATGGAATACTATGAAATGAATATGATAAGGCGTGACTTGGTGGAAAGCTATAAGAGAGAACTCAGTAAACAATTTGTAATTTCCACACGTTTATTTTAGGGGAGTAGTTTCGCTAGCGTGCTTGCATTATCAGGCATGAAATAAACAGCGGAGAATATTACAACATTTTGTAATGTCTTCTCAAGGAATCGTTATTTTTTCAAGATTTGTGAACGGCACCAATATGAATAATAGGAATCGTGGATATGAGAAGTCAGCTCCTTGATAAAGTGAAATTTAAGGCGCAGAGATATATATAACATAATTAAGACGAAATCGATCTAAGAAACGAAATTAATTAATGACACTGAAGTGAGTATTTACGATTTACTTTCGATTTTTACATTCGGTTACAACGAATCAATCTATTCTGGTTGAATAAAAAATTGATTCAGAAATTCAGAAATATGAAAAGCTTCTCTCACTAGGCAGAAATTTTCAGTCGATGTAGCTTTTTCTGCCTCTTGGTCTCATTTTAATCAAACCTTTGAATGGAAAAGCGAGAATGAATGAGCTTTGATCTGAAAATTCGATGAGCTGAAATGAGCCATAGCGATCGAAATGTTGGTACAAAACGTAAATCAATAAATGATAAAACATTCACCTATACCAGGAATAATAGTTTCATTAGCAACCTAGGATTCGACACGTCGCATTATCAACGTAGGCTTCGAGCCCTGTGCCTGATGATGACGCGCTAGGTTGCCAATGAAATTAATTTTCGTGTTACGGGTAAATACTTTACCATTTCATTGCCTTACGTTATGGAGATCTACCACAAAGTCATGCCGGAAGGAATACAAAACTACATCTTTAAATTAATGGATTACAGTCAAACTATAGGATGATTTATACGGAGAACTAATATGCGGGATCGCTAGTATAATTTATAGGTTTATATCCACAACCGGGATACCGACGGTTTAAGAAAGTTAAACGCTCTCCTTTTGACGCTTTCCTTGTCAATTATTTGCAGCGGTAGAGAGCAACACGCCGATCCTGTGTTTACATCCTTCAGTTTTAATGTTGCGTCTCTTCGCAGCTTTTAGGCAGCCATACATTACGTTGTATTTATTCCATTCATTATCTCTCCGTTCCTAGAATCCTCCGAAATTGGAAGCTGTTGTTTACTTTCAATTCTGGGAGCATCGGAGAGCACTTCAAGGATCGTGCACATTAACGAATTCCGCCCCGACTTGAAAATCCCGACCGAAATTGGACCGTATGATTCCGACGAAGGAAGCAAGATCCTTCCGATGGAGGAGGAAGATCTCCCTGCGGAGAGAAAGTCATGCGTTTGCTGTATCAGACGTTTTTTGTTTCGTTTTCCGAGCCCGGAGATCGCGGAGGAGGTGGGGGAAGAAGAAGAGGAAGGAAGATTTATGGAGAAGGGATCGGGGCGAAGTAGAGAGGGGCAGAAGAGGGGCAGATCGTCGACCAGGTCGTGGTATGTCGCTCAATAAAGAAGAGCGCGGTCGGGGAGGAGAGTCCATGTTCGTGTCAAGAGGAGGAGGAGGGAAAGGTTAGATAGAGAGGGAGGGCAGGTAGAGAAAGGGCGTCTGTCGGAGTCGTAAAAAGGAAGGAATAGGCCGGAGTATAAACGAAAGGGGGTACATAAATGAGGAGACGGTGGGAGGGGTTTGTGGGAGGAAATTCGAGGAATCGTGGTGGAGGAGAAGAAAAGGATTGGAGGAGGGATTGCGGCTGCGCTCAATGAGTCGAAAGAATATGAAAGGGTTTGTGTGGAGGGACGCTGGCTGTTCCAGAGCATGGAACGTCAATCTGTGGACCATCTTCATACTTTGGTGAAACTTCCTTGCGATTTGAATTCGCGGTACTTCTGCGCGGTGCGGGTTGTCGAGGACCTGCCGCCTTCTCGATGCAATGTTGAAGGCTCTTGTCATGGCGAATTACGTTCTGATTCAAAACTGCGCGGATACAAAAGGAAGAGATGGAAAGAGTGGCGAATAAAACCTCGACCGTCGCTGCTGACACAATTTGAGACCGAATATTTGCTCGTGATAGCGGCGGAAATGTTTTTGTTGACGGGTTTACTTTTTATAGATGGCAATCTATAGCAATGAAAATTTAACTCAGAGCCGATGAGCCAATCCACTGACTTTTGACGCAAGGATGTTGTATACCTAATCTTGGATTGCCCAAATCAACCGAGTAAAGTTTGCCCTCAGGAAATAGGTAAGATCTGGGATTAATAAACTATTGAAATGCGGTTAAAGAATGAAACCTAACGCGACCCATTTTCATGTCTACAAAAGCATGAATCAAGTATTCTCCCGTACACATCTACTGAGAATTTAGTGACTCCAAATATTGAATGACTCAACGGTTCGAGAATGGAATGGATATACTATTTACTTACTCAATAATGCTTTTAAAATTTGTCAACTCAAGACCTATTTGCAAACTAACTTGTTCACTTCAGTAACATGATAAGTCATGAGTAACAATTCTAAGTAAAATTTACCGCCAAGAAGTTACTTTCTCGTGGTGTGAGAAAGAGTTCTCATTTAATCACCGTTTAGCTCTCTCGACTGAAGCTTAGCTGTATTTCGAACCATTTATGGCCCACAAACGATCAATTTCATCATTAAGATGATGTGACAGGATTCCTTTGGCAAAATATTTCTCAGGGAATCCGCTACTAATTACACACATTTTCACTTAAACGCATCAGCCGTTACTCTCCCATATCCAGGAGTCTTCCCCCATCTCGATCTGCTTGGCATGTTTATCTTGCGCTCTCCCTTCATTCATTGCTTTTCAGATGATTCTGACCACTGTCGCTCTGGATCTGCCAAGCGTCTTTCCTACGGATGAATGCTGTACACGTGCTTCTTCCCGCAGCGTAGTTTCTTCCATTCATACTAAGTAGCATTGCCAATTTAGTCACCGATTTTCGTCTCCTTCCAACTTGCTCTTTTTTTTAGATCCTCGCCAGTCCGTATTCTTTCATCGCTCGCCTCCCATTGAGAGCATTATCTACGCTGCATTCCCATCATTTATATTCTTAGAGTCTTAAGTAAAAGAATTCCGAGAGAACGTTATCAAAGTTTCACCCAGTTAAACGAGTAGATCGCTGAAGAGGGTGGAAGGAAAAGTATTAAAAGCTGTGCTATTGTAATTGCCAAAATATTCGTAGGAAAAGTGCGTAAAATTAAAATTAGGAAACATCGGAAATATAAAAATTGCTTAGGGATATAGATAAGAAGAGGAAATAAATGAGAAGTTCAGCAAAATGAAGAGAGAATTGAACGATTAGCTTAGAAAAGAAATAAATTGGACGAAGGAGTTGTAATGGAAAGGCGGATGCGATAAATACGAGATTCGTAATGAATTTAAATGAACACAGAAAGGTATATATAGAAAATTAAAAATATCAGGCTAGAAACTAAATAACAGTACCAAAAAGAGTGTCAAATGTACACGAGGTAATATTTCGATTGATCCGCACTTGATAAGAAAAACGAAGAAATTTACGCAAAAGGATTGCATGGAAAGGAAATAAGAATTTTAGATTAGCAAAATATGTGAGCAAGAAGTAAAATATATTACGCCAGATATATAGGACAAACGAACTGATAGAGAACTGTATGAAAAGGACCACAGCAATTTTATATGAAAAGGATCACAACATTGTTGTGATGTTAATATTTCACTTGTGTTTCTGGTAAACATGGAGGAAGGAGAAAGAAATAGTATTAATATTGTTAAAAGTGCTTCGACAGCTAAGGTCATTTCGCACTTAGGCCCCCACCGGGAATCGAACCCGGGACCGCTTTTACGAAAGTCGAACGCGTTGCCCACTTGGCTATCCGGAAGCCCTGAAAGATAAATAGTAATGGCGTACTCTATGAAGAAAATGTTAGGATGAAAAGAAGGAAGCATAGGATAACACTAAATCCATTCTGATTTCACTTCAGAATAAGAATAACGCAACGTAGTATGTTAAATTGAGTATTTTTAAATTATGGGATGATCAATTCGATTGCTCATGCAGCAAAAGTGACACTAAGAGTTTTAGAAAGAAGGATAGAGGGAAAAACATAGGGAATATCGTGGTATGTTTGGCTGGTTTTCAAAAAGGCAAAGGGGCAATGTATGTGAAAAGGGTGACGATGCTCTTGCATAATTTAGTATCGAATTCAAGCGGGATGTATGAGTCTATTTTGATGATTCTGGAAGTACTTTCGACATAATGTAATGGTTATACTGATACTAAAGAACATAAGATATAAATAACATAAGACATAATAACAGAAAAGCTGATACTAAAGTACATAAGATTAGATCGAAAAGGAGGCGAGTGGTGCAAAAATCGTGCTCAAATCAAAGGGCACGACTTCGGACAGTTGAAGAGGAGTCTGGTAAACAAAGGCAGGCAGAAGGCAACGCCGTCCTGTGTATACTCTATAAACAACTACCCACGGAAAATGGTAGAATAAAAGAGGGAAGAAGTGGATAAAGGAGTGAAAGTTGCCTGTTAAATACCTGAGTCAATGTTGTTCAGAGACGACAAAGTTTTTGTTCGTGATTCGTAAAAGACTTTAAATTGGTGATTATCGCAGTAAACAAGTGGCATTAGACTCACAATATAACACTACCAAATCTTTAATTTAAATATAAATGCTTAAAAAGATTACAATACTTACAGCTATTGGTCAGCCATCCAAAGCTTTCCGACGGAAGGAGTCAACAACTCGGTGCAAACTGATTTGGCCAATGAACCGCACGAGGCAAAAGGCGCAAATCCTTACTGAGATAAAGAAAGAGAAATGTTCTCTGCGTGAGACGTGCCCAATACTGCAGGGCAGTTTCCAATCCAAGCGTCCTTAGGAATTCTCCAGCAATGACGTTCGATGCAGTGCAAGTTATTCGTAACCATTCGATTTCCTGAGGTGTTTACGAGTAAACCCATAACACTTAAATGAATCAGCCATTAGAAAGGGTTTCTTTACTAAAGAAAGCAATTTCAGGAACAGACTAATTTTTTCACCTATAAATGAGGAGTATAACTTCTAAAAAGGAAAAATACATCAATCGAACAGTTTATCATAAAATCTTTTAACAATATTTACTTGTTGAGGCGACAATTATTGATGAAGTAAAAGGAAGATAATTTCTCACTTCAAGCCTTCATGTTTTTAAAATAATTGTGGTTTTAAGAGCTATTAAGCAACAATACACTGCTACTAAAAGCAAATATATTACCATATTTCTTAGGAATAAAAGATTTTTAAGAAATAAACTGAATAGTTTCGTAATCTCTAAATTTTTCAATTGGAGTACAAATATTGGATATTGTAAAAGAGGGAAACGTTTTCGGTGAGACAATAAAAACCTGGCAGAGAAGATTCACGTTAGGATGAATAAGAAAGTTTTGGGTTTTTGAATGGAAGATGTTAGTAATCAGGAAGCAGGAAAAGGACGAAATATTATTTTGATTTTACTATTTTAAACCTTTTAATAATAATTTTGTGCCTTGCGATTTATTCTTGGCCATCATTTACACAGGACTGATAGATTGATAATTTCTCTCAATACTTTCTCCTCCGGTTCTGTTCGCTCAATTTCTAGAAGACCAAAATGTTTGCTTATTTATTTCCCGATAAAGATTAAACAACTCGCGTAATTATATACTTAAGGAATTTTCTACGCATTGCATGAGCTATAAAAGGTGTTATCTTCACTTAAGGTACTCCTCAAACCAATTTTGTACTAACTCTATCGTAATAAGGTTCATTCACCATGCAATTTGATACAATCTATGGCACTAATTACTAATAAAAATCTCCTTTTTCTGTAAATAAATCATTGAAGCATTAAGTAACCTTAAGTAGCATTCCTTTAGCAACTTTTCTTATAATACGGAAACAGAATGTTGAAAAAGCATATAGACCGTACTTTTCCAAGTCAAAAGAGTTTCTCACCATGTTATTATTGAGTTGTTGTTACATTGTTAAGGAATATTATGCGGAGAAATATCTTAAGATACATTTCCTAAAATGAAAGAGAGTAGCTCGAAAATAGTGTTTCAACTCATATTTGTACACATTCACTAAAAATTCTATTTACCCATCCTAACTCGTCCAGAAAAAGAGTTAATAACTCTATTTATCATATTCGTATTGTCAAGCAGGTGTGAGTAACGTAGATTCTTGCTGTCAGCCGAGCTGCTTGCCATTACAGCTTCACATTTCATGCAAGGGAGTATCATAAACAATATGCGACAGTCCAAACTGCTAGGGTCCCGGCAGTAAGCGCGGGGTATCATGCTGTTTTTATGGGTCTATTATAGACCTCAGCGGCTACCGAAGCCCTCTTCCGCCTCTCCAGGCTAACCAGTGCTTCATCACACAATCTCTCATATCTCCCTCACCTTGCCGTTTTCAAAATATCCAAATGGCATACCTCCATAATGTGATGAAACTTTACGGTTTCTGTAGTCTACCATGAACGTTCCGGCATGGTGATGAACTATCCCTTTTAATTTCATATAGTAATCCTACTATAGGTGCTTACACACCGCGGGGATTTACTCATGGGATTTATGAAGATGTATACATGTAAATCCTGACGAATTTTTTTATTTAACGTCACTCTAATTGGCGATACTAATCCACAAGTAGCTATAATTCTTGTAATATTATTGTTAAAAGTGCTTGGACGACTTAATTGGTAATTTCGCACATAGGACCCTATCGGGAATCGAACCCGGGACCGCTTTCACCGAAGTCAAACGCGTTGCCCACTTGGCAATCCGGGAGCCCTACAATTCTTTAAACTGTCAAAGAACCCTAGAGAAATTTAGATGGCGAGAAATAAAATGTGGTAATAAAATTACTTTATAAAATGTTCAAGAATACAGAAATATTTTACTTAAAAGATCTAAAGAATAATAACAGGAGAAGAGAAACAATTAGAAAAGAGGAGTAGTTGTATTATATTTAACTTTCCTTTTCCCAAAGTATATGCGTTGATGATTTTTAAGAAGGAAGGTTTCCGGCGTTAATGATGATTTCAGGCATTCATAGAACTATTAACCTCTTGTAATGAAAATAATTGATGTTAGAAACGAATCTTACCATGGCAAAAGATCTTGCCTTTGAGCTTGTTGATTTTAGAAATCTAAGATATTCTCTTTGTCCACTTGAGTTAGACCCTCAATGCGTGTTTCGCGGAAAAGAAGATGAGATAGTGTAAGTAAATAAATAAGGAGAAAACACTTTCGCTTTTCAAAGATTCCGCAGATTGAGTAATTTTTTGCGGGTAATATTACATACTAACGAAAGTTTCCTCCTATCGGAAAGAAACAGTAACTGTAAAATAAACACGTTCTTGCATTCATCTGTTTAATTTAAATGGAGACGAATCGTATTAATAACATGTTAGTAGTAGTACTGTTAAAAGTGCTTTAACAGCTTAAGTCATTTTGCACGTAGGCCCCCACCGGGAATCGAACCCGGGACCGCTTTCACCGAAATCGAACGCGTCGCCCACTTGGCTATATACTTGGGAGCCCTAATAATATGTTCTAGTGTGTATATATTTAAATATAATTGTTTGCCTCTCGTGAAATATCCACAGTAACATTATAAGTAAAGATTTGTACCTCAATTGGTTTTTATTCAATTGTTTCCATCACCAGTTAGACTAGTAAATATAACCCAAGAAAGTTTTGTACCGAACTTGAAGTCGCTAATATACAGAAAGATTGAGTGGGTAACGTATACTTGTGAAGGTGGGGATTTTTATGGCTCTCCGAGATCCACGAAGCTCAGTTTCCTGGAAATACGCATTTCGATGTTTTGGAAGAGGACTGGTTGTTGAAGAAGGATAGGGCCTAATTTAAGTGGTGCGGCGATTGCTATTGGAAGCAAATAAGGATTCACGGAGGTGGTTGAAAGGTTGAGTTTTATGAGATTGAAATGAGTGGAATGAGCTATGAGGAGAAAAATCAGTTTCTGGGAAAACTAAACAGTATTGACGACGGATTTGTCTAATCTGAACGCGTATCAATGATTTCCGTTTCATCCTGGACCATTTTCACTCGGTGGCCCCTCCGTTAGGCGTCGATTTTGCCAATTCACAAAATTTTCCACAAATTACGTTCTAGAGATTGTTTACTTTTTAAAATCGAATAACCGCTTGATTAGAATCGAACTGTAACACATTATACTCAGCGGAAAGCTCATAAAATATCTGCCGATTCGCCGAAACAAAATCATCATAATGACCATGCCAGGAAAGAATGTTTGAAAGTTCCTCTTCCCTCGTATGCAAACTTTTCTATATCGCTGTTTTGCAGAGTTAAAAAGGTGCTTCGGCATTGCAGTGGACTAGATTGATGTGGTCTGTTTTAGATTAAAACAACTCTAGGACTGAAAGAAATTAATGTAATTTAGTACCTGACTACTGCATACCATACCGTCTAAGAGAGCACAGTATTTTTTATTGTAAAGTTAACCTGAGTTTGATTCGTTTACTTATTAGCATATAATTACCAAATGGTATTGCTACCGTGTCCTGATGAATGGAATATTTTTCATTTGTCTTTTGGGACAGGACAGAGAAAAATGTATCTCCCATTAACTTTTGTCTCAGTTTTATTCATGGGTTTGATAATATGGAAGCCACTGAGGTATGAATGATGCTGAATAGTGACATTCATAAAAGTTTCTCGTTTCTGAATGCTATGAAAAGTGCTCCTTGTAGAGTAATAGTGTTTCACTGACCTGAGCACCGCTTTTAGAATTCTGTTTCAGTGAGGAAAGCAATGGAAAACTACCTCACTCCTCATTTTGCCTCCACAGCCCCCTCTCCAAGGCTTTTCGTTGCTTATGGTGTAGGGATGACGTTAAAACCAGCCTCCAGACTGAACAGACAGACGGACAGTTAACAAATAAAGGAAGCCTTCGCATTGAAATGCCCTCATGCAATTTTGATAATATTACAAAAGTAGCACTTTCGTCGGTTCAAATCTGGGAAAACGCCTTCCTGAGAAAGTCATGGATTGATGTCATAACAACCAAATCATCGAAACAATATACCTTTATGATTCCTGGCGCTTAGCGACCGAAACCTGTACTGCGCACCCACATTGTTGCGAAAGATGCGCTAAATAGTGAGTGCTACTACTCCAAGCACTTATGATTCCGCAGAAAATTTCCAGCGCGTTTGCCAATTCGCGATAATCGAGGAGGATAAAGATAAGGCAGACCAACCGCGAGGTTAATCGCCAAACTATTCCGTTAAAATTACGGCCTTAAAGTTAAATCCGTGTATTTTCCGCTCCTGGGACAGGCAGAAGACATTCCCGGTTCCACTCCTCCTTATTTATCCCCCTCCATTCTGCTTCCTCCGACTGTCGCCTCGCGCGGCTACCTGTTTCCCATTCATCCATCCCTTCGATTCGCCCCGCCCCCTCCCACCCCTTGGCCTTGCTTTCCTCGTTACGGCGCTGCTCCGATGGACTCCAGATGGAGCACATAAATTCTGAAGCGCGGTGTTCAGGTAGCCATGGCGGGCGGGGGCGGTGGAGGGGCCGATCGGGGGCGAGATAAGCGCCCACGGCCGCACCCGCCCCGCCGACGCATTCTCGTAGACGGCTTTGAGTTCCCGATTCGCAAGTGCTTTCGGGAGTCGAATCCTTCGTTCGATGCGCCGTTCGCCGCCAATGCGATTGCGCCGTCTACGACGACCATTTTCTTGGAGACGGTCTTCCCGTCTCCCTCGATACTTGTTCGCAATGGGATGCGATGCTATGCTTCCACGGGTACGAACATATGTTCCGTCGTTGAGTGCGAATTTCACGTAGCAATAAGAAATTTATCGGTGGAGATTGCAGCGAATTAAGATAATTCAAGAATAATCTATCATATATATATATAAAACAAGCAAATGTTTGTCCGTCCGTCCGTCTGTCCGTCACCCTATTTATCTCAGAATCGGCTTGACTTAGAGATCTGAAACAAACTGCATTGTGTTTCTACGATGCTGAAACCCCCAGGATCTCATATTCTCATCTCTGTAAAGGCCCGGGTTCGAACCCAGGAGACTATAATACGTTTCCATGACACATGAACGTAAAGTACGTTTTCATGACTTGCAGAGGTTGTTTCTTTTACAAAATTAAATTAGAAACAATGGACCTACGAAATTGAGACAAATGTCACAAGAAAGTAAAATGATCATAAAATCTTATTTTAGTCTTGAAACATTCATATACATTCGAAATTGCGAGAACTTTGATAAAATACATGGAAAATTCGTAAAAATTTTGGGAAATAAACAACCCATCCCTTTGACGACCAAGGCAATTGTTGAACGTTGATCTCATGAGTTTTACCATATAAATTCACGGGAATAATCAGTTAGTATACCTTTCCATAAGAAATGTACGTAAAATAGGTTTTCGTTACCTGCAGAGGTCGTTTCTTTTACAAAATTAAATTAGAAAAAATGGTCCTACGAAATCAACAGAAGTGTCAAAATAAAGGAAAATTATCATAGATTCTCAGTTTAGTCGTGAAATATTGATATAGATCCGAAGTTTCGAGTATTTTGTCTGTACGTTTGTATGTTTGTCTAAGATTGTAGTCCACTTCGTGTTTCCGAGTTGCATCAAGCTTTGCATACGAGATCTCTTAGAACCGGGAGGACATACTGTCACCTTTTTATTCGATTACCGTACTGGCTTTGAACCGATATCGTTCATATAGTTTTCCATAAGAAATGCATGTAAAGTTCGATTTTATCCGTTACAGAAGTTATTTCTTTTGCAAAATAAAATTAGAAGGAATAGTCGTATAAAATCGAGATAAGTACCTAAAGAAGGAAAATAGAATACAAATTCTTATTATTTATGGCCGTGGAATATCGCTTTCCTTTCAAAGTTGCGAGAATTTAGATAAAATATACGTATATTTTGTGAAATTTCGACGTTGTAAACAACCCGTCCCTCTGACGACCAATGCGATTGTTGATTCCGAGTTCATGCATTTTCCTATAAGAATACATTGTGTATTTAGGCCCATTTAGAGCCCGCTGAGGGATAAGTACTTTGCTTATAGAATTGTGATTACGGCAGTGGGACCTAGTAAGTCAAACACAAAGTTCCATACGTATGATAAAATACGAATACTTCGTATATCACATTGGCTAGACTGGCCCTGTAAAGGGCCGTTTTCTTTCACCTTCTTCCGTGAGACTCTGTCTCACTTGTTCTTTACAAATCTAAGGTTGTTTCCCGCGGTACCGCGGAATCTCTGCAGAAGGGATCTTCCCCTGACCTCGCCTTGGGGGACCTTCTGGCACGCAGGGAAACCCGGCCGGGTCCACTTGTCAGGGACATAGGCATCCTCCCAACCGTTTGGCCCACACAGGGCCGTCTTTTATTTTTGGCCCTGAAAAGGGCCATTTTCCAATAAGTGTACATATCTATGCCCAGTGTAATTAACTTCGCTACTAAGCGCAGCAAATAACCCCAATAGCCTCCCCGGGAGGGGCGGCAACCCAAACCATGGATTCACCACAATCTCCAGATCCGGAGCAACCTACGACACCAGCAGCACTCAGAAGTGAAGATACCTTCACTGATATGGAAGAGGACACCTCCACCCAACATACAGCAACATACTCCAACGACCCTGAAAATGCAGCCCGGGATCTGCTTCAAGGACTTGCAACCTTGAGAGACCAACTGTCTCCACAGACGTGGAACCAACTTATCATACAAAACCTTTCTGGTGGCCCTCTCAGTCATTCAACTCAGCCCACAAGAAGCAATGAAGGCTTCACCACAGTATCCAATAAGCGCAAATTTCATGCAATCTCTGTATCACGCACCTCCCCTGACCCCATCCCTACAAAAAACCGGTTTGACCCAATAGCAAACAATTACATCCAAACCACCCCTTCTACCTCTTCTATCTCCCAGCAACAAGCCGCAACACCAGCTAAAAAAATCAAAATTCCTTCGATCAAGGTTATATACTCCAAATCTTGGCCTATAGTTCTAAAAGGAATCATAAAAGCAACCTCACTGCCACCAATCTGCCAAATGGCAGGAAGCAACATAATCCTTATAAAAGCCCAATCTCTTGCAGATTACTTAAAAGTAATCAGCTACCTCAAAGAGGAAAACATAGAGTACTTCACGTACCAGGTGCCCTCTCTAAGAAACCACGACTTTGTCATCAGGCACCTACCTGCAAACACTAACACCGAAGATATAAAAGCTGCCTTAACAGAACAAGGCTTCGGTATTATAAGTGTGACCCAACTGACAACCACAAGGCCAACTCTACCTGAAAAAGCCGCTGGCAAAACTATTGGGGAAAGACGCCCAGTACCGGTATACAAAATAACACTAGACCACCTCAATGATCCCCAGGAATTTAAAAATATAAGTTCCTTATTCCACCTAAAAGTTGCCATAAGCGACTACATCAAGCCAAAAGCCCCAATTCAGTGTACTAGATGCCAGCGGCTAGGTCACACAAAAAATTTTTGTAACTTACAATCCAACTGTGTAAAATGTGGAGGGCCTCACCCAACAACTGAATGTAAGAAATCTACTGAGGAAGACCCAAAATGCTACAACTGCAAGCAGAATCACACTGCAAACTACAGAGGCTGCTCCTTTTTTACCACGGCAAAGCATGCATTAAGAAACACCAACCACCTCTCTCCTAACCCAATCACCAATAACCCCACCCAATTCCCATCCTTACCCACACCCAGACCAACATTTAGCCAAATAGCATCACAACAACCGCAACAACAAAACAACACTCACACTGACAACAACACCAACACCAACGATTTAATACAATGGACACTGAACATAATCACACAAGTCAAAACACTCACAACAATAGAAGACAAAAAACTTTTCATATTAACGGAAATAATGAAAATTCATAGTCCATAATACACAATGCATGTCGTGGAACTGCCAATCAATAAAAAAAAAGGTGACCGAACTACAGGACTTCCTCGAAGAATGGGGAATAGACATTTGCCTCCTGCAAGAAACGTACCTCAGTAATTCCCAAAAACTATATATAAATAACTACAATTTAATCCGAAATGATCGACAATCTCCAGGTGGAGGAGTCGCAATTATAATAAAAAATAGCCTAGCCTTTAACCACTTGCCTAGATTTAAATTTAATATAGTAGAATATGTAGGAATAAGTTTAGTATTAAATAATAAACATGTAAATATCTTCAGTGTATATATACCACCACAAAACCAAAAGAAACACGCATACACAACACATGAACTAAAACACGAATTAACCACACTTCTTACACAAACAGGAAACAACATTTACATAGGTGACTGGAACTCAAAACACACGCAATGGGGCTGTACAACAACAAATAATAATGGAGTCATGCTTTCTAAATTAATAACCGAACTCAACAATAACTCAGAACAACTAATCATTCACTCACCAGACCAACACACACACATACACAAAAAAACATCATCTGACATATTGGACTTCATAATCTCCAATAACATAAACATCCCCCTCAATCCAACAGTTCACTTCGAATTTCAATCCGATCACTTCCCTATCTTCTTCACACTTAACAACCAACCAAAACAAATATCTCAAACACCACTATATTCAACCAACTGGCAGAAGTTCACAGAATATATCCAAAATCATGTTAAAAATATACCAACTCTCCAAAATTCAACACCCAACCACATCAACCATCAAATTAAACTCATTACCGACCTATTCTCATTGGCAAAAATCCACTCCACCACTACCAAACCCACACACAAACAACAAACAAAACTTCCAAAACATATACAAAATATGATAAAATTAAGAAACAAACACCGCAGGCAATTCCTAACATTCAAACACCCTAGGGATGAACACCTCTACCACCAACACAAAAACAACATCAGAAAAGAAATCTCAAAATTCCGAGATTCCGAATGGAACAAAAAGATGGACACCTTAAATTTTGAAGATCTAAGTCTGTGGAAAATGAGTAAAACTCTTTCAAAACCAATGCCATCACCAGCTCCAATCTTGGAAAACAATAGCTGGCATTCGGATCCACAGACAAAAGCAAACATCTTTGCAAAATACCTCGGAAACATCATGACAGCAGCAGAAAACAACCCAACAACCGACACAGAAATCATCAACACAAATATCAACATTGAATACACCCCAACAAATGAACCAGACACCATCCACGCAACAGAAATTTTATCACACATACAAACTCTTAAAAACCAAAAGGCACCAGGTCATGACCACATCACTAACCACATGATAAAACTAGCAGCAAAAATACCTCACTTCCTAATAATTCTCACAGATCTGTTCAACACATGTCTCCACACATCACACTTCCCAAACACTTGGAAAACGGGAATAGTGATACTATTCCCTAAACCAAATAAAAACCCAACCCTAACACAAAACTACAGACCCATCACACTACTCTCAACACTATCAAAAATATTCGAACTATCCATACTCAAAAGAATCAAACTGTCACTTAAACAACACAACTCTATAATACACGAACAAATGGGTTTCAGGGATAAACACTCAACAACACACCAACTTTTAAACCTAGTAGACACAATTACACAAGGCCTCAACTTTGGCAAACGCACTACACATGCAGTCTTTCTAGATGTAGAGAAAGCATTCGACAAAGTATGGCATGCAGGACTTATACACAAACTACATGCACTACAAATACCTACATACATCATAAAACTCATAAAAAACTTTCTCCACAACAGACAGATAAAAATCAAAATACAAAACACCTACTCCAACATCACCACACTCTCAGCTGGACTTCCACAAGGCTCAACGCTTAGCCCAATCCTATACAACTGCTATACAAATGACATACCAAAATCACCAAACATTCAAAACCTCCTGTTCGCTGACGACACTACCTTCACAGCACAATGCATCTACCCTAACACAGCAGTAACCAGAATGAACAAACACCTCCAAAAATACAGTAAATGGTGCTCACAATGGAAAATAAACATAAACCCAACTAAAAGTACCCACATACATTTTAATATATTTCGCAACAAGAAATGCACCTCTTCAATCACACTGAACAACACAACAATACCCAAAGCTACGCACCACAAATTCCTTGGAGTCACACTAACCAATAATCTATCCTGGGACAAGCACATCAAAACAACCCTAGCCCAGGCGTCATTCCGTAAACATCTCCTACAACCATTATTTAACAACAAACAACACATCACCAGCAAAACCAAGCTAAGACTAGCCC